>PVHX01000157.1:106553-377619 GCA_004024805.1 Geosciurus inauris
GGAGGGGGCAGGGAGAGAGGAAAGAGAGAAGGTGGGGAGGAGAGAGGAAGTGGGGAGGGGGAGAGAGAAAAGAAGAGGCACAGAGAGAAAGAAAGGGGGGAGAGAAACGGGAGAGGGGGAGAGAGACAGAGAAGGGGGGGGTTGTTGACAGTTTTTGAGGCATCAGAGAAACCCACAGGCTATCGTTTAGTAATGTAATTAAATAGTCAGAGGAGGGTTCCGGAAGCCAATAGAGACTGAAGTCACAGAAGTTAAAAGGTGCAGGGTAACGAATTTGCCCATAGCTATAGTAAATGATGTGTGATTCAGCTCCTACCCCAGTTCTACCCCTGAACTTAAGAGTGGCAAGCAGTTTGTCCCAGTTTGCCTACAACTGTCTCAGGTTTAGCACAGAAAGTCCCTGGGCCCCCTGGTCTTAGAGAAACTGAGATGATGGGTCATCCTATGAGGGACTCATAAGAGACTCATTGTGTCTTTTCTCCTTATTACTATACTTTTTCCCCAAAGCAGGGAGGGGCAGCAAGCTCCTCACGGTGGAAAGGTGATCCAGACTCACTGACATAGAGGTATCCAGTTATCAGCAAAGAAAAGAGCCCACAGAGAACATAGAAGCCTCCATAACAGAACTGAGAAAATAGGCCAAAAGTGGAGCTGACCATAACACAAAACAGCCTAAGAATAAAAATCCTTAGTGCAATCCTCCTCAGCCAATATTAGAATAGCACTTCTTTCTAATATCTAATCTGGACACTTTTTTCCCTTTATATCATAATTCGCAATAATGTGATTTTTTTCAAAAATTAAATTTTATGCTAAGTTTATTCTAAGAATCCCATTTACATAGTGTCAAGTAGAGAAATTATTAAATTTTAGAAAAATATCAGTCTTCTGTAGAATCTTGTCAAGATATATTTCGGTCCATTTTTTCTTTTAAAATAAATGCTGAAAAAAATAAATAAAAATCCCATTTGCATTTCTTGCTTTAAAGGTTTAGGAAATCTAAAGTACAACTGTGGAATATTTCAGGAAATATTTCAGGAAATATCCTGAAAATTAGACACAGCCACAATTACACTGTCCACCTCCTCATACTTCGGATGGCCCCAGGACATCTGCACACATGTGGCACTTTCCTCATTAAAGTGGCAGACCTCATCACTGAGTGGTGACCACATGTGGCAGAGGCCATAAGCCTCTTTTCTTACATACATGACATAATCCTCTGGAGGATACTTCCCTTAAATATAAAGTGAATCCCTCTCAGGACATTCATAAGTCCTTTCTCACCAACACACCAATTATTAATAACATATTACCAGTGCCAAAGGTTTTCCATTTTTCTCAGCACTCTGGCATCCATTACCTCATTCTCTCCCCTTCTCCCCACCCATTCTTACTGTTGACAGACAATAGTGAGGCATTGTCAGAGATTACTGATGGGCTCTGCTTATAAAAGAGAATCCTTTAGACATGAACAGTTACCTACTTTAGAATACTATCAGCAATTTGTAAACTTCAAATTTAATATGCAAGGAACAATGCTCATCATTTCTCCCATAAATAAATATTTATTTATAAATATTCATATGTACCAGTAATGGTTAAGGTCTGGAAAGCAACACCAACAATTGCTTAATTCATTGAGCTTAAGTCGAAGATAAACAGTAATAAATAAGAAAATATGTGATGTCTAATAGTAAAAAGTGCTATTAAGAAAAATCAAGACCCCAAGGTATATGTCTATATGCATGCATATGTGTTTCAGAGGATAATTTACATCAGGTAATAGGAAGGGCCTCTATGAGGTGACATTGAAGCAGAGGCCTGGTGGACATAAGGGGGCAACTGTGGAAAGAGCATTCCATGGAGAATGAAAGCAGGAACAGAAGTTCAAGTGTTCATGGAAGAGCAGGAAATGCTTCGTAAAAACTTGGATTTTGTTGTAATGAGTTTGGATCTGGCAATTTATAGCATCTCCCTCCCTTTTAAAAAAAAAGGCACTGAAGTTCTAGAGATTAGGCCGTGGTCAGGGGCAAGATTAAATGCAAGAAGATGCTCTTAGTAGGCTACTGAAGTATTGCAGGGAGAGAAGACAGTGGTTTAAATAAGGATGGCAGCAGAAGGAGTAATAAAACATGGTTGAATTCAAGATATAAAATATATATGGGCAGCTCCAGAAAGCAGCATCTAAGTAACTGATGAGTCTTTAAGACCCCATCATACATTTTGTAAATATTTTATTATTACATTCCAGCAATTTTGATTTGTTTCTAAGAGTTTGAAAGAATATATCTTTAGGGACAAAAGGGAGTTTTTGCTTATTGCAAGTCCTATAAAATGACAGAGGTAGGTGGACCCAGGAATTTAGATCATCATTATCTGTGACCTCAGGCAAGTTATTGTATTTCTTAGATTTTTGTGTCTGCATCCATGAACAGGATTGATAATTCCTCTCAGTCTTGTAATCAAGTCAACACATGAAAGGATTCTGCCATGTGGAAGTTCAGGACATTGGTTCCCACTCTTCCTTCTCTGTGGTACATGGTTCCACAGGGGACATCATGGGACTGTCTCAGGTTCTACCCTGAGACCCAGACCTCTCACCTGAAGCCCAGAGTCCAGGGTGTTCATTAGAATAGCTTCACTAGGTTAATTTAGAACCTAATTCTGGTATTGAAGAATCCACAACCATTGTAGCTAACAGAGAAGTCCCCAAGGGGAAACAGGCTTGAAATTATACCCTGGCATATATCAAGTCTCAATTAACATTGCTTAGTAAAGAGTAATTGATCAATTTCATGGTCACTGCAGTGATAACCAGAAAATAACCTTTTTCTATACTGTTGAAAATATATTCTGAGCTGTAGTTGTCACTCCAACCTGAGTAAACAGTGTGATAAAGAAGTATAAGCTTTCCTCAGAGATTCAGACTCTTGGTGTTTTAAAAGTAACAGGAAACATCCGTGGAATTGTTAGTATTCTACCTGTTGTAAGTTCTAGAACTAGGGCTAAATGTGCATGAGCCCAGAGTTTATCTTAAAACATTAAGATGTAGTCTAGTATTAGATTTTATTATTATTTACCACTTTATTCAAAAAGGACATTACAAATATTTTGGACTGTTTAAGTATTGGTTGTTAGTATTTGCCTGTCATTTAGATTTGGCCAGATGGAAATTTTATTTGGATTGCACATCTAATTATATTGTGAACACCAACTGCACATGTAGGGAATTCCTTTAAGAGGCTAGAGTCTTTTGATTATCTTTCTACTTGAAAAGGAACTCTCTATGTCAAACTAAATCCAGTCTAAGAGATATTTCTCTGTGCAGACCTTCTTATTTTTGTGATGTTAGTTGATAAGGGTGTCTGGGTAGGCTTGGATTTCCAGAGCCAGTGCTTTTGACACCTTCAAGGTTTTGTCAGAAGAGACTTTGATGCTATTCTTTCTTTGCCCCAGAGTAACATCTGACATTTAAGTGTGGTGTCACCTGAAGAGGCCACCTAGAGTACTTTCCTCTAAAGCAGATTAAAATGAGCTTGGCATTTATTACCAAATAAACAAGCAGCAGAAATGATTACAGAATTCATAAAATACAATCAAACTTGGTATTTGAGCATATTGGAATTTAGAAATCTATGGAAAAATATTTTATCATGAAGTTCCCAAGCCAGCACCTATTCATATGATTATGTGCTTATTCACACAAACAAAAATAATGGTAATAATGGTTCCCAGTAGGACAGAATGCCATCTCTAATTATGGGGGAATTTTTGCGGGGGGAAAGGGACAGTGCATTGGGAATACATATTTCCCCTTTTTTTGGAGACGTATGATATGTGAATGTTGCGAACATGCTGGTACGCAAGATAAGTCAGTAAACTCTAGTTGGTTACTGGAGGTTGGTAAAGTCCACTTGGCTAAATTAAACTGGATTTTAACTGGTATGTATTTGAGAGATCACACACACACACACCAATGTAAAGCAATTTGTTGCAGTGAGATTTCTAGTCACATGTAAGTACTTGTAGCTATATCATTTATATTCTCGTTCCTTCACCACATTTCTTGGTGATAATTCTGAAACATGGCTGTAGTATAGTTCTTAACTAGGGAGACTTGGCTTCCATAGGATGCATTTAAAAATATGAGAGGATTTAGAGTCATGATTTCTGGTGCTTATTAATGGCATGGGAGAGGGAGCAGGAATGTCAACATTCCATCGTATGCAAGATATTTTCACCTGAAGAATTGCCTCACCCAACACCAACAGCGTCCCTTAGGAAACACTACTTGGAAGATATCCACGTTTAAAGACTTATGTAAAAGAAACATCACTTCTTTCACAGTGGCAGTAAGATTCAAAATACTTGACAATCTCCAAAGACTCTGATACCCAAAATTTAAAGCACAAGCTGGATGTCAGCTCTGATACTTCCTTCAGATCCTAATATCACTTGTTATTGGGAAGTTCTTCCTGACTTCATTGGTGCTGAATCTTGAACTTGTTATCTCCTGGGTGAAAACTGGGTACATTAGAGCTCTCAGCATATTTGAAAAACTGTAAATAGCCTTGAGCTTATCCTTTTGCCATAATGGCTGACAGGAAGTTCTCTTTCATTTGAAGAGACACACTGACTTGCTTACCAGGTAGAATTAACTTATGAAGTAAATCAGATCTGAATTTCCAATTTGGTAGCATCAGTTTTTAGCACCACTGCTTTGTATATTTTGGGCTCGGTGAATCTAGGAATGTGCTCAAGGCTGGGAGTTTTCCTGTCAGAGTCCTGGATTCTCAGAGAAATCCTGCAGTGCACAGTTACTAGCTAATGTGGGAGAAGAGACAAGGACCCAGAAATACAGTTGCTTTACCCATGGGCCCAAGACCGAGATGGAGAGTCTAATCCCTAGACAACATTGCCAGGGGACTATTTTAATAAATCAAGATTCTAACAGATTGGAATTTGAAAGTGAATAACAAGAAAATGCTAAATTTTCTACAAATTACTGAGATTTATTTGGAACATAAGAAAGGGTAGGATATAAATCTTGAGTGAATGAATAAATTCATGAAGTAAAACACCATGAGGCATTGTTTTTCAAAAATTAACATTCCATTTCCAGTATATGTCATTTATTTCCCTGGACTGTAGTAGACCCCTGGTATATATTAGCATTTTCCTATTGTTAAATTATGATACTCACTTAGCCTAAAAATTTGACATACATTAAAGAGCACCATTGACATTGTCAATACAGTTACACGTGTCATCGATCCAACCCTAATTTGTTTTTTTTAAATTTTAGTTTGTGTATTCAGTCAAACCCAGATGGTAGGTTTATAGACAATTGGGTTTCCTTTTTACCTTGAGTTAAAAAATAAGACTAGGAGTATGAATTACCTTACTGATTTAATGGAACCATAAGCAAGAATTTTGCAAATGAATTTTGCCTTTGCTCTCTGGATACTCTTTGTCCAACAATTTCTTTGCTCTAATTTTGGCCTAGTATCCTTTTTTTTTTTTTTTTTAATCATTTTATCATGTTGACTGTTCCTGTCTCAAATGCTTATAACTGAAATGTCTTAGATTTGGGAATTTGGGGAATGTAAAATTTTCAGATTAGGGATGTTTAACCTAAACCAAAATTATAACTTTTCCACTCACACAAGCCAAGTTTCTATAAAAATATTTACAAATCCCAATGGAAAATAATTTTAAAATACAAACGACTGAGTGAAGAAAATATTAGTAATTATGACAGTGGCATAATTTCCATTAGATGCAAAGAGTACCTACAAGTCAAAAAGAAAAATGTGAGAAGCCCTTTGGGAAAGTGGATAAATGTACCAACATCTTCACAATAAAGAAAATACAAATGCTTAGCTTCATTTGACAATGAAATTTTTTAACCTATCAAATTGGCAAAAAACCAAAGGTTGAAAATACCTAGTGTCAATATACATCGAAATATTTCCCCATCTTGGTAAATTAAGACAATAACATTTGAAAGAGAGTTTTGCCACCTGTCAAATTTTCAAGTGCATGCCTTTTAATCCTATAATTTTACCTCTAGGAATTTATTCCCTATATATTTACACTATTATGTTTATAATAACAAAATAGAAATAACCCAATGATTCATCAGTATTTCAAGTTATATGCAGATGTATAGTGAAATATTCTGAAATTATTATGAATAATGCAAAAGCTTTGAACTCGTTTTTCTTTAAAAGTCTAATGAATAGTATATAAAACAAATGTGATTATACATTTATTTCTTAAAACTGTATGTGTTTATATGCTTGAACAAGTAATATTTATAGTGAGGACTTAGGTAGTGGGAGGGAAGAAGTGACATTTTACATCTTCAAAAACTCCTTGATGACTTTCACAGTGAAAAGGTATTACTTTTTTAAGTTGATAAACCTTTGGAAGCAGTCATGTAGAGTGGGAGTTTGGGGTCTTCCTCCCACAAGTATATGTGTATCTTTTTTTAAAAATTCATTTTATTGTGCATATTTAAAGTTATACAAAATGATGCTATAAGCCACAGGTTTAGTAAAGTACTACTACAGCAGGACAAATTAATATCCCATCATATTATGTAGTTACCCATTTTCCCTCTATGACAAGAATAGCCATAATCTACTCATTTAGTAAAAATCCTGAACTCAGTACACTTTCATTAACTATAGTCCTCATGCTGTGTGTTGTACATTAGATCTTCCAACTTGTTCATCCTACCAAGGTATCATCCGACCTACACACCCCTGTTTCCTTTCCCCACCTGGACTCAGGGGTGACCCTATCATTCTTGACCTATAGGTAAGGAACCTATCCAACTGTGTTCAACAAAGGTTCACCGATCTTCTGGCAATTCTTCACTCCTAATAAAAAGTCAAATCAGGAAATTTAAGGGCAGAGAGGCTGGGTAAGAACACAGAATGATATTCTCAAATAATTATAAAGAATAGATGTACAAATTATGAGACCACGGTAACAGATTTCACACTTAGATTTGATAATGGCTGACACTAGCACTTCTTTGAAGCTGCTGAATGGTAAGATACCCTAAATTTATTCACAATCCTTATCCACTACAAGTAAACTTAAAGTTCCCTATGTTTATATCCACCATGAGAACAATCTAGTGCAGCTAAAACTGTTCATTTTCCCTTGGTCAGGTTCCTAGGCACCCCAAAGTCCAGCTCCCTCTCCCCATTATGTTATAGCTTACTCAACAGCTATTTCATATTGAGCATTGTCTATATGCTGACTGTAAGAAAGTGGCTCCAGGACACTTGTTACTTCACCATATTTTTAATACATTACCTTTACAGTCAAAATACATGTAAATTTCTTAACCTTTTCAAAATATGGTTAAAAACAAGAACTTGAAATCTCAAATAGTGATTGCTCTCTCTGTTATATTTCCCCTTGACAATACTTCTTTTGGCTCTTTTTTTAGAAGTGTTTCCTTGTGTGCCTACAATATACAGAGCACTGGATGGGATTACAAGATAAATAAGACATAGCTGTGTACTTGAAGAACTTAGTTTTACAGATAATAGTGACTGGTAATTTGAGTGCTACCCTAAATAATTTACAAGCAACACCTGATTTAATCCTAACACTGAACCTGAAGCAGGTACCAGTATTTTTCCCATTTACCAATAAGAAAACAAAGAGACCAAATAATAGGCCCAAGGTCAGATTGCTAGTAAGTGGCAAACCCAAGAAGTCTATGTCTAAGCTGACACCTGGACTGCTTTGCTCTACAGCCTCTCTATGTGTAAAAAAAAATGCATTATAGACCAGCAAGTGTTAAAAGTCTCTTAGTCATACATAATACAATGGTAATTCAAACATTTCTGGGTCGAATATTCATGGGAGTGCCTTGTCAGAGGGATTTCAAATAGGATTTGACAGGCAGAATAGGAGCAATGGATTGCCAGCCACAGTGGTGGAAGCTTCCAACAACCACAAATTTAGTCTACTGCATGCTGTCTAAACTTATTTTACTTTTGTTAGTATTTTTATCTTCTGTCAAAAAAAGCAAAATTTCAGCTGCAAGCATGAATCAAGAGGACACTTGAACTAGAGTTCTCTTTAAGGAAATAGAATCATCAAAATCATAAGGGAAAGATACATATTTCATTGTTGCCTTTTGCTTATGCTGACAGATTCCTTTTAGGGGAATGTTAAAGCAGAATAAGAATCAGAATAAACAACAAAAAGTGTGTATTTATAATTTTTTTCCATCTAGTTCGTTGCTTTAGTTTTGCAAATAGGAAAGTTGCTTGGAAAAGGTCAAGTCTCTGCCTCAATTCATGCAATGAATTAACTTGAACCTGAGCTCTAAACTTCTAGTCTGCTCTTCTTTGTTCAGTCTCTTGTTACTACCTTAGCTTGGTGGCACTTTCTTACTCTTTGGTATAACTCCTTAAGAATTCAGATTCTCCAGCAACCAATAGAAGTAGGATACATGGGGCATCAACTTTATTTCAATGAAAAACCCTTAGTACCATTTCCCATTTTCTCTGTCTTGAAGGGCAATTAAGGAAATATCAAAACCACCATGGACGTAATACATACATCTGATCCAGACATTTCCATTTTTAACTTTGCCACTAATATTACCCTGGTTGATCTTCACTTCACTAAAATGTCATTTAAACTTCTGTTCATTAGGATTTGATAACTGAGGGTAAAATAAACTGAAAATACCAGTATGCTATTCACTCTGCAGGAAAGATGGTGCTAAACTTTTTTTTTTTTTTTTTTTTTTTTTGCTCAGTTCCATTAACAAATGCTTGTGCTATATTCCCGGGAGGATTTGGGTGGTTGCTATCTATTTGAAGCTTTGCTTATAGAATTTAGCAAGTGGTCTAATTGCCCTACACAGTGGTAAAGCAACCAGGGGGGTGAGTTTGCAAGCTGAATCTGTGTTCTTAGAAACAGGCTAATTAGGAACTTTCTGGAAAATATACAATAGTTGCTCTTGGTTTGTTATTTAATGAACTCTGAGGAATCCAAAGAAACCAACCCTTATCCTTTATCCTGTTCTTAGAGGCATATTTCTTTGTGCTTTTCCCAATAAGTGCATTAACACTAGAGGGCAACTCTGCCAGGTTATGGGCACTGGGGAATGACCAAGTGGTGCTCTCTGAGAAGTGGATACCATGCCTCTCACCAACCAGCCCCTACCTCCCAATAACTGCCACTGTTTGAGGCTGTTCTTCAAGTCTACCTTGATCCTAAGAAGCTAGGGTCAAAAGACCCAACTTAAGGATCCAGAGTCTTCCTTAAATGCTGTTTCTAGGGAGGGAACAAAAAGGCAGCAGAAAAAGCACTACTCATGCCCATGGGATTCTCCTCCAAGGCCTAGATTCAAAATGAGCTGCTGCTTGAGCCATCTCATCTAAAGCCTGCTTGTTTAGTAAGCTGGCAACTCTGGAAACAAGATGTTGCCATTGCCTTTCTCTCAGTGAGGTATAGAGGAACCAAATTGGTAGGAAACCTATGTACACTGAAATGGCTTTGATGACTTCATCAATATCCATGTAATATCAATATAGATGTATCTGTGTCTTGGCCTTTGAAAGAAGAGAGTAGGATGTAGGGAACCAGTCCAGTAAAAAATAATATTCATATTGAATGACACATTGACATTTGTTTCAATTCTTCTTTAAAAAGAAAAAGATTAATCTCTGAAAGGGTAATTTTTTATGTCAAATATAGCTGATCACTTGAGAGTGGAACACATTTCTCCAGAAATCAGAAAAATGCTTTTTAAAAAGGAGGGAAAGGATGAATCTAGATCCTGTAGGGGAAGGCACAGAACTGGAAGATGCAGAATTATCATTATAATTAATAAAACAGCAGCTAACATTTCCTAAGGATTTACTAAGTGGCAGGCATTGCTATAAGCACTTACCATGCATTCATTTTAACCCTCTAACCACCCCTAAGCTGAAACAGAATAATGTAGAATACTTCCTCCAGTGAAGGGAATGTTGATTTAAGAATCTATTTAATCTTGATTTTAAGAAAGGCTGCATAATGCTTTGCATAGATCTGAATGTGCATTGTGAGTTGCAGTCACACACATAAAATATATACAAATTGGGTAAGCCGTCTGCCTTAATAAAATGAGTAAGCTACCAGTGGGTTGTAGAAATTTCAAAGATTTTATTTTTTGACAGGATGCCTGCCGTTTTTCTCTCTTGACTCCCGCTTGTTTTATTCATTTTGGGGTAGTTGCCAATTAGACCCCATTGGTAAGTATGATTAACAGACAACTTGAATTTCTTCTTAAACCCCAACCAAAAAAAATTAACCATAGAAGCCCTCATTTCCTTTAAAAATTCCTAACATTATCACTTCCTATGACTGCTGTTTATCTCTATCTCTTTGAGGACATCCAGCCATAGAGACTAGTGACTCCTCATGATTTGTCATTCTAAAGCTGCCATATAGAGGAGCTTGGCAGCACTGTAGGATATTGCCAGAGGAAGTAAGCATGTATTTATGTTTCTGGCATTCTGCAAAGCACTTTCATATCTGCTCTCTCTTTTAAAACACTCTAAAAACCTTTCAAGTAAGAATTGTCTTCCCTTCTTATAGTTGAAAAAATGGCAGCTCAAATAGATTATGCCATTGTATTAAATCCATTTAGTGAGGCAACTAGGTGCAAACCAACACTGGTGTGAATCTCAAATCCATGTTCCTTCCATCCACATAGAAAAGCATTATCTCATTTGAGAAGATCCCCTTAAATTTTGTTACCTTGAAATACCTGATGGTCATCATTTCCTTCAAAAATCAGTTGAGCACCAGCTCTATATCAGACATGGGTCAAGCATTGGTTTGGTTGGAAGGAGTCATCAAGCAGGACTTTGGGAAGAAGATGGTGTAGAAGATGGAGTAGAACAATATGAGGAGAAAGTGGGTGAGGTGATGGATTGGGGAGCTCCTGATCGCGTCCTCATGGCTACAGTCTTTCTTCATGTGACTCGTGGACTTCCCTTTGTCATCCTATGCCTGAGAATATATGAAGGAGGCTGGGAAGGCAAAGGGACGTTCAATTGTCATCACTGGCATCTTTTGTGATCATTGCACCATCATCCAATGCATTGGGATAACCATGACATGATATTTTCCATCATTGAGCCCATAACTGTCCCATGAGAGGGATAACTCCTCTATGTTAAAGTTATTAGAGAACTTTATGTAGGGATCTTGGGAAGTGGGAACGAGTGACAGATTAACAGCCCAACTTCAAACCATGTGACCTGAACAGGAAATTAATCTTTCTCTGAGCAGGTTACATGTCTATCAACATCTTATTGCCTTCTGTGGATGCTCTCATCTGTTCAGCCCAATCATGCAGACTTTCTACTGCCTCAATCAATCAGGACCAAATACCATATTGCAATTATCAGTTCACGATCATTTTGCACGAACTGTGAAGACTTGCCATTTTTCAGATGTTCTCAACTGACAGTGTTGTTCAATATTTTCTCTACATTTTAGAGGGTTGACCCTCTAGAGAATAATTTAATGAAGAAAACAGTCTAAACCCTGCCTTGTCTTTATTTTATGGAATGACTTGACTCAAGTCAGCTATGTATCTTGCCATATTCATTAATGAGTAGCCACTTTGTTAATCAAGATAGTGAAGTCAAAATCACTCTAAGGAACAACAAATTTTAGTGAAAACGATTTCTTGGAGTTTGCCTATCTTGTTCATCTGACTCTCTTCCTATCCAATCTGGGCATTCTGTCTTTTGCAGCAAAGATTTTTCCAAACTGGAATTGTTCAGGCACTGAGACGATTCTTAAAAACAAATAAGTCTGAACAAGGAAACTCTCTACAATTCTGATCAGATGTTGTAGGCGCTTTTACATGCAGGGAAGAACTATCTCTTTGCAGATTAGAATAATTTAGGTTGCAAATGTTTGGCATTTTGATCTCAAGTTCAGAAAAATTACTATTGTGGGTCAGATATAACAGATTCCTATCAATGATAACAAACTTTCCTGAAAGGATCCAACCTCTTTGGATTCAGTTAGCAACTTCATTGCTAACTGAAAACCTTCCATATTTTTTATTTTTTCTAGCTTCTTATTCACCATAATATCATGTGGAGCTTCTGTCCCACTCATTTCAAAATACTTGCAGTTTTTCTTAAAAAAAACTCAACCCATTGGATGTGTTTCTATTCCTTTTTGATATTTACTGAAATATTATCCCCTCCCATTCCTACCTATCTGGCTGAAACCTACACTCAAGTTTCAGATCAAAATTCTCTTCTTTGCCCATCGCAGTCCTTCACTTCCTCTGATTTTCATAGACCCATTCACCACTTCCACTGTGTTCCTATGTCACTGTCTAAACCTCTGTCATAGCACTGCTTCTTTTAGCAATACTATTATCTGTCCATCTTCTTGTTCCATCCCCCATCACATGTAGATTGTGAGCACCTACAGAGCAGAGCATGTGTCTCGTCCATTTTTATCATCCTGAAAACTTAGTGCAGTGCCTGGCACATGCAAGCATGTGCTCAATAAACTACTGTTGTAAATATTAACACTTAGCTTTCCTAGCCCAATTTTTAGCTCTGGTTTCTAGCCTAACATAGAAATGTAATAGAAGAGCTTAGATATAAAAAGCTAGAAAGGGGGGCTGGGGTTGTGGCTCAGTGGTAGAGCACTAGCCTAGCATGTGTGAGCCACTGGGTTCGATTCTCAGCACCACATATAAAAAAATAAAGATTCATTGACAACTAAAAAATTTTCTTAAAAAACTAGAAAGGAAGGACAAAATAACAGGAGGAAAAATAAATGGGAACACGTACAGGTAAAGACCATCATGCATACTTCTGTGTAGCTGGCATGAAATTTAGTCTGGGAAATTTTAACTCTGTTCCTGTTAAATCATGATTGTTGTTAATTCATTTCCATCTTAGGAAAAAATCAAAGAATATTTTTTTGTAGCATCCAATGCCATCATGGCTTCAAGTATTTCCATTTACATGGAATAAGAACTATTGACTTTTCCCCATTTATTCAAAGTGATAATTGCCAATGGCTGCTTTTCAGTCTAGATTTCAATCAATCCATTGGATATGTGTATCTCACTTTAGAAAGTTAGAAAAACATAAAATGGGAAAACTTGTACTGAGTACTTTTCTGCCATAATGAACAATTTTACAGTGAGATATTTAGAAAAGATATTGTATCTCATTCCCTAAGGATCTAGAAGAAAAGTGGGCTGAGATTTTTAATTTCCTTAAGGTGGTTAAGGCCAAGGAATTTATATAGGACCCTTCAAAGTCCCTTCCCAGGATTTATAATAATTTGTTGATCCCTTCAAAGTGGAGCATTTCAAGCCCTTGAAATTCATGAATGTAAAAGTGAATATAATTCAAATAGACTTGAGGAATGATGAGAAATAGTGTTCCTGCTTGCACTAATCAAGCTGCCATCATTTTATTCTTTTCACCTTGAACCTTAGCTTAATATCCTTAAGCCCCGAGTGAGAAAAAAATGACAAAGAAATAGGGAGTTTATGCCCTAATAATGACCAAATAAGCAGATTCAGATTTTTTTTTTTCTCTTATGCCACCCATAGCTACAACAAATAAGCAGCCTTTCCCCTCACGGAACAAGCTGTCCCTGTTCTGCACTGGAGGCCAGATTTCAAAAGCTATGCCGAGTTCTGCATGCCCCAACCCAGCAGGCACACACTCAAGTCCTAAAGCACAGGCTGAGGAATAAACAACTCTAATAAGCCCTGGCACCTTCGGGTCCACATGGGGTTCTGTGGGCAATCCCTGCTGGAAGGAGGGAGAGCAAAGGAAATGGTTGTGCCTCTGCCAACACGGGGAGGTAAGGACTGGAGTCAGCTCCTCCGGTCATCAACCAAATTTGAGCTGAACCCACCCTCATTAGCAGCATTTCTTCTACCCAGAAGAACACAGGGGGTACATATTGATTCCACTGCACATTAGGATCTATTATGATTCATTATGAATCCTGGAGGAGACTGTGAAGCAAGCAGCCATTGAACATGGAACGCCCACAGGAGGAGGAGGAAGTTCACCCTTGTGTTTCTAATCTCCGGTTCTGTTTTCTTGGCATATATGCATGGAGCAAGATTTGTTTTGTTCTATTCATGTATTTGTTCTCATTAGTCCAAAACTGTTGTAGCGAGTATAAATCATTCCTCATAAACTTAGGCATGTCACACAATAAAAACTTTCCTTAATGCAAATAAATGTTAACTCTAGAACCCTCTCCATCCAGGTTTCAGTAAATTCAGTCTTAATCTTTATTAGGATTCTCCCCTACTACCTCCATGTTAATCAGCTTGCCATCACTATAACAAACACCGGAGATGATCAGTTTATAAAAAAGAAAAATTTTATTTAGCTCAGAGCTCTAGAGGTTCCAGTCCATGATTGGTTGGCCCTGTGGTGAGGCAGTCTGTCACAGCGTGAATAGGTAGCGGAGCAAAACAACTCACCGTATGGCCAGCAAGTGAGAGAGAAAGAGAAGGAGATTGGGGTCCCACAGTCCCCTTCAAGGGCACAACCCAGTGACCTAAAGACCTCTCACTATGTCCCACCTCTTAAAGGTTTCATACTTCCCATAATGCCATCTTAGGGACTAAGCCTTTAACACACACACATTTGGAGATACTAAAGATTCAAACTATAGCGCCCCCCCCCATACACCCACATTCTTTTGCTCTCATTCCTTCATTCTTACAGAGTACTTGGGAAATTGGGAAGGACATCTTCCCTCAACCAAGGTTACCACTGATAGAGTCCAAGTCCACTTGATCTCTCCAAGCTGTGTGCCTTTGGTTCTCATACCAAGTAAAGACAGTAGGATTTTTTGCTGCCACTGGACTCACTGACCCCCAAGGCTCAGCAGTCTCATTTCAACATCCTAGGGTGTACTTTATAGTAGTCACCCTCAGATGGGATCCTGTGGTCATTTCCACCCTTGTGGAGCTTATACGTGGGGAAAAAAACATAGAAAATAAGGATGATCGATGAAAGCAAAATATAGTGTTTTGGACAGTGACAAGTGCCAAGGAGAGAAATGAAGCAGGGAAAGCAGAAAAGAGGGTACAACTTTAAGTAGACTGGTAGGGAAGAGGAGAAAAGATAAGAGGTCTAAGAACTGAGGTTGGGTAGATGAGGAAGAATCAGGAAAAAGAGATGAAAGAGCAGCTAGTCAGGTGAGAGAGAAACCAAGGGAGCAAACTGTCTGGATGCCCAGTAACAAGCTTATTTCCAAGAAGAAGGAATGGTCAACTGTAACCCTCAAGGATGTTGTCTCTTCTTATCCCTTGGATTTCTTCTATCCCACTTGCTCCCACCTTTCTCCATCAAAGAAACTGCCAGATTTGGTAGTAGTACACACCTGTAATCACAGTGACCCAGAAGGCTGAGGCAGGAGATTACAAGTTTGAGGCCAACCTCAGCAACTTAGCTAGACCTTCTCTTAATAAAAAATAAAGAGGGCTGAGGATGTCACTCAGTGGTAGAGTACCCTTGGATTCAATCCCAATACCAAAGACACTTGCCTTTCTCTTCTTCCCCTTCAGGACATTAGTGAGCTTTGGGATTGTTCTTGGTGGTGGTGTGATAGTGGTGGGTATGTGTAACAAAAGCCACCCAAAGAGCTTACCTTCAGGCAAGTTCTGCTTTGTTGTAGCTCTGGACAGAGCACCACAAACCTTGCCTAAGAAAAGACACCTCAGTGGCCTTTTTTGAAATGAGGGAGGGAAAACCAATGAAAAAGAAAATTTAGTTCATAGCTCAATAAATTACCCTAGAAAATAAAAATTAAGTATATTCTTTACTTCTAGGTAAAGCACCAGGTAGAGAATGTACTAAATACATATGTAGGCAATTTCCCCAGTACAGTGAAGCTCCTACTGAAATAGGGTAAAGCGATAGTATATTTGATTTAAATAGTCCCAAATAGCTGGGTTTAGGGGATGAACTGAAAGTATGCTCATCTTCCGATAAGGGCACTATCTCAATAACATGTAAGTTGTCTTACGGGATCAAATTTTCAACTTGGACATTATCTCATGGATCATAGACACACTTGGCCTTAACAAACCAACAGATAGATATGGCCTTCTATGAATCATTTTCTACCATATTAGTTAAGCTCAGGTAGGGGTGGATATATAATAGCCCATGAGCCAAATCCAGGATGCCACTTTTTTAAAATAAAGCTTCATTGCAGTGTAGCATGTTAATTCCTAATGTAAGGTCCATCTCTAGATGCTTTTGTGCTCTAACTACAGAATTGAATGGTTCCAAGAGTCCATCTTGCCTGCAAAGCTGAAAATATTTACTCATCTGGCCCTTTATACAAAAAGTTTGCTAATGCCTGGTTTAGAACTTAAAATAGACTTCTGAAAACATGTTGTTCTTGAGTGTTTCGATCCCGCTCCATGGTCTTTATTTGCCCTGGGGCCACATCAATTTCTTTTTTTAAAAAAACAGGCAAAAATCTCTCCCTACAGCTTTATGCTAGGGCACTCATTCTCAAAGTGTGGTCCAATAACCTCACTGAATTCCTTTGAAATATAAATGCTCAGATCTCTCTCTAGACCTACCGAACAGAAGCTCTGGGAATGGGGCCCAGCAGTGTGTAATTTAATAGCTCTTTTAGGTGATTCATCGGCATGCTAAAATTGAGAGCCATTGTTTTAGAACAGACACTGAGAAGAGCCCATGATTTGAAATAGTGATTTCTACTTACCACTTCCTACAATAATTTTCAATGGGCAAACTAGTTTTTGCATATTAGAAATGGCATTTAAGAACAGCCCTTATAGCCGGACATGGTGGCGCACGCCTATAATCCCCACACTTTGGGAGGCTGAGACAAGAGAATTGCAAGTTCAAAGCCAGCCTCAGCAATGGTGAGGCGCTAAGCAACTCAGTGAGACACTGTCTCTACATAAAACACAAAATAGGGCTGGGGATGTAGCTCAGTGATCAAGTGTCCCTGAGTTCAATCTCTAGTACCAAAAAAAAACAACCTTTATAGTGCTACTTTCTTATTGATAACCTTAGGATAGCCCACTTTCTAGACAATGGTATTAGCACTTATTATTGGAGTTAAATGGTTATTTGGTGCCAGCAGTGGGGAAAAGCCAAGTAGCTGTTTCACACAGACATGACAGAGTGAGATAATGAGGTTAAATACTCCAGTGATTAAAGACCCAAAATACCCATTGTATGCCTCTGGGCCATAACTGTCTCCCAATTCCTCATCATCATGCACTAGATGCATTTAAGTGATATAATGTAATGAGGCATTTATTTCCAAGAGAAAAAAGTAGCAGGGTTTGTTTCCAGCACCATCAAGATATGCTACAACATGAGAAAAAGTTTTCCCTTGGTATTTTCCCCCATATAGGATATACCAGGTGCTGCTGTACTGTTGCTCTTTTCCTTTGCTTATTGATCTACTCCTTCCCTGGAGCTCCATCCCTCCCTGTGTCTGGAAAAAGGACTAGCTCTGATAATGAACAGCTGTGCTTTAGATGCAGCTAGAAACCCCGAAGCAGGGAATCATGACCTTTTAAGCTAGGAAGTGATACAACAGGAACAGTGAACAAACACAGGCCTCCTTTAAAATATCTAAGATAGGCATCAAGTTTTAAAAGCTACCAGAAATGAGTTTGAGACCCTATGATTTGAGTGAAAGACAGTGACCATACATACTCTATCTGCTGCGAATTAAATAGTTCAAGGTCATACCTGTCATACCAGAGTAATTACCAATGATGACTCCTCCACAAATGGGTCCTGGTGGTATGATCAGTGTGATTCGGTCCCCTCAGTGCATAAAACCAAATGCATAGAGTGTAGACTCTAGAATTCCTAGCAGATCTCTGCTTGAAACCCAATTCAGACAATTATTGGTTATGTGAATTTTGCGGTTTACTCCTTACCCCTCAATTTCCTTAACTGTAAAATAGGAATAGCATCTCTATTATAGGATTGTTGAGCAGATTGAGAAAGCATAGACTACCTGCCTAGCTGAATGTCTGACACTTGGTAGGTGCTCAGAGACTGCTCCTTCCCTTAGGGAAAGAAATTACCTTTAATCAATTGTCCCAGGGCATGTCACTACACTTTTAATAATTCACTGCAACCCAGAAATTCATAAGCAACTTTATTTTTATTCCATTTGTAATTTGCTTTTTTAACGTGTTGCCATTGTTTTTTTATAAAAACTATAATGACATTTTAAATTTGTTTTTTTTTTTTCAGAGAAAGTGGTATTTGCACTTAAAAAATAAGTCCAGATTCCCAAAGTAGAACCAGAAGCTCAAGTTTGTTAGATGCCATTGCAAAGTAAATGGCAGAAACAGAAATGCCAGAATTACATTTCACAGTGTTGGAACTTGAGGAGGCCCAACACACTACACCCCATTCTTTTTTAAAAAAAAAAAAAAATTTTTTTTAGTTGTAGATGGACACAATATCTTTACTTTGTTGCCTTGTATGTGGTACTGAGGATCAAACCCAGGGCCTTATGCACGCGCTGAGCTACAATCCCTGCCTACACCCCATTCTTGACAAGAATCAAACTGACAGAGTCACTGCCGTCAGGCAGATGGAAATCAGTGTCATTTTTATTAATGATGACATTTTTATGTGACTTAGTGTGAGGGTCAAATGGGTTTGCCCACCCACCTCAGCTCCCAGAGACTTCCCTAAGATCACTGACTAGCACTGGTCCCTGGAAGCAAAGGAAGAAGGAGCCAAATGCCCTTCAATTAAGAACTTTTAGTGGTATTAGCCAATTAATAAATAGACAATCGATGCAGAGGATGTAGCTCGGGGGTAGAGCACTTCCCTAGCATGTGCAAGGCCTTGGGTTCCATCCCCAGCATTGCAAAAGAGAGAGGTGGGGGTGAGGGAGAGAATAGCCATACTAATAGTCATACTAATCAGTTATTGAATGAACTCCCCATATAGATGAGGAGAGCAGAAAAGGACACCGGCTAGATGTGTCACGGTAATGGAGTCCCCCACCCCACCATGAAAACATGAACAAGAGGAAGAAGGTTCCCCACCACCTTGTCACCCTTACTTCTCACTGAGGATTTAATCACAGTAAAGATTTCATCAGACTTGACAAAATATATTTTAGAAAAGATGCCCAGATGATCAAATATGAATAATTCATCATTCTTTTAAACTTGGATCAGAAATTAAACCAGAATATGGCATCCACAGCTATCCAAATAATCTATCTAAAATAATCAATGCCTTTCCTTAGTCTCATGTGTAACAACAATTGTTATTTTGATAACCTCGGAAGTGAACGAAGGTCATCCCTGACCTAGTGCACCTTAACTACTAAAACAGATCAATCACCTCAGTGGGATCAGAATTTAGTTTTCATTTCAGTCACATAGCTCCTATTCATTTCAACCAGAGGAAATAATAGCTTCATGGGCATCCTTCCAGCAAGGGGAAGAATGTAAACCTTTGTTTATGTCTTTCTCCCCAGTGGCTGAGACACTTTGTTCCTCTAACCATGTCCATTTCTGAGAAATTGCACAGCTTCAATTTAAAAAGCGTAGGACGTCGGAACTGAAATTGACTATTCTAGTCCCTGAGAATTTGGGCTTTTCTGGATATAATCCAAATAGAAAAGTGAAATAGAGACACCCACCAAGGTCCTTCAACATGTTCTTCTCTAGGTCTCTGACTACTGCTTAGGCCTGGTTATTAAGGCGTGTGAAAGGATGCCATAGGACAACCACCATTTTCAACAGGACATACCAGCAATGTTGAGATATGTCAGTCTGTATCAACTTATTCCCATCACTTTGGCTTTACTGTTCCCAAAGTATGCATCCCTAAACATTGTACAGTTGTTCTTGTTTTCTCTCACAAGCATTTGTTTGAACTAGCTTCTCAGGGTAAAGCACTATAGGAACCAACGTGTTACCCAAGAGAGGTGGCGAGTATTGGTCATAAGGAGCTTATAATAATTTATCAGGGAAAAAAAGGCATTCATTAAAAAACACAATAAAATAACTGCCAAAGGACAGTTTAAGTGAACATTAGGACCACAAAGGAATGAAAATTTAATACTACCTGAGGGAGTCGGGAAGGCTCCTGGGAACTGGCAACATTTGAACTAGACTTTGAAGATTGAATTGGAGTCTCTGAGGGGCTAAAGTAAATTGTATCCCTCTCCCTCATCCAAGTTCCAAACAATTTGAGAAATAAAAGTAGTACTGGGTGGAACCAAAAATATCATTTTGATTATTTACAGGGAATAGTGGGCAGATGTAGCCTTAGGTCTATGTATCAAATGGGCCTAATGACACCCCAGAATTAGGCAGAACCCCAAGTGAGCCTTCACGTCCTGACCTTGCTACACATCTTCAGGTCAGAGCCCCTGGAGGGCCTGGGAGATCTTCGGCTCCCTGTAGGCAGCACATGCCAAGAGGAAAAGGGACCTGAGTGAGGTGACCAAATCCAGTGATTCTTTTCAAATTTACCAAAGGGCTAAGCGATTTAAGAGCAAGAGAAAAACCAAGAATGTGCTTATAAAAATACCCTCCTGAATACAGATGTGGATAAAGATACCCCTCTCTGAAAATTAGGATGACTAAGAGGAAATTTAAAAATAATCCTACGTGGTAGGTCACTAACATAGTCTGTTAAGAGGAGGGTTAGAGTGAAGCAGCTCTGAAGGTACATGAGGATGCAAAGAAAGGCTGGGTTTAGAACAAGAGGAGCCTCATAACAACACTGAAGGATAGTGGTCTTTTCTCTATAAGCAATTGGAACCTACTAGATTCTTACAGAAAGATGGTATTCATGAGTGATAACTAGCAGGTATGTGAAGATTGTATGGAAGCAGCAAAATCAGGAAGCAATTTCAGTAGTCCACTGAAAAACCAAAGCATTTGGCATTCTTGATTTTATGAAAATTTAAATTATATCTGAGTATTGTGGATCTCAGGTCAGTTGACTGACAGAATTACTCATGACATAAAACATTGAAAATGTTCTGTAGAAATAATTACATCATCATTTAACCTACAAGAGATCTGCATATACTGGAATGATAATTCAATATCCTACTTTCCTGCCTACCTTTTGTATCTCAAATTTTAGAGAGCAGCTACTACAGGTAGAGCATCACATGACATGCGGGGATCACAAAGATAAATCTGCATAATAGAGAAAAGAGATACCCAAATGTCTAATTAATGAGATACAACTTCAAAAGAGATACATAAAGTTCTATGAGAATTTTTTCTTTATACTATCATAGTTGACTGACAAATTTATAAAGCATATTCATTGGCAAGGGCTTTTAAAAAATTAATGCTGTAAGATCACACAAATGAGAATGGTTAATTCTGCCTAATAAAGGTGAAAAGGAGAAGACTGAAGAAGACTTGTCTTTGAAAATGAGAACAGAATAAGTTTCTTACAGAAAGGAGGTCAAAAAAGCATTTCTTAAAGGGAAAAGAACTATTTGCATTTGGGGATGGGCAAAGTAATTGCAGTCTCCCTGAACACAAAGAAAAAAATATTTTTATAATTCAGGAAGGGTAAATTGATACACATTGCCAAGAGCAACATCTATCTCACTCCCTTCCTACCAGCTCTTCCTTGAATCATGGGTTAGGTCTTCCCATGTTTTTGTAATCCATAATTCCCCTGGCTACTCTGTTTCTTGCTAATTTTGCCAAGAAACTTGTATGGGATGTGGACATAGATCCCGCACATTTGTAAGGGAGTGTGGGCAAGATGTTATAAAGTAAAATGAGGTCAGATCACTCTGGTTTACCTTACATTTGAGAAGGCAAGGTCAGCCTTTTGATGTGTTTTGAAAAGAGAAAAGACTAAGACCATAGCTTTATTTGGGAGAGTTTTCTTGTAGACTTAGATCAGTTACATTAAAACATTCAGCTTTCAAATAATGGCCCCAAAGAAAATAATGCTATTTTTTTTCTTTTATGAAAGTAATATTTGCCTTACCACCCTTGGGATTGGACATTCCCTTTCTATTGAAATGATTCACAGGGTTGCTGCTTACATGACCCAATAGTACATTGACATTAATAGCAGAATATTTCAATCAGAGCTGTCTAACCATAAGGGAATAACTGTTCCCATTGATTAAGTCACAAACCAAGTTAGGTGTAAGCATATAATACAGTTGGAGTTAGTTTATGTGTTTTGTTATTTGGCATTTACATCTCTTTCCAACCCACAGAACTCAAAAGACTTAACAAGCTGATTGAAGCAGTAAGGAGAAGGCATTTGGGGGGTGATACAAAAGGTCACTTACCCCAAAGCAGAAAGTTTTAGCCTTCTGGATACAAGATAAATGCATATGGCTTCTCAGCATATTATTGGTCTGCATGAGAAAGTATACAAACTTTAGAAAAGCATGTTTCAAAACATTTGTCAGGGTATCCTTTTAATCACATAAATTGCATTCAGTTTTCTTCCATCTTTGTGAATCATTTAAAGAGAAGCATAAGCTTCATACATGTAAATAAACATCTTACTACCTGTGTTTAACCATAAAGTCCTTATTAAATGCCAAGTTTTAAGTGCTATATAGTAACAACTCACATATTACCCAAGTGACCCATGAATTATATAGCTAGTCTGTGAGTCAGATACTACATAGATACTACTATGAGTATTCATATAAATATTCAGATGCATAAATATTCATATACATTTTTGGTATATAAATCTTTATCAAGCTGCTGTTTTTCTGCCCTTCTAGGACATGCATGCTTCCAGCTCGTATGTTTTTAATTTTGTGAAGTCTATCCACGCTCTCAGGATTTCTAGTAGCAGGGATTAAAATAAACTAGAGACACCCATGCTGAAAGTCAGTAGGTGGAACTGGGAGTCAACAGGAAGCCCAAGATAGATGAAGGTGAGGCCTTTATGGAACTAAGAACAAGGAGAGGACAGATCCTGTCCAGCGCTAGACAGGCAGCCCAGGACCTCAGGAAAAGCATCTGAGGGGTGAGATGGGTCAAAGGTTTCAAAGTGTAGAGAAAGTAATGATGGAAGTCCTTCCGGAAGAAAAGTCCACTTAGATCAAGCATGGGGTCCACATTGCCAGGAAAGGAACAGGCCAATGTCCCAATTAAGGTGGGATGTAGGAAGTGGTACTGCTCTCCAGGAACTATGGCTATTCAGAGGACAGATTGCCCTCTCTACCCTTGGGCATAGATTTCTGAGGAGATGGGATCTAATCACTCTCCTTTCTACTCACCCTATTGCCTGGGTGAAGTTTCTGATATGCCACACAGGTGACTCCCCTTCTTTAAGTGAGAGAAGCAGAACAGCTTGCCATGGCTGGCAAACAGGCTTCCAACGGGGGTCATCAACCCTGCTCCAAATGAAGCCCCCACCTGACACTGATAGATACTAGGCACATACCCAGCACTGACCTGAATATTACCTTCTACAAGCGTGCATGCACATGCACAGAGAGAGAAAAAGAGAAATTATGCTACCCCAAATTCCTCCTATACAAAAACCCCTTGAGAACAAGTATTCTGTCCTTGCAGGTTTTATGCTTAGAAATGTGCCCCAGGGGATCTTCAGAGTAGTTAAAAATGGATAAAGACTGCCTTGGAGCAAGAAGAGGTGAAGCTGGGGAGGGGAACGTTTGGTAGCAAACACACACTCAAAAGTATATAAAGGGATATATGTCTATAGGAAAAGTTGGCCACCTATGGTCCTCTCCCATTCTCTGCATCTCTCTGCCCATCTTAATCTCTGCGCCTGTGTATCTCCTTCATGTCTCTTCTCTCACACACACCCTGCTTTCCTCTGACTTGGATCAGGTGTCTCTCCCCTCCATGATTCCCTTTGCTCCTGTTTTCTTCCTTCATATGGGGCTTTTTGCCCTTTGATTCACCCTCACTTGGTGCCAGAGCCACTACTAATGGAGGCTTCACTCCCCAAAAAGGAGCACCCTTGCAGCCTACCTCCCAGCTATTCACTTTGAGCTCAGGATCTTCACACCCCTTCTGGGAAGGCAAATGTGGCCCACCACATATCTGGTGGACCATCTCTAATCCAATCAGCTTTGGAAAAGACAAGTAAGGCTGCCCTTTAGGGGTAGGTGCAGTTCAGTTCTGAGAGAGGAGCGTGGGCGGAGGGCAAGCTGGGTGTGTCCAGCACACCCTCCACAGTTGACCTCTTTGAGGGCTTTCAAGACTTCTCAGTCAACCCACTCATCCAATTCCCTGGTTTTGTCCTTTGGCCTCTGGTTGCTGGACAGAAAAGCAAAGCAAAAATACAACGCCTAAATGGAAACCAGCTGATAGTGGCTAGCACAGGACTCCTATGAAAATGTCTAGGGCACTGGTAATACACAAAATGCATCGTACATTCTGTATAGTGCTTGGGTTGGAAAATTAAGTTCCAGATTCTAAGTGCTGTTTAATACTGTTCAGCAGTATTGAAAATAGCAGAATTTGCCATATTAATTTGATAGATTTCACATTTTAAGTCTGAAGGATGAGGAATGCTATGTACCATTCGTTTTCAATTTTTTCTCAGTCTGAAGGAGGCATTCTGATTAATCCAAACCCTGTATCTTCAGTATCTTGACAATCCCATATCTCCAGCTACATTTGCTGAGAAGTCACATACCAAAATAAAATACAGGAGGCATGTTAATTGTGGTGGATTGATATTAGCTTCAAATATGGGAGAATTGTATATGCTGGAACTCATGTTAAATACCAATAAGAGTTGCCATAGACAGATAATGAAAGGAAAAGACATGGAAAAAATTCACATTATTTTACCTCTGCTTAGTCCTAAAGTGAAGCATCTTGCTACATGTGGTTTTATTTTGACTAGTTAATAGTTCATGAAGTTCTTTATATTTCTAAATGCTTTCTTTAGCATTTAGGTACAAAATGATAATTTTCTTATGTACATATATGAATACACCACTAACGAATCTCCACATCATGTACAACCACAAGAATGGGATCCTAATAAGTTATAATCCATGTATGTATAATATGTCAAAATACACGTTACTGTCATGTATATCTAAAAAGAACAAATAAGAATAAGGTATTTTATGCGTGTATAATTATATCAAAATAGACTACTGTCACATGTAACTAAAAAAAAAACAATAAAAATTGTTACGGCAGCACAGAGGATTTGGCATTCAACAATTGGACACATCACCAAAATTCACCAAAAAATATTACCCATTTCCAGGTAAGGTTTCAGACACATTCCAGTTATTCTTTCTTGAATAAATAATGTATCCTGCCTCCCCCAAATAAAGGGACTATGCAAAATATCTGCTTCTGCAGAAGACCTAGAAAATAATCTGCTTAAAATAAGATGCATTTTTTTCTTATATGACTCCTATATATTTCTAGGGCTCACTCTGCTAAGTAGTTCAGAGATTTCTAAGGTTTCCTATATGTTTCTACAAAACATAGCACATTAAAATATTCTCTCTGTATATTTCTACAATTGTACCTGAATATTTATGTATTCACAACCTGGAGTCTTCCTAATTATACGAAACACTTTAGCAAGAAAAAAAATTTTTGAATGTTGTCATTCTTAAATACAACTGATTACTATCTTTATGTAATTTTCTTGCATCCATCTCAAACTTTGCAGACCATAGAGAAGATGCACTAACTAGTTAAGGGAAGCAAAAATCTAAGCTGTGGTATTGTACAAACTTCAGACATTGTTCTTCAAATAAGCAGTAAATGTATACCCATTAAAATGAGGCAAATAGCTTGATTACTCTCTTTCCACTCATCAGTATGGTAATTGCTGATGTCCACCAAGTCTGTAGAAGGTTCTGCTTGAAAAATTAGTATCTTAGGGGTTTACTTAGTTGTTTTGGTCCTATTATACAATCTAAATATAGAAGTTAATGACCATGTTTCTGTTGGTAGATTCAACCATTTAATCAAAGTCCATGCTATTTGAGGAACAGGTTGAATGAAGAGGACTTGTTCAATGTTTTTTAACATTATGCAAATTATAATTATGTAAGCAAACTTGTGAAACATAAAACATTGAGAAATATTCATTGTTTTGAAACATGAATTTTCCACACAAACTTTAAAAAAAATAAGAATCACATAATCCTAGAGGGGTCAAGGCCAGGAATTAACTGAATTCCTATTATTGCTATAAGGCTTTAGCTGGTAAAAATATCAAGATACAGTCTTGAATTAGTCAAGGTCTTCAGGAAGTCATCTCACACAAAGTGGGAACCACCCTTTGTGAATCATCTGTGGCTTATGGGAATTAAGACTTAAGAATAATTTTCTATGCTGCATCTCTTGTAAAATAGGAATCATTTTCCAACAGCAAATAAATAATCCCTATAAGCACTTTGAGTCATATATGGTGACCTTCACATAAAACCAAAGCATTCTTTTGAATAAAATTGTCAGCTATTGAAGCATTTCACTGCAACATACCAAATGTTTTCACAAATACCTGAACTGATTATAGATTATGATTTCATGTCAGAGGAGAAAAATGCTTTAAAAAACAAAGCTGGGTTTGTTTGTTTTTTCTGTTCCTGCCACCTATCTCCCTCAAAATGCCCAATCCAGTCTTTGTTTAACCCAACTTTAGACACTTTTCACTTTACTGGGAGTGTTGGATAAATTGCATAGTGGTCAGAATGAAGTGTGACCAAAGTCTAAAAGGTTATCTTACACAAAGAATTAGGGCTCCATCTATAATTAGAAAGCCCAAGGGCAACACGGAACCCTGTAGAATGCAGCTGCTAAATCCATTATCCAATCTCACATTTTTGTGTGCTATGATGTTTCCAGTTCCAAAATTGCAAAAGCTGAAGAGCATGGCAATCATCTTGCCTCTTTTTCCTTAGAGCAACTTAAAGATTGCTCTAAAATTAAATTCTAATGGAAATCTCTAAGAACTACTGCAAGACTTTAGTTATGGAAGAAGATGAAAAATGACTGCAATCAAGTAAAGAATTAACCTACTTTTCCCCTAAATCAAGCCCCACCCCCCAAAAATAAATAAGAATTTACACACACTCACATACACACAAAAATTCCCCTAAGTCTAGATTAATTTTTTCCTGAATAATACATATTTTTTAAAATGTCAATCTAAATCACATTTTTTCATGGGTGGGAGTTGAATGATCTGTAGGTTCAGCTGAGCAAGACAGAATTTTTGAGGATCTTATTGAAAGGAAGTTAATTTTTTTAATGGCATAAAGAAAATGGCAGTGAGACCTGTTAGTCCTGCTACATATGCAGGGGATCCTCAAAATGTTTTCTTTGTGCCACTAATAAAACTGTACAGTTCTTGGTATTTTATAAAGCCGTTTACTAAAAAGTCACATCCCACAGATTCTAATTTATAAATCTGTGGATTTTTCCTGGAGATTTTTAAAATATCCTATGTCCAAAATGTAATTTAGCAAAGAAAGTTTGAACAGAAAAATTCAAGAAAAATAAGGAATAGAGGAATGGAGGGAGGGAGGAGAGACACCCTGATAGTGCTTCACCTGGAAGGTTTAGCAGGTCCATATAACTGGGTTGTAGTTCCCCTGGACATAGTTTTTTTTTGGAAACCTATCCTAGAACTTGCCTCAGTGAGCTATACAAAAGAACAAATTGATGGTCTTCACAGATGTATCAAAATATTATAATTTAGGGTGGGGTTTGTAAGGTCCATTATTAAGATATTCACAGATAGGCTTCAAGGATCCATGAACCCCCTGAAATTGCATAGAGGCATTTTTGTGTCCATCCATATGTTCACTTTTCTAAAGAAAATGTTGCTAGCTCTCATGAGATTCACAGAAGAGTGCTAAGATCTTGCCTCCACAAAATAGTCCAAGAACCATTGCTTTAGGTCATTGGTAACTTTCTTTCCCTGGAAACAAAGGCTGAGTGTGAGAGAGATGTGACGCAAAAGCTTCGTGTTACCATACATTAGCATGTTTAATTTACAAGCGTGGTATTTTTTAGGCCTGATCTGATTCTCTACCTCCCATAATTAAGAAATTTTAAAAATGCTTTTATTTTAGGCTATAATAGCTTTTATTGTCTATGGAATAAATTTTCCCATGTTTTATCACTGAAGGATATAGAAAAGAATTTGGGGTTATAGACATTTATGAGAAAAGATACTGTGCTCTAATTTTTAGTATTTGATTTTGAGCTTTCTATTAATATATTTGCTTTAATTAGTCTAATTTATAATCAGTTTCATTCCAAATACAGGAAATCCTACCCTGAAAATGTTTCTATTTCTAGAGGCTATAACATTTTGATACATTGAAAAATATATTGGCAAGAGATAAACCGACAGTTTATTACGGTCATACAAATTAGACTTAAAAAAAAAATCAATCTTTTACACTAATGAACTAATGGTTTCCAGCCATCTTGCTTGCTGTCCTGTAGACCCTAACTGGAACATTCTAGAAAGTTCATTCTAGGACTTCTTCCTTCTTGGGAATACAGAGCGGATCACACTTGGTCTGAGTGTTAAAGTCCCACTGTTAGAATTCATGCTCAAGAGTCAGAATTTGGCAAATTCTTAGAGATCCTAGAATGAATCTAGATATATTCTTTTGATATAGAACAGAAGGAACAGCATATTGTTCCTTGATAAAAGGCATGGGAGCATGTGCTAAAGCAAAGCAACGGGAAAAATAAAGTATTATAGTACTTTGGGAATTACCTCATAACATATTTTTCACATTGGAAATATACTGTCTCTTCCAAAGTATAAAAAGAAATACAAATCCTTATATGGGTGGATATTTTTTAGGACATCAAGTTGTCTCCTGGAAGAGGTGTGCTCTACTAACATTTCAACTTAGCTTTTCATCTTCAGAGCAACTTCCACAGGAATTTAGTGGTCACAGTCAGCAGCTTGAGAGAGACCTGGTGTCCAAGTCACTAAGGGATCCTAGGTCAAGACAGAGCAGCAAGACCTTTTGCTCCCCTGACTTGGATTGGAAGGAGTAATTCTCAAAACCTCGCCATCCAAGAAGACTATTAGGACCCTAGGTCACTTCTCTCCCCCAAATTCCTTCTGGAGGATAAAAAGAAATCTTGGCATCTTAAAAAATGTAAAGAAAAGGATGACTATTGATTAAGTGTAGATTTGAATGACATCCATTTTGGTGTATCTGGTATTTGGAAAATTTCTTTAAAATGAAACTCCAATTATTAAAAAAAAAAAAAAATCTTTTCTAACTTTGAGTAGATAAAGCCCTGCAAGACTGAAGTACTCAGATGTTAAAAGTAAAATAGGGCACATAGTTAAATAAGATCTCTAGAGCAAGAAACAAAATCCCAAACCATTTTGTCACCAGGAAGCAATTTTCTTGATATAAGATAAAACCACAGCAAATGGGACTAAGGAATAACACTAATGACAAAAGGTTTGATGTTTTTTTTAAGTTCATATTTACAGAAGTGGCACAAGATTTTGATTTTATCTTTTTAAGAGAACTTTTAAGGAGGCAGGGAGAGAAAATACAGTGTGAATCCAAACTGAACAAAAGGGAGTTATCCAGTGAACACTGATGATATTTGAAATGTCACTTGAAAATGAATTTAATGTCTCATTGTGTCTTATTCATTTTTTTAATTTGTTCTTTTTAGATATTCATGACAGCAGAGTGTATTTTGAAATATCATGCATACATGTATGTCATTCATTTTTAATACTTCCGTTTAATATGTTAGTTTGAACTACATACACATACAGCACTGATAGAAGAATATGTTTTTTACCTAAAAATAGCAATGTGTTATGGTTTATGGATTTTCAGAAAGATGGGTGAAACCCCTTAATTCAATTCAATTCACTGAATGTGTACTGATCACATGCCTGGTGCCTTGCTCAGTAGAGAAGAATGTGACTGAGGCAGGTGCTGTGTCTCCTGGGTAATCAGTTAGGACCACCATGCTGCTGAGCACCAGTAATCAAGCTGATCACCTGTGGTCAGGATGCCAGACCTGCAATTTAGCCAGCAGTTAATTCAACAACCCCTCTGCATATTTTCAAAGTCTTTAATAAAAACAGAACTACTTAACATTTTCTTAGATCTCATAACTTCAGGAAAGTGGTAATTTTTAACTTCGCATTTTTTTATATAGGATATGGAACTACTGGATAGATAAGAGACTTGCTTAGGATTACATTTAGCTTCCAATCTTTTGGCTGCTGGCCCAGTGCTTTTTCTGTTAACCAGTTCCTTTCTCTTCCCTCACCCTAGGCTCCCTGCTGTAAAGTAGGGTAATTGGTGCCTTAGCTGACTTCTGCATCCTGGCAGCTGTGGGGAGAGGGCAACGTCAGATGGATGTCCTGGGGGAGGGATTCTGCTAATGAGTTTTCTGTAAATTTTCATTCCGTATTTTGTCCCTTCATATGTTGTCACCTCCCCTGTGCTCAGTAATTTTAGTTTTTGCTTTTTGTTTCTCTTTTTGTTTCTTTGGTTTGCTGGCTTTGTGTTCTTTTCTCTTTTTTCCCTTTTCTTTTCCTTTTTTAATGCAGGAATCGGTCAAGGGGTTCCAGTGGTGGCACTCATCGTGGAAGGAGGGCCTAATGTGATCTCCATCGTTTTGGAGTACCTCCGAGACACACCTCCTGTGCCTGTGGTGGTCTGTGATGGCAGTGGACGGGCATCTGACATCCTGGCATTTGGGCATAAATATTCAGAAGAAGGCGGGTAGGTAACCGCTAAGGCCCATGGTAGATCCAAGGGCATAGCTTGTGTTCAATACTTGGAAAAGAGGGTGTGAGATGAGTGTTCCAGTAGCTCAACCAAGACCTCACATCAGAACCAGCTATGGATAAACTGTCTAAGGGATGGAATATTGAGGGAGGATGGTGGGAAAATCAGAGGAACACACTCTAAATGTCTCATGAAATGAGAAATTCCATGGATTCTGTACAAGATTATACTGATAAGAGACTGAGGGCAAGAAAGGAGGTTGTAGGACGTGGTCTTCTTTTCCCTTCATTTCTCCTTCCGCCTTTTCCTCCTCCAAATAAGGAAAAGCAAGAATGGAGTTACAATACTTGAAGCACAGCTTATCTGGACCAAATAGTGCAGGTTAGTAACCTGAGTGAACCTGGGATGTGCAGCTTCCAGGCTTGGCTTCCAAACATTAGCATTACCAAGCTGCTGTACAAAACATTTGATGAAGCCAGGCATGGTCCACATGCCTGTAATTCCAGCTACCTGGGAAGCTGAGACGGGAAGATCACAATTTCGAGGCCAGCTTGGGCAATTTAGCCCGAGCCTATCTCAAAATAAAGAGTAGCTCAGTGGTAGAGAGCGCCTGGGTTCAATAAATACAGTTAAAAAGCATCCCTAGTACTGCAATAAATACAGTTAAAAAGCATTTGATGGATAGTGCTTTTTGGTCCCTTTAGACTGCCTTGGAAAGTTTAAAAAAAAAGAAAGTGTCTGTAATGGTCGCTTCTCTGGTCCTTTTGTAAACTCCACTTAAACCACCTCCCCATGTACTTTCTTTGGTTCATCCACTGTCTAATGCTGCTTTCACCAGTCCAAAGCCCCCAACCCAGAGGTTCACAGCCTCTGCTCCAATCTGAGTCCCCACTCAATGACTGTTGAGACCCAAGCATTCTTACAGATTAACAGATCAAAGTAATTCATGTCAAAGCACACAGGATTTAAAAGAATAAAACTCAAGAAAGTCATTCAGTCTTAAAGAACTTAATCTAATCAGGCTTCATGACACATGAAATTAGGAGCTAGAGATCTTTTATTCATGCTTTTTATAAGTGTCCAATGAACGTCCTGCATTATGCCATATTCTGAGATATAAAAAATGAAAATAGCATAAAATTGCCACCCTTATGAAGTTATTGTAAATCTAGTAAATGGATGAGCATATAGTTATAATAAAATGACAGATGACAAAGGGGAGGTAAAGGAGAGGATGGGACATGGGACATGGAGGCAGGAAAGATGGTGGAATGCGATGGACAACAATGCCCTAGGTTCATGTGTGACTGCACATATGGTGTGACTCCATATTGTGTACAACCAGAAGTGAAAAGTTGTGCTCCATTTGTGTACAATAAATCAAAATGCATTCTGCTGTCATGTATACCTAATTAGAATAAATTTTTAAAATGCAAAAAAGAAATGACAGATGAGCTTACCTACTGCACAGGACTCTCCTCCACCTCTCCTCTCCAGCCCCCCTTAAAGTAAAGAGACTCCACCTTCTAGCTTAACACCATCCTTCCTGCCTCCATCCTAATGCTGTGTTTGACAGCTACTCAGCCCTCCAGGTGAGCCATAGAGCAGATTACCTCGTTAGCACAGTAAACTAAATATGTGAGCTGAGGAATAATGGAAGGCATGGGGCTTTTAGCATAACACTGCAAACCTTGACAACACTTTTAGGCCAAAGATTTGATACCCCAAGAAAATCTCAGCTTTGTTTTATTTTAAAAAATCATCCATATTCCTCAATTTTAAATATATAACGATATGTCCTTTTTTTCCAGAAATAAACAAGAATTTTGTAGTTTCTAGCTTTGGCTTATTTCTTGCTTCCTAATGTTTGCAGATTATTTTATTGTATTCGTACAAAGTAAATACAGATTTGCATTCACAATGCAGATTTCCTTTTAAAATGTTAAAGAAAAAATAAGCTGTTCAACATTCCAGGCTTCCTAGGTCTATACATGATGAAAGCCAGAATTTAGTGTCTACTATTTATTATTATCTTGGGTTGTGTGTCTTAAAAATGTTCAAGTTTCCCATAAATTTGCCCTTCTTGTTTCTATTCTAATATGGAAGAAAGTTGGTATAAATCTTAATGGTTGGGAGGAACACTAGATAATTCGACATAATAGACAGATACTCAGAAGTTAAATGCTTTGTCTAAGACCACACCATACCTTAATCCTAGACTGGGATTCTTTCTAGAATATTATAAAAAGTCACTGAAATGTGTTTTAAGATATGTGCTTTAGTGTTTCTCATTAAGTGTTTCAATAAAGCTGTGTTTTAAATATTTGAAAGCCCTAAAGTTATGCCCAGCTTCCTCTTTACATTATAATTTTTAATTTTATTATTCTATATATCCCCCAAAATATAAAACCAATGTATTCCTGATTGCAACCAGTGTCCAAATTGATGATCCCTGTCATATGGATCTCTTCCCCATAGAGACCATCTTCCCCAAACCCAAAATAAATACTCAAAACATCATGCCCTTTTAACTTTACTTGGCAGTCTTAGCTCTAATTGTTTTATGGTCGAAATATGTGAAACCACAATCCCACGATATGGGATCTACATAAATATATGAACATGGCTATGGCTCATTATCAAAGAATATGAAATATGCACATAAACTAGTGTGGAGATAAAAAAATATATAAAATTATACTCAATTCTTATTTTGAAACTTAAAATTCAAGTTTTAAGAAATATTTACTTGTAATCCCAGTGGCTCAAGAGGCTGAGACAGGAGGATTGTAAATTCAAAGCCAGCCTTAGCAAAAGTGAGGTGCTAAGCAACTAAGTGAGATCCTATCTCTAAATAAAATACAAATTAGGGCTGAGGATGTAACTCAGTGGTCAAGTGGCCCTGAGTTCAATCCCTGGTACCCTCCCACCACCAAAAAAAAAAAAGAAGAAATATTTACAATGCTTAGGAAAGTAAAAGCCTGAAGAGAAATGGTATGTATATGCATATCTGTCTTATACACACAGACATTCTATATATAGATACATATATTTAGAGAGAGAGTTATGATAAAAATGTGTTCTTTCTCCAGGAAAGCAGTGGTAAATTTATCATGATAAAATGAAGTCAGAATGTTCCTGTGCCATCTGAATAACTGCCAGAATTAATCATGTTTATTTAGCCTGGAAATTGTCTAGCCACATATGTGCAGCCAATTTTTAAAAAATCATTTCCAAAGAACAGTACTTTGCAATAGTGTGCTTTCTTTTTGCTAAAAAGAAGACCTGGTTCACCTAGACTGTATATGCCAGGAAGGATTTCTTTTTTGATTTCTGACAAAGTTCAACATGTGTGGACATATTTCACTATAAATAAATATAAAAATATAACTGTTCATATAAACAAACATGACATTGTACATAAAAGATTAGATATAGAAAACATACACACCCTATTTAGGAAAACTTCATTTAAGGATTGAATTAGTATCTTTTCAGTTACTTTGGTAATTTATGATTTTAAAATTGTTAATTTATAGGTTTTTAAATGACAAGTCCAAGGAGTGTAAATGTATATATTCAGCTGTATACTTTTTCATTTAAAATTTTGGAGTAAAATTTTCACACCTTATATTTTAACTTTTGTAATCTGTTTTGTCTTTGAGTTCCTTTCCAAGAATATGAATTTGGAAGCAAATTATAATTGGCAAAACTGATAAGCTTTTGTAGAGATTTATTGAGGTAGAAAAAGACCAATCTCATCTATCACAATGCAAATGAATTTGGATAAACTAAGAGATAACTGCAATTAAATTCTTATTTTTGTCTTTTTTTCCAACTTCTCTGTGACATATACTACCTGAGAGAAAATGGCCAAACTCCATTTTCATCTGGTTGTCATGAATTTTCTGTTTCTCATCCATCATGATTTACAATGAGTTAGTGATCTCTTTCCTTAACTAATTTCATTGCTTCAGAAATATTTCTGAATCACAAATGACTAAATGCTACAAATGCAAAAAGATTTATTCTACCCAACTTGTGTCAGAATTACATGAGATTTTAAATACCAAGATCCTGCTTTCGGTTGTGTTTGATTAGGTAAGACAAATAGCATTGCCTATAGTTGAGAACACCTTTCAGGTTGCAGGCTCCTGATGTTGAAATCAGACTCCTTTGCCTTACAATTGTCAGCCTCAAGTCTCAAACTGCTAAGTGTGGGCTAGTCCTTCATTTGTCATTCAGGGAGAAAGTACTTTTGAAATGAAAAATATTGGTTCAAAAAAGACACCTGAATGCGTATATGTCCTGAGATGATGCTCTTTATTCATTACAATTTTATCACCAATGCATATGTTTATTTTAGCATCATTGTCCCCAAAACAGACATCTGGATTTCCCATTTTTAGACATCCTAGGATAAGAAGCAGAGCCAGCTGGTAGCAGAAAGCCTTCAAGGATTTTAGTAGTCAGTTTATAACTTTTGGGAAATTATCAGCGAGGCAAACACCAAGAGATTGTTCACATTCTTATGTTCCAGTAGAATTTGTATTAGATTCTATGAAGAATAAATGAGCAATGGCTTCCTCGTGGGAGAGGAATATATAATATATTTCAAATACAAATCAGGCTTTCTTATTTAAAGGGAGCTTGATAAGAGCCCTTGTGTTTTTTGATTAGCTGAGGCAAAAGCATAAATGCAACATCACTAGAGATGAAAAAGGAAAAGTGTTGCATGACTTCCAATTATATAACTACATACTATTTGCAGAGATTTGGGGAAAGTTTCTCTTAGAATTCATCAAATGACCAAAAACAGGATAAAATCACCAGAAAACTAGACATTTTAGCAACCTTGGCATAGTCTGTAATCCCTGGGGTCTACCATTCTGTGCAAGGATCATGAATGTTTACTCCTGCTGCTCCAGAAATTTCCTGCTTATTTGTCCCTACACTGCCTGCAGAAAGTAACTGAGCTTGATGGTCTATATTCCAGCATGATTTAGACATAACTGGAATGTCAAGTAAGAAAGAAGGAAATGGATATCATGCATCTTGACTTCAAATGTCCATTTTAGTTTTTGTTAATTTCCTCTTTTATTGCCTTTTTTCTAACATTTCCTATAGGAAATCTCAAAATGATGTTTTTTGAAACTTTCTTAGAAGGAAAGCAAGAAGTCTTGGAAACATTTTGTAAAAAGAAAATACTGGCAGCTTTATTCATTAAAAAGCATTTTTGTAAACTTGTTTTCCAACCTAACATTTATGGGGTGCCTACTATGTGCACAGAACTGCAGGAGGATAAACAAGACATGGCCCTAGCTGTGGGGGATGTTATAATGGATACTAAAACATAGACATAAATTCATGGGAGGGTCACAGGTGCTCTGATAAAGACACACAGTATAACAAGAGCACCAGGAAAAATGCTCAAGCAGGCCCTTCCTCACAAGAACCCTTTCAAATGTGCTACCTGTCCTCAAAAATGGCAATATAATCAATTTCTCCTCTTCCACTTTTACATTAAAATCTGGATCTAATCTGAGGGTCAGACTAGATGACAGGAAAAGAAAAATTAATTTGTCCCTCTCTTGTATAACTTTAAAAGTGATTCACTCTGAATAGGATTGCAAGAGGTTGGTAAAGAAAAATTATTTGAACTGGTGCGGTGGTATTTCATGAGTTTGTGTGTGTGTATATATCATTAAATTGAATTTACATATTTAAATTCTATGTAATAAGTTTAATCCAAGGAACTCATTTAATCATGTATAATTAACATAGTCATATATAATAATCCTATTGAATCATAATTAGTATGAATAAATGCCTATAGTTTCATACATAACTATATGTTTAAAATTGAAAACTGACTTTTCAAAAATCAAAAAAATCAATCAATCACTAGGTATTTTTGAATGCTTATTTTAAGTAACATGGGTGTTAGGAAATAAAGTAGAACTTTCCTCAAGGGATGTGTGTATAATCCCATTTGAACTAATATAACAACAATTTTCACTTAAATGTTAGTTACAAGTTCTGAAAAGTCAGGAAGTTCCACAGAGGATTACTGTAACTTTTGCCTCATAAAGATATAGAAACAGCCAGGCACAGTGGTGCATACCTGTAATCCCAGCACTTTGGGAGGCTGAGACAGGAGAATCGAGAGTTCAAAGCCAGCCTCAGCAAGGGCAAGGCACTAAGCGACTCAGTGAGACCCTGTCTCTACATAAAACACAAAACAGGGCTGAGGATGTGGCTCAGTGGTCGAGTGCCCCTGAGTTCAATCCTCAGTAGCCCCCCCCCAAAAAAGATATAGAAACATAGCCACATAAAGAAATAGATATATAGCTACTATGCCATTGTATCCAAACTCCACATGTATTTGTCTTATAGTTTGCTATTTAATCCCTGCATGAATTAAGACCACAAATGAAGCATAGACTTTAAAAAACAATTATCTAGTTTAGGGAATAAAATGCCATGGAGGAGAAAAGTGTTATTGATCTGAATTCACCAAACAGATCCCTATATTGAATTTAATTGGCTTTAGAATTGTTCAACTCTCAGTTCACTGGGAAATTGTGTCTTTTAAGATGAAGAATAAACATCAGAAAAAATCATAACTGGGCAATCCATTATTATCAAGAAACTCCTTTTAGAGAACCATTGTCTACAACTTTCAGAAAACCCATCAATGCCAGGTGAAGATTTCAAAGGTATCTATTACATTCCCCCAAGATTTGCTTAGCTAACTCTTGGCCACTTGTTCTACAGAAAACTTTCACAATAAGCATATGGTCATGAAACTTCAGCATACCTGATAGTCACTTGGAGAGCTTTAGAGCATATAGATTCCCCTGTATGTCCTGACTTTGATGGACCTGAAGTGGGGCCCAAGAAACTATTTGAAACCAAACCCCAGGCAATTCCAGTGAGGGTAATCGTGGACCACATTTTCAGCAGTTATATTACAATTTATAAAAATTAGATTTTTTTTACATTTCTCTGATTTTTCAAAAATAGCTTCTTCCATTTCTATGCCTTAATTGCATTCTCCTCACAAGTCACTGTACTGTTACCCCAGGCACTTTGTACCCTCTGCTGCATTTGGTCTTTGGAACCCAATTGACTTGAAAAGTGTATTTACTATGAATCGCCTCATTTAGTTCTTTACCACAGCTGTGCCTGGTTCCAAACATCTGTCAGACTTGAAAATTCTTCCCTGAAGAGCAAGCTATACCATAAAAACACATTTTGACAGGAATGACAGACTGGATTTATTTTTATTTACATGCATTTCTTAAGACCATTTAGTCCACTCCCGTTTTTCTAACTTATCTCCTGACTAGTTCAAAATATCCAACCAATTAGAAAGAAAGAAGAAGAAGAAAAAAAAGATGAGAAAAGCCGAAGTATTAAAAGTGAAATGGTGCTTAGTTGATTGTGAACAGTGATTCCCTTCACCGTGTTAAGAGGCACAGTCACTAGGACCAGATTTAGAAGTTCAGCACTGGAACCATCCCAAACCACTTTCCTTTTGACTTAAAAGTTGTCAGGAACAACCATTAGAGTCCCAACCTCCTATGGGCCTGATTTTTCTATTTAAAGTCTCTGAACTTTTTCTCCATTGAAATATCAGGTATAATCACAATCTATAAAACAGACAAGATGGGGGTTTATTCTATTAAAACTAGGGTTGACGGCCTAGATCTATGGCTTTCAAATCATCCAAATCATCCTGCTTCTTAAAACAAAGTTCAAGGATCTATCATATGTTATTGTAACTATAGTTAACAACATGTTATATGCTTGAAAATTGTTAAGAGCAGATTTTTTTGTTCTTACCAGAAAAAGTATAGAAGTGAATGCATACGTTAATTGGTTTGATTGAGCCATTCTACAATATGCCTATTATCAAATGTATACTACAAATAGATAATTTTGCCAATTAAATATAAATTTTAAAAATAAGAGGAAAAGACAATAGCACAAATTGCTGGGCTCCAACTAGATATTTTCTAATTCAATAAATCTGGTTGAGGTCAGGTAATTTGCATGTCAAAGGTGTCCCAGAAGAGATGATACTGTTGGTCCCGGGACTTTACTGCCAGAGCCATTTTCCTAATTCTTCCTCTGGCTGCCTGGCTCCCAGCTCCAAGACAGCACTAATCTCTAGGTCAACTCCACATGTCTTTGTGTGGACTCAAGACCCTGTACATTCTAGCTCCAACATCTCCCTAAAGTTATCTAACACTCAATGAGCCTTCCACTCACCCTGCAACCTAACCTAATGCTCCTCTACACTCGTCTCAAGCACATCCTGTAATCATGGGCCTCTCTGCTTTGTCATGAGATGAACAATGACATTTATTTATCCACTTCATTTCTAGTAAATTTTTCTCTGAAGTTCTACAACATAGTCTCTCTGTCATGAAATGATTGTGTAAAGGTATTAAAATCCAGATATGTTTGAAACATGAATAAGGCACAAATAAAACATCCTTATACTTAATCCCTGTCCTCTAGAGGAAATGAATTCTGAATCATTGTGGCTGACATTAGAACCTGCTGCTGCTAGAAATGTAGTGGATTAACATCACCCCAGTAATACCATTAATAACAATGTTCAAGATGTTCTTAATGGAGTTTCCTCTAATTCCCCATGCAAGTCTCAGATGCTGATCATCGACTACAGGATTTATGAAAACTATATACATCATTGACCACCTACTTTCTTCAGCCAAAGAAAGACTAAAAATGCATTAAAGTACAATTCCAGATAACTCAAATCTGTATTGTCTAGAAAACTCAGTTTCAATAAAACCTTTATTATCCTAGTTGCTGTACAACTGTTCCAGATTCAATAAGTTATTATGTGTTCTGGGGATATTCAAAGCAAAGCACATGTCCATTCATGAGCAGAAACTCCCAAAAGTCTGGAGTAAACAGTCTAGAACCTATTCCATGGAATCTATGTTTCATCCTCTTGGAGACAGACCTCAGATCTCAAGTTCTTTAAGCCTAGGATATCCTTAGTTTTTGCTGTTTGATAGTATGCTGAAAATTTTATCATCATCTCTGGTGTAGAAATGACAAATAATGCAAGCTCAAATCTGTTGGTGGTGGCTTCCTAGAATGTGTTCAGAATGATTCTGAGGCCATGGTTGGGCTGACAGGAAAGAGTACTGTGATTAAAAAAGCCAACTGAGGCAAAGAAAGGAATGTACAGTCACCACACCACAAATGTCTTATCTTACACTGGAATGAAGCCAAAATCTTATTTGTGTGTGCACGCACACACATATGACTTATTATGTATATAAGACTGCCAGGCAATCAAGTAGTTCATTGAATTTTGAAACCAATAGGAAAAATAAAAACTCTAGCTAACTTAAAGATATTCAGGAAAAAGGAAAGTCATTTTTTTAAAATCAATACTGTGAAGCACATCAGTGTCTAAATTATTTGATATGAGACTTTCCACACACACATGATACATAGGAGATGAAAGACAAGACACTCTACTATAAAATACTGTTTGGATCTGGACCAAAGGACAAGCCAATTTAGCAATTGCTTATGGATAATATATAGGAAAATATTTTTAAAAATAACTAGAAACTAATCACAGAATATGAAACAAAAAGAGAGAAAACTATTTGCCCCAACATCTCAAAGTAGCATATGCAGTTAGAAGAAATAATGACAAATTACTTTGTGAGAGAACTGAGATATTCTCTTTCCCCACACCTCTGACCCTCTCTCCAATAGCATGCTTGAGGCATTGAATTAATGTTTTTAAAGCTTTAACATACAAGAGCCCCCATGTGAACATGTTATTTCTTAAATTCTACAGCTATGATTATTATCCCCATTTTATAAATGAAGAAACTGAGGACAGAAAAGTTATGTCATTTACCAGTCATTTCACAGCTAGTGAGTGGCCTGCCCAGGCAAATTGGGGCTGGAACTCTGCTCTTAGCACCTATGCCATATTGCCTCCTACGGAGATGGGGCCCAGTAAAGCAGGAGGTTTATTTTGCTTGCCCCGGACTTATTTCAGACAACAAAGGAGGCTATATCCAGCTTCCATCTTCTCCCATATGCTAGTTAATGTCTCTGAATAAATGTTGAACTGACACTTAAAGCCTCATTGAAGGAGCACTCATATTTTGCCTGCCTGAGAGTTCCACACATCTTAATCCAGCTCTGATTCTTTTATGCAGAGCCTAAAACAATAAATATTTTGACTATCCCTCTTGTCTGGCTATGGGCAGTATTCACTAATGGGATTTTACTTGGAATGAGCTCAGAGGATGTGCTCCACTTACCATTTTGGCAGAAAATCTACCTGACTAGATTACAGTCCTTGTGTTCTTTGGCAACATTTCATTTTCTACTCCTGGGCACATTCATAACCAAAAAGCAAAGTAAAGTAGAGAAATTGCGTAGACAGACCCAGCACTCTTCAGGATCTGATACCTAAACGTCCAGCTAGACCTAGCCCAGGCAGAAAGTCTGGCAGCCCTGGCAGCCTTAAGAGTATTGCTGTCCAATAGGACTTTTCAGGATGATGGAATCTATATCTGTGGTGACCTACCAGGCAGGCCCTGAGCACTTGAATTGTGGCTAGTGTAGCTAAGGAATCAAATTTCAATTCTATTTAATCATAATTAAATGTAAATGGCACACATGGCTAGCGACCTCTACATTGGGTGGCATAGCCCTTGCATTCCACCAAACCAGGAATGCCTGAACATCTAATAGATTGCCAATGTTATTTGAGATTGCTACCTTCATATTTTAATTACATTATTTCATCCAATAGTATGTATTTTGCCATTCATATTTTTAAACAACTATTATGGTCTAAGCTCCAGTGTAAGCACTGGCAAAAAGCACACCAGTAAACAAAAAGACAAAATTTCCTGCCCTTCTGGAGCTTATATTTTAGCAAGGTTGTGTAGATGATAAATAACCATATTGTATAATATTTTAGAGGTGATATACTATGGGGAAAAGAGTAGAATAAAGGAGATCAATATAAAAGTAGCAGAAAAGCCTTTGGTCTTTAGCAGTTGCTTGGTTCTAAAGGAGGAGGAGAAGAGGATATTCAAGTAAATAATAAAGTGAAGCCTGTGTATCCAAGGGGTTTACAGTCTAATTGGGATTTGCTTAGATTAATCTGTGTTATGAATGCCATGTGCAAATACAGAGCCCCCAATTTTTCTTACAGTAGGTACTGAGCACCTCTCCTGCCAACCACTACCCCAGCCCGCATCCACCTCCTGTTTCCTTTGGGGGGGTGTGTGTATGTGTGTGTGTGTGTCTGTGTGTCTTTGCCTTTTATTTTACCATAGCTGCCTCAGGATTTTAAAATGGGGAAAAAATCAAAAAGAACAAAAATTTAAAAAAAAACACATCAGCAATCATCACTATTTGGGTAGCAGTAATGAAATTTGCCAGAAAACAGATTGTGCTATCATTATACTGTCATTATATAGACATTCTGCCCTCAACAGGTGAGTTTCACTAAGTTCCTTCTAACTAGCTCCAATGACTAGATGAAATCCTCAAAAAAAAAAAGTCTAGGTGAACAGTTTTCTAGGCTAGACATTAAAGCAAGATCAGAGCAGTGATTTCCCTTTCAGAGGTCTTAGCTGATAGAGCCATTTATATCTGATCATCAGTAAAAAAAAAAAAAAAAAAATTGAGCAAAATAACCACCTAACCAGCCCATTCATGTATTTTATTCAATCTTCTCCATGCTTCTAACTAGTGTTTTCTGAAAAACATCAACATCAATCAGTTAAGTGTGATTTTAACATGAATCATCACTTATCCTAGGGCTTCTAATTGTTGAACAAAGTACTTATGTATATTTTAATGAATTAAAGACACCCTAGACATCTGATATAGTGAGGAAATAATTCTGGGAAAGTAGTAGATCCTTGAAATCACATTACTGAGTCTTCTCACACATAATATGAAATACCTATCTCAGATACAAAATCATTTGTAACCAGTCATTAAAACAAATCACTAACTATATTAATACACTGAGTTGCACCTGTACACTTAGGTTAGCATAATTTGTTATCAGAGATTCTTCCCTACTAACTCTGTCTTCTAAGCCCAGCTGACTCTTACCAGCTATAATCTGCAGGCTTCAGATTCTTCACCCATAAAATGGTTGCTCTAAATTTGTATCCTTCCTTTATCCAGAAGTTCAAATGCCCCAGTAGACTTTTCTAATTACTAAAAAAAAATACAGACTTCAGAAATCTCAAATTCTGATTACAGGAGGTGGTGACAGTCAAGTAAGATGGCATGGAATTATGTAAGGGTAATGACTTCAGGGAATCCTGCATCACAGTTTGTTTCTGCATGACTTCTACAAATATGATCCAACATATCTGGGCTCTCCCCAGGGACATCCTGGCTACATGGCTTTGAATTGAGATCTTTTCTATCCCATTCACAGAGATATTTCATCCGACATTTATAGAAATACTAAAATCTGACTTTTCCATAGTGATGGTCCTCTCCAGCTAATTTGCATGCCAGTTACCTTGGTTCAGCTTTGAGCTAGCTAAACATCATTGGGATTCCCTGCTGGTGCAGAAGACTCTACTTAACAAACACTGCCAGTTATTCAGCGTCTATGTGCTAGGACAGTGGCAGGTGCTTTCTATACATGATCGCCCCCACACCATCACTAAATATATCAACCTCAAAAGACACGTTACTTCCATTTAACAGACAAGAAGACAACAAGATTGAGTAATCTGTCTCGGGTCTCTCATTAGTAAATAAAGGAAATGTATTACAACCAAAAGCACCATATCATAGCACCTTGATTATTCACTCCATCCTCTACAATAGATTACGAAACCCACCTCACCCCTTCCATGTATAATATTAAATAAGTTGAAAGACGTACATCATGCTGTGTTGAGTTCTCTCTTAAAAGAGAACTACTTCCAGTTGTCAAAACTGAGATTTGTGTGAGGGAAATTATCTTGATATCACAAAAATCCTTAAGATCTTCACACAGTTATTGAGAATTTTTATGAGCAAAACATTACCCTAAGCATTATGGGGGAGATGCTAGTGCATAAGACTATCTGTTCCAGACAAAAAACTCCAAAGCCGTTCAAAGGGAGGGCTAAAGTAGTATCCAGAAATGGAATCACACAAAGGCTTTTGAGATGGGTGATCAATTTCTTAACTCCTCATGAATTAAAAAAAAATGTTAGAGCCAGACACAGTGGCACACACCTATAATCCTAGCAGCTCAGGAGGCTGAGGCAGGAGGATCTCAAGTTCAAAGCCAGCCTCAGCAACTTAATGAGGCCCTAAGTAACTTGGCAAGACTGTCTCAAAATAAAAAATAAACAGGATGGGGATGTGACTCAGTGGTTGAATGCTCCTGGATTCAATCCCTGGTACCAAAAAAAAAAAAAAGAGAGACCAAGTATATTTCTTATAACTTAATCTGATTAAGAGAAAGGATAAAAAAATCAAGCAGTTGGAAGGTAAAACTCTAGTCACTTTTTCCATTTTCTCAAATAGGTTTGACACCAGTCCCACTGTGAGGACAAAGGGGTTTGGGGAAGACCACATGGTCACCCAACAGAGCAGACAGGTTTTCATTCAGTCAATTCACAAACATCCCTCCAGAGTCAACATTGAACCATATACTCTTCTAGAACTTAAGGTACCAGCAAAACAAGCATTCTCTGCTTTAAGGAGTTCATAACCTACCAGAGGAGACATGAAATATTTTTCCATGCAATGTAATAATTATAGCAATAGATGTCAAGTGCTTTGGGAGCATCATGGGAGTTGTAGTCAGAGACTTTTACACAGGATATATAATTTGAACTGAGTTTTAAATGGTGAGTTTTGAATGATGAGCTCAGGAGTAGAGAATATTCCAAACAGTAAACATAGCAAGTTCAAGGCATAGTGCTAAGCAGAAGTCTGGTGGACCTGGGAGATTCAGTGTTTGTGGAACATGTGTGTTCAATATTGATGGAATGGTTCTTTTCTAAAGCAAACATATCATACCCTTGCTAAAACCCTGAAGTAGCTTCCCATCACTAGCAAGATAACATCTCAGCTTAGACAATATATACCATGATTGTTGAAGAGAGAATTCCCTATGAGGTAGGTGAGGCTGGTTACCACTGAACTATAGAGCAGATTGTTACTTCACAATGTCTCATCTGAACAGGAGCACTTTACGGAGTTGTCTTCAATATCATCACATCTATACATTTCTTCTTGGCATATTCATGTCTCCCATCAAAAAAAATGGAGAGTATTCCTTCCCTCCTCTTGAATCTGGGCTGCTCTTAGAAACTGGCCTGATGCAACAAATACAAGGAAATGACATTCTGGGATTTCTGAGGCTGTCGTAAGAAGCCTTGCAGGTTATGCCTGGCTTCTTTTAAAGCTCTCACTTGGAACACTCACTTTAGGAGGGACCAGTTTCCATGAAATTTTACCTACCTTACAGCCACCAGGGAGAGAGGAATTCAACTCAAGCTATAGCTCTCTCAGCCATTCCAGGCCAGGTGCCCAACTTGGAACTAAGAAACTGGCTTGGACATTACAACTCCAGAAGATGACACATGCAGAATTAAGGTCCCAGTCACACAACCCCATCTGAACCATTGAAGGTTTCTTCAGTCATTCCAGTTGAGTCCCCAGATATCATTGGGCCAAAATATATATATATTTTAATATATATTTATATATATTAAAATATATATAAATATATATATATATTTATTTTAAAAATATATATATATATATCATCTGCACTATGCCCTGTCTGGTCCACAGAATAATAGTAAATAAATGCTGTTTCATTCCCTTAAGTTTTTGGAGTGTGTTACTTATTAATAGATTACCAGAATATATGGCATATCATCCTGTGAGTTCCTTGATGCTAAAGCTGAATAATATTCCATTTCAACACTAACACAGTGCCTGCCACATAATAGGCATCAGTATGGTTTGTTGAATAAATGACTAAGTAAATAAGTATGTAGATATCTGCATGGGGTGTTTGCAAAACTCCACTATAATGAAGCTTTCCTAAATATAAATATCTCCATTTCTCAAATGTAAGAAAGAATTGGTGGTCTCTAATCCCCCTGAAGTAGAACAGTTACTGGTCCAGCCTAAACCAAAGGGCTTTCCAAGTCTGCGGAGTACTGTTAATCTCAGGAGAGAGTTCTGCATGGTACACAAAGGGCGGACCACAGATCACACTACTTAATAAAAAGGAATATATCAGGGACTCTTTCCTAAGGAGCATCATAGCATTTGAAAAATAGCAAATGTTTGCATAGGACTTGCTATCTTCCAGACACTTTTCTGAGCCTTTTATGAAGATGAATTCATTTAACATTCGTAAGTCTGAGATAAGTACTATAATTTTCATCTTACATACATGAAAGAACAAAGTATAAATAACTTGCACAAGGTCACACAGCCAGCTGGTGACAGCCTAAATCCAGAGATCCTGACCCTGGTGGTCATGATGCCTCTATTAACAATGCTATAACTGCCTCTTTGGGGAGAATCATGCTGTTACTTTTGGCCCCAGAGCTATGGCATTTGGGAGGAAGTGGCAACTTTCACCCAGGGGATGGGAGAGGACAAAAGGAGGGTGGGGAAATGCCATTTACTGTGACCTTAGTCAAGACACATAACTTTCTGTGTCCTTTATATAATGCTTAGTAATTTGCCTTGGCTTCAAACAAATGATAAAATTCCATTTTTCTTGAGAGAATTAGAGATTTTGTGGGAAATGGTGTCTTTTAAGTATCCAATTGTGGTATTAACAGCTTTTTATTTATATAAGGAAAATTTTCTCATTTTGTGTCTGAAGAAACTAATAGAATCTATGGGGGTCACAGGAAGGGCTCCTCTCCTAGAAAGCCATTAATTAACTTGAGATTAGCTCTTACAGTCTTGCTGAATTCTAAATGTATTTTCTGATTTTCATATCTAGGAACAAAAATCTGATATTACAGATAATTCAATTTATTCCAAGAAAAGTATGTCTACATGTGGGCTGTATTACCAGCATTTTAATAGAATACTAATTGCAAACTGTGGGGAGTTTTGTTGGTTATCCTGAGCCCTGGATAAATATTGACCTATTTTAAATTACTCTGACTCATCTAAAAGGCTCCAGATCACAAGTGCAGCATTTAAATGGAGACACAAATGCCATAGTAAAGACATTTGCTTCACTTAAATGATTATACTTCCTATCACAAAGCCCTCTAATTTTAGCTGTACCAAAAATAACAGTGGTACATATGGAGTCACAAATTAACAGTTTCCATAAATAAGACCATTTTTTCAAGAAGCCAATCCTAAAAGTGAAGTTTCACATAATACTACAACCATGTTTGGATGTGAAGAAATTTTCAATCACTATTCCAGTGCCATAAAAAGAAATCTAAAATGGGCTTTTCTCTAATTTTGCTGCTGATTAAATATCACAGTCAACATTCTTAAATTACTCCAGTGTCTTACAGAAGAAAAGTTGGAAGAGCTAGAAAAACAATCATTGAAACCAGGCTCCCAGCCAGGCACAGTGGTGTACACCTGTAATCCCAGAAGACTTAAGAGACTGAGGTAGGAGGATCACAAGTTTAAGACCAGCCTTGGCAAGTTAGCAAGACTCCATCTCAAAGAAAAAGACCTGAGGGTATAGCTTAGTGGCAAAGTGCCCCTGGGTTCAATCCCCAGTGACACACACACACACCCCCTTCTAAAATCCTAAGGAATATGACCACAAAAGAGAGGGTCTTTGAGGAAGACAGAATAAACCTTTGTACCAAGCAGAAAATATCCAGCTTATCAAAGCAAATACTTATTTATTAAAAAAAAAAAAAAGTGAGAAGCAATCTTCAAACTATCAAATGCTCTTTGCCAAGATCATCATTTACCAATTTCCCCTTATCTTCCCTAGACTTGTCTGATTTCCTGTAGAGAAACTGTATGTTCTCTACACACATACATGATATACAAAGAGGAAAAGCATTTTACAATAGAAAAATAAGCTTAACTTTCTACCTGCAGATCGTTAATAAGCTGAAGGACACACTGATAGAATACATAGGAAAGGTAGCACCATGGAGACAAGACTGAAGTCAATAGACTCAATTCAAACATGGAGGTCATCAAGCACCAAGACCTAACACAAATCATTTAGCCTCCTTTAGGGCAGTATCCTGTTCAACCAAGTGGAACTCATACCTACGTGCCTCACAACATTGTTTCAAGGGTTATCTCCCTACCATTTTACACTGTGAACCATGACATGCTATAGATTCAGGGAATGTTATATGTGATCTTATTTAAAACAATAATGTTAAACTTCTGCCAAAGGCATGAGGTCTAATATCTGCTATTTCTTTGTTAAGAGGGAAATCTGAAATGTTAGGGAGCTGTTAAAGGCAAAATGGCACCAAAATGATGTTTTCTTCTTGATGCAATTAGAAGCATTGAGAAAGGACTGAACCAGGAATACCAGTTATGTGCCATTTAATGAATACAACACCATGTTTTGGATAGACCAAAACACTTTTATTCCATGTCATATTGTTTTTGTTCAATCAGCAATAGGCATCTCCACTTTGGAAACACCAGCATACTTCTTGAATTCCATAGTCCTTGTCGCTAAGTGATTTATCCAAAGCTATAACCTCAGTCAGTTGTGAAACTGGGCTCAACAGTGTAAGATTCTTCATATTTCGAGCTCTCAGTCAAAACCTCAATTAGCTAAACTGCACGTAATTCCTCAATTTTTACAAACTGGCAGACTGAATGCAACTGACAGGCAGATCTCTCAAACAGTTAATGACCTCAGGGAATTTGAATTTTATTATGGATGGTTAGCAATGGAAAACAAATTTTGAATTGTGATAAAAATTCAAGACCTGCAGATAAATGATCACACCTATCAAGTGGCTCATCAGGGGGGTCCCTTCTGTTGCTAATCATGTACAACACTTAGGCACACTCGACACTGCAGAACTCTCTAAACCCATCCACTTGGGTTTCCTGTCAAGTAGATACATGCCCAGGTATGAGTGCTCTTCAAAAAATTAATTGGCAACGCAAATTTGATCATGTCCCTTTCCTTAAATGCTTCAGTGGCTTCTCAATTGCCTTGGGGATAAAACCCTAAAGCTCTAACATGATCTACAAAGTCCCCCATGATCTTGTCCATGAAATGGGGCTGCTCACCCTCTTTGCAGCCCCATCTTGTTTTTCTAATTTTCTATCTTCAATTGGATTTTCTTTACTGTAATAAAAACCTGGGATAATCACCGTATATAAATAAAAGGTAGAAATAAAAGGTTTACTTTGGCTCATGTTCAGAGGTTTAAGTCTGTGTTTTAGTCAGCTTTTTCACTGCTGTGACTGAAAGACCCAACCCGCACAATTATAGAAGAGGAAAGGTTTATTTGGGGGCTCACAATTTCAGAGTTCTCAATCCATAGACAGCAGACTCCATTCTTTGGGGCTTGAGGTGAGGCAGGACATTATGGCAGACGGGTGTCGCAGAGGGAACCAGCTTACAGTATGATCAGGAAGCAAAGAGAGACTCCATCTCCAAATACAAAATATATACCCCATAGCAATGCCCCCAATGAACCACTTCCTCCAGCCTCACCCCACCTGCCTCCCTTTACCACTCATTTAATCCCATTAGGGATTAATTCACTGATTAGATTAAGGCTATCACCCAGTTATTTCTCCTCCAAACCCTCTTGCATTGTCTCACATGTGAGCTTTTGGGGGACACCTCACATTCAAACCATAATAGTCAGTGACCCACTGGCCCCATTATTTGTGCATGTGGTAACACATTGTAGTGGGAGCGTAAGGCAGGGCATACTGTTTGCCATTTAAGGATTATAACTAGGGAGCAGAAAAGGCCTGAATACCACTTTCAAGGGTACACCTCCAGTGACTTACAACATCCAATAGACCCCACTTCTTAAAGCTTCTACCCTCCTCCAATGGCACCAAAATGGAGGCCAAGCCATCACCACATGAGCCTTTGGAGGACATTCAAGATCCAAAGTATAGTACTCTCCATACTCCAGCCATACTCCTTTATCTTCTCCAAAAGAAACCTGTTCATACCGTGTTCATCTGCTCTTTCCCAGCCCCACCACTTCCAATCCTGTGAATGCTCATCCTTCCTTCAAGTCTCAGATGAAACAGCACTTCTTCAGAAAAGTCTTCCTTGAACCCCGCAGATTATCTGTCACAATCTTCTCTATTTCTAAAACACTGAAATTGTAGTTGAATTTCTGGTGAATGTCATTATATTCCACTGGCATGCAACTCACTGCAGCGGGAAGTGTATATATCTTTTCTATCCCTGTGTCTCTGACACATACTATAGTGTCTGGCACTAAGTAGACATTCACCATGCATCTGTTCATGAATAGTCACAGGCTGGTCTACAGCTAAGACTGTAGAGTCAACCAGAATAACCTAGAAAATCTTGAGAGGAGATTTGGTATCATTTTTTCCCCCAACACCATCTGGACCATCCTCTTTTTCTAAATATTGATGTGGGTCTTCCTGGAGAAAAAAGGGTAAAAGGATAATTCAATTCTCCATCCATCTGAGTGACTATCAAGGTCCTAGATATAGTTCCATCCTGGAGAATGCTATCCTTTTCAAAGTAGGGCCACCGTAATATCCAACCTAGTGGGTGCAGGTAAACCCCACACAAGCCAGGGCATAGCAGGCCACTCAAAAGACAATATTCTCAAGTATCCCATCTTGCTCTCTCTTGAGCAATAGAAATCAGTCTTGCTTTATGTTGAAGGAAATCCCACAACTATCTGCTCAAGTGGCCACAGTAGTGAAGAGAGGTAGTCATGTGACATGCTTGGGGCAAAAAGCGGCAGCATGGTAGCATGGTAGGAGCACTGGTCAAAGAATCAGAGAAACAGTTCTTGTTCTGAAAAGTAGGTTCTGGTTCTGACTCTGCCACTTATTTGCTGTGTGACCCTAAACATTTGGCTCCTACTAGCTAAATTCCCTGGAATTGAACAAATCTTTTGTCTGTTGGATTCCTATAAGCATCAAATCAAATAACTTACTATTTTATCTGAGAGTTACTGATACTTCAATAATATAGGCTATGTGCAGGCTGTAAAATACTGGGCAAATTATGGAAAATTTCCACTGGTCCTTGAGAGAAGTTTGACCCTTCTGATTTTGAACAGTATCTCTTAATAAAATGAGCTCTCATTCCTTGTCATTTGATGGCTCTTTTTCTCATCAAGCTAGTGAGAGGAGTTAAAAATGAGTTGTGACTGATGCATATTCAAGACATAATTGTGCATTGATTGATGTGATGCATCTCCCCTGCTTTCATTCATTCTTCTATAGAAAAACTCTCTTTTAATAAAATAGCCAATGTGATACCTCCTAATGGATCAGACTTTTGTTTACTGCAACAGAGCAAAAGCTTGACATAGTGATGACCTGAATCAAAAACTGAATAGACTACCATCTGCATGCTTTTTTAAAGGAAATGTGAATCTTTCTGCTTATTGATGCTCAAAAATTCATGACTGCTATAACTTATTTTTGCACAATTAGAAACGACTTTGTAATTTACAGGAAAGTGATATAGTCAATTCTTACCAAGATGCAAATGATTAATTTGAAGGCATTTTTTGATGACAATTTAAGGAAGAGGACATTAAACACATGCTATATGGGAAAAAGAAAAAGGAAAAGAGCAACAACAATAACCAAAAAATCCTAAATCTTCCTACTTTAGTCTGTTAGGTTCTGAAACATTTAAAGGGTTTTATTTTTAAATGTACTTCTTTTTAAATTATCTAAGTTGAAGTAAGTATTTTGAGAAAAATAGAGGAAGACAGCCTTCCTATGTAAATTCTTCATAATGCTTTCTTGTGTTCTATATTATTTCCATTGCATTCCAGGGTCACTATGGTTAACAATAATTGTACTGAATATTTCAAAATAGCTAAAGAGAGGATTTTAAATGTTACCACAAAGAAATGCCAATTGTATGAGATGCTGGATATGCTAAGTAATATGGTTTAATTATTATACAAAGTATCAGGTATTGAAATATCACACCAAGCCCCAAAACTATGTATGATTGTCAATTAAAAATAAATTTTAAAAAGAAATGTATGTCAAAGAGGAGCTAGATTGACCTATTTGACATTGGTTTTCATTGCAGACTTATAAATGAATCTTTGAGAGACCAGCTACTGGTGACTATACAGAAGACCTTCACATACACCCGAACCCAAGCTCAGCATCTCTTCATCATCCTCATGGAGTGCATGAAAAAGAAGGAATTGGTATGTAATTCCCCAGGAGTGGCAGAGGCCTTCTCTGCGTTCCCAAATATTTTCTCAAATCATGCACCATTTTCTTTTTCTGGTCAAGCTCACAACCCTCCTCAGGCTCCACTGGCCTCACAAGTTTCCTCCCCTAAATAAGACACAACTCTTTCAGCCTTGGATTTAATGAAGCATGTGCAGCAGGGTTTTAGCATAATTTCCTTTTGGAGCTCATCTGAATGTTTCCTGCTGCCTTCACCAAGTGAGTTGAGCAAAAATAGGTGTCTTCCTGGGAAATGCTCAAGTTGATCCTCTCTTGGGTTTGGGATTTTACTTTGCTGATGAATTAGTGAGTCACTCATGGATTTTGTAGCAAGTATCTTTAGTGACAGCATAATCTGCTAATCCATCATGGTGGAAAATGGAGAGACATACCCAAGAAATGCTAGAAACACCTGTATGCAGTTTCTGAAGTGTCCTCTAATAGCTATTGAAACATTTCTGACTTCAGAGAAGTGTCTAACAAATGTGATTTAAAGAGGGACCCTCTGTTAGGGTAAATAGAAATAACATAAGCAAACATTTAACACTTGCTATATGCCAGGCAGGAAGCTGAACCTTTCCATCTACTAACTCATTTGATCTTTGTCCTGATCAGAGAGGTACAATTATTGCCTTTACCTTACAGGTGAGGAAACATGGACTCACTTGATTAGTAAACAAGGAGCTAGGACTCAAAATCAGTGGTGTCTCATCAGAAATGGTCTCATTGAGGCCAATGTAGTGAATCACCTACTAATGTAGTGAATCACCCATCAGGCCTCAGCTTGCAAAGGCTATTCTCATTCTCAAAGGTCACTTGTGTGATAGTGATATCAGCTGGTGACAGTGGTAGCAAAATATTTAAAGAAGAATTGATTACATTAAGCAAGAGGCATCTCTGAAAATCACACAGCCTTTGTGAAAAGACTTCCATCAGCTTCTGGGTTTGGGAGGAGAAGGGTGCATGTCTGATCTTGATTATCTATAGCATGGCCACTACAGAAAGAGGGGACAGATCAAATAAATAGTTAGGGTACAATCTTGACTGTTTTCCCACAGAAGCTTCTACCACCCCTAACAGTGCTACCCATGTGCAGCATCCTTCTACCTCAAATGTGGTTCTCACCCCATTTCAGCTCAGTTGCTTCCTCCCTACAAGGAGATGCCTGAAACTTGAGCTTCCACAAGCCATAGTATGGATTTTCTTCTGAGTCCTGATGATTTTCCAATATTGAGACCAAAGCTAACTGTGAAAACTTACCAGAGCTATACACGGCAGTCCTACAAATTTCCTAGAATGGCAATTCTAGTAAAACTCTAGGAACCAACTGGAGGTCATAAAACCAAATGAGGCTAAATGAACTTCTCCGGGTAGCTCCTGGGACTGTTCTGCAAGACACTGCCTGATAATTGTCATGCTGCCTAATTATGGCCACTGGTACAAAGGTCAGCTGCATTGTAATGCAAGTTATTTATTATAAGAAATATGAAATAGTCCTCACTCCAGGGTATGGAAATGCATTCTGAACAAGCAGTAAGTCATCTTCTGTCCACATCTCGGCAGAAGCATTAGGGTTTTTTAAAATTATAACTGTAATTAAAAATAATTTCCATTTCTAGCCGGGCGCAGTAGCGCAAGCCTGCAATCCCAGCACTTAGGGAGGCTGAGACAGGAGAATCGTGAGTTCAAAGCCAGCCTCAGCAATGGGAGGCGCTAAGCAACTCAGTGAGACCCTGTCTCTAAATAAAATAGAACATAGCACTGGGATGTGGCTTAGTGGTCAAGTGCCTCTGAGTTCAATCTCCAGTATCAAAAAAGTAAATAAATAAAAAATAAAAAAATAAAAATAATTTCCATTTTTGAGGGACTATTTATGTGCCTGGGCAGGAGTACAAGTGGATATGAAGTAGGCTTTTTTTTTCTTCTCTTGCAGAGACAAGGGAGGGAACTAGCATCACCTCATTTAGAGGTGAGGAAATGCACACACAGCCAGGAAGAGCAGAGCTGGGACTGCCTTGCTACAGTGTTACCCACTCACCAGGCTACACAGCTCAGCATACACAACAAAGCATTACATACTAGAATTCCTCTTTGATGTATCTGTCAGGTTTCTGATTCCCTTTACAAACTACTTGGGCTCTAATATTCTGAGCCCAATCTAATATTGCCAAGTTCAGTTAAGGGGTTTGGTTTTATGGCTTATGTGATATCTTTCTCGTGCCAGCCACCAATGAACTTGTATAGAGAAGACCCACACTAGGAATTTAGCTTATGTCATATGATTCTCAAAGCAGTATGGCCTCATGGAAAATATGCCTTGAGGGTCCTTTGAGGTATCCCAGTAGGTGAGACCACCCCTCATGACATCACCACATGGAAATGCTGCTGTACTTGCTGCTCATTTCACAGTTCTTGAAGAAATTAGTTTCTTCTGTTTACTCAAAAGCTGTCAGCAGACATATCCTCCCAGAAACCACCCTGTGGGATAATTCCATCAATTTATTTGCATACAAAAATAAAAATTGCCCACAACAGCATATTAATCTGAGGACACATTTAAGAGTTCAGACCTTAGTAGCCACCTCCACCTCTCTTCTTCCTCAAAAGTCATCTGACCATAAAGAACATCAAGAGTGGGAAAAGAGTACCCAAGTGGCCATCCTCCCTTGAGACTGATTCTGTAAATAGAAACCTCTTCCTTCTAGAGGCTGGTGCCTGCTCCTCCTCTCGGTTGCTGCCTCCCAGGTCTCCTTCCCACCCACTGAGCTCCTGCAGAAACCCTCCCTGATCACCACTGCCAATCTACCAGCCCCATATGGGGGTAAAATTTTCCTTTTGATACCCTACAGTGGAGGAGGACCCATTGAACTCAGCATTGCAAGCCCCATAGTATGTGTAGTCATCAACAAGTTACAATGACAGACAGCAGTGGCCCAGCTGTTACCTTACCACCTCCATTTCCAAGCCAATAATATCTAATTACTCTCCTCCCCTGTGAGCTGCTGGACCTCCCAGGATCTGGCGCTATTCACCTTTCTACCACCTTTCAATCACACGTGGGACTTATGTCTCTACTCAGAGCTGATGCTGCTCCAAAATCCAATGCTTTGAAACTCACTCCTCCCTCCAAACACGACTGCCCTACCTGCCACCATCCACTGCTGCTTCATTCATATTGATCATGACCTTGAATGCCAAGCTCCCCCATAACATGTTATCCTAAGATCAAATGCCCAAGTAACCCACGTGGAAGTATGCCTAGATTGCACCTTTCATTTCCCTGTACCTTGAGAGCACATGCTATGTATTTCTACCCTAGGTTCTCACACCTGTGTAGCCCTCTGCTCTATATCCCAGTGCTTCTCTGTACCACCCACCAAGCTGAGCCATTTGGTTCTCATTCTCCCAAGCCTTCAATAATGTAGAGCAATTCTTGTGCTTATCTTTAGTTCATAGCCACTGTTGTTCCCAACAGTTGTTCCAAGTCTTATGTTCAAGTTTTAAACCACACCCACGTTTTTAATATATTTTAAAGGCTAGCCCTGTGTTGGTTAATTTTTTCTAGTTTAAAACTTTTTGCTTCACCATATTTGTGGTTTGATACATTTAAAGTTGAGAATTCGTTTATCAGCCTTGTGCGTTTTGAACTTTTTGCCTCTTGCTTAATAAACTCTTAGACTAATGACAAAAAGATGTTCTATAGTCTCTTCTAAACAATGTATCTAGTTTCATCTTTCACATGAAATGCACAACTAATCTAGAATTGACTTTTTGTATATGATATCATGTAAGGATGACTAATCCACCCTGCATTATTTACTCATTGGTCCATCCTTATATCTCATAATGCCTACTGTCATCAGTTTCCATACCTGCATGAGTCTTTCTGACTTTCCTTATGAGTACAGCTTTATAATAAGCCCTGATGTGCGATAAGGAAAGTCACGCTTCTAGTTATTTTTCTCTAGGATTGCTAGCTATTTTAGCCCCCACTTATAAATTTTAAAGTGTCTTTGTCAGACTGCATGTGCATGCATGCATGATCTCTCTCCCTCCCCCTCTTTGCATCCCTCCCTCTTTCCCCCTCCCTCTCCCTTCCCTCCTCCTCTCCCCGCCTCTCTCTTGGTACAGAAACCAAAAACGTATTTACATATTCCTTCCCTTAATATTCAACAGAAGGCTTATCCTTCAAAGAAAACAAGGGCTGTAAATTTAAGCTTCCCCCACTCCCTTCCCCTACATATGCATATGATGAGATCTTGACTGATGCTTTTTTCATTCAATCTGGTATCAAAAGAAGTTGTATCCTTTTTCTAAGATCATTCTCCAAACTCAAGCTACATCCCATCACTTAACACTTCCTCTGTGATCTTGTCCTAAAACATCTGTGGGTTTTTTGGTTTTTTTTTTTTTTTTTTTTTTTTTGGTACTGGAGATTGAACTCAGGGGCACTCTACCACTGAGCCACATCCCCAGCCCTATTTTGTGTTTTTATGTAGAGACAGGGTCTCACTGAGTTGCTTAGCGCCTCTCAGCTGCTGAGTCTAGCTTTGAACCCACGATCCTCCTGTCTCAGCCTTCCTAAGTGCTGGGATTACAGGCTTGCACCATGGCGCCCGGCTACATCTGTGGTTTTGAACAGTAGCCCTTTTCACTCTTCCCTCAGCATTGAGTTCTACCTTCATCTTCCACCTTCCTACAGATCCAGTGACACTGTGGTCATGGGTTCAGCCCTCAGCTTCCATTTCCCCTCTTTTCCTTGCCCTTTCTTGCTGCTTTCACCCATGAATGTTGACGCTACCTGAACCTCTGTCCTCAATTTTTTATTTCTTTGTCATTTTTAAAGAGATTTTAAAGTTTTCCACAGTAGGAGATTGTATTGATTTCTCCTTGAAATTCTGTCCAGTTTTTTCCTTCATGTATTTTGAGATTGTAATGAGGTTCATAAACTTTTAAAACTAGCTCTATTCCAGTGAGTTATATTTGTCACTATTCAACAACCTTATTTATTCCCGACAATTGCATTTCAGTTCATCTGATGTTAATACATTTATATCAGCTTCTCTTTTAGACTTTTCTGGAAAAGTAAGTTTCCATTCTCTTTTTTTATTTCCAACTTTGTTATGTGGGTTTCTTAAAAATGATATATAGCCTTCTCTAAAAATATACTAGCAACTCTAATATTGAGTAGTAAATTTAGATTATTTCCATGTATTCTGCACTATTTACTCTGAATAACTTTTTTTTTATTAAGATACTCTCCCCTGCTGAGTCTCATTTAAGTACCTCACTATAGTGTCCTTTTCTTCTTACTGGCACACACCTGCTCTTGGCTTCGACAATGTTCTTTGGAAATTACTCACAAAACTACCTCTAGTTCTAACCTTTTTCTCCCTGTTTCCACAATGATAATTACCACTTACAGGTGAGCATTCCTTTGTCACTTCAAGTTTAACACGTCCAGGAACAAAAATTAATCTCATCTCTCCAATACCATCAAACACCTCCCAACCCTGTGCCTGCATATGCTCCCCCTTGCAATTCTTGTCTCATTTCCTCAGTCTTGATTTTTGCTTCTCCTTACCACACTGCCACCAGACAGTCATTGTCAAGCCATCCCAATTTTCTGTTGGCAGTGTCTCTCACTTTCGCCTCTTCTCCTTTCATTCCAGTAGCCACTATTTTTGTTTTTCTTCAACAGGACCACTTAAGGTAGGAGGGCTTCCTACCCGATCTCATAAAAAACACCTTTATCTCCAGCCTTTTCCACATACTGCTAATGGCTTTATCTTTTGGGGTCCAGTTCTGATTTTTGCCCCTGCATTGCTGAGATAGCTTCAAGGACTTCCTATTGCTATTGACTAGCGTCCAAACCATATAACGAAACTTCAGGGCCCCTCCAGTCTGAATGAAGCCTGAAATTTCATTCCTATATGGTTCATTATTTCCCTTCACCACCCTATTCCCCAAATAACTCAGGCTTTCTAAATTCCCATAGTATCCTTAACCCAAAAAGTAATTCTGTTCTGTTGCCATTTCTGCTTGCTCAAATTGCACACAGCTGCAAACATCCAATAGTAATATCTCATCGTTTTTTACTGTGATTTTCAACAGAAAAGTTCATGGTGTAATTCTATCTGGTTGCCTGGTAGCCTGCGTCTAAGCTGTCATGCATCACTGACCACACAGGGCCCTACACAATTTGTTATTTGTGTAAATCTTCTAGGTTTAGTGGTTAAAACAACCTGGATTAAATTATAGTTATTTTAATTGAGATACCTGGCAGTGGCTGGCAAAGAAAAAAATTTTAATAATTATTCATTGAATCTACATCTGAAGCAAATGAATTTTATCCATTATATGTCTCTTACACACACACAAAATATTCATATCCAGATTTTTCCCCTGATATAGGTAAAATATGAGGCCATATTTAATTATGTTGAAAGATAATATATTGAATATAACACCAAGAGTTCTGACTCATTTATTGACTTCTCCAAGATGACTTGTTCGTACTACTTGATTAGGAAATGAGGTGGAGGGGTCTGAACTGTATTTTTCTTCCCTTAGAATCTAGACATTGCAGTTTTTTCTATTTTGTTGTTTGGTTTTGAACCTGCCTCAAGAATCATAACTTTATTTAATAATAACTTTAATTAAGTTAAATTAAATTAATTAATAATTAATTATTAACTTAATTTAATAACTTTATTTCTTAATCCTACCTTGTTATTTCTAAAATAAGGTACTTATTCAAATGACTTAGTTTAGCTTTATGTTGTGTATTTAGAATTTATTGCAGCACTCACGGCCTGAATGTAAAAAGGGAAAAAATAGCTTTCTAATCATGATTTCTAATAAAATTAAGATCTTACTCTTCTGACCACTTCTTGGGGACTTTTGTGACGTACTTCACAGTCTTCATGATATGGTAAAAGGGCTTCCTACTTATTTTACTATATGTGATGGCACATGCCTATAATCCCAGCAGCTTGGGAAGCTGAGGCAGGAGGATTCTGAGTACAGACCCAGCCTCAGCAACTTAGTGAGGCCCTAAGCAACTTACTGAGACCCTGTCTCAAAATAAAAAATAAAGAGAGCTGGGGATGTGGTTGAGTACCCTGGGTTCAATCCCTGGTTGAAAAAACAAAACAAAAAAACTTACTTCCCTATAGCTAGTTCTCATTTGCAAATATTAAATCTAAAATGAAGAAACCAACATTTGAAGAAGAGTATTAAAGAGTACTAAGTGTATTTACCTACTCTATCAAATCAGGATGCACAGGGGAGAAAAAAGTGATTTTTCCTTAAACTCCACAAGTTCAGAAGCTTCCAACAGCACTGTTTTAGTCTAGGCTGCAAAATATCATAAGCTAGATAGCTGAAAAACAACAAATTTATTGCTCAAAGTTCTAGAGGCTAGAAGTCCAAGACCAAGTTGCCAGCAGATCTGGCATCTAATGAAGACTTTCTCAGAGATGGTGACTTCTTGCTGCATTTTCACATGGCAGAAGGGATGAGTAAGCTCCTTTGGGCCTCTTTTATAAGAACACTAGTCCTGTTCAGGAAGATGAAGCCTCCATGACTTAACCACCTCCCAAATGCCTCTAATTATTGATCAAGATTCAGTATATAAATGAATAATGGAGACACCAATGTTCAGATAATGGCAAACATATGGACATCCACCAGTAGACATGGAAGGGAAGTAGTTTGAGAGGAGAGTTAAGGGGACTAGGTGTCTACCTGTGCTTAGAATATAATGCAGATGCAACGTGAGAAGTTAAACTTAAAGGGCTAGGTCACTGCTCTGCCTTAGCAGCTGATGCTGTAACATGTCATTATCATTACATTCTCTTGAGCAGAGCACCTTAAAGCAGAAAAAGCCAAGGATATACAAAATGTGCCAATGGAATAAGTGGAAGCAAAGACATTAGGATTATCACTTTTGCATCCTTTTTAGTAACTTTTTTGGAGTGTTTGACAGTGGCAACCTCCTTTTCCCTCCTAAACTTACTTTCCTATGGGTTCCATTTGAATTCTCAATTTTCTATTTCCTTATCATTTCTTACAATTCACTTTCTCTTTCCATCGTTATTTCCTTTTATTTCTCCCCCATTCTATAAACAGATATTTAAAGATTAATTCTTGGCTCTTTCCCCCTTCATTCACTATTATGACTTCTGCTCCCATTTTAATTTAAACAATTCCCAAATGCACAGCTAGCCTTGTCTTCCTCCAAGCTCCTGCATTTCCATATTCCACACTCACTCATAGGCCCTCATCCTTCTTTGCCCAGACTATTGTTATTTTAAACTAGCCTGGTTTCCCTTAGGCAAATATCTACCCAACAACCCTTTTATACTGCAGGAGTTGGCAAATTTTTCTGTAAAGGGGCAGATAATAAAATTCTAAGTGCCAAATAAACTCTCCATAATATATAGTGTTAATATTGTTAACACTATGTACTTCTTGCTGAAACACAAAGCCAATCACATAATTCATTTAAATACAAAATGTAAAGTTTTGCCTATAAGTCCATTTTTGAATTCCATTCCTTTTTTCACTTGTAAAGTATTTATTATAATCTTAAATTTGTAGATAAATCTATTAAATCTTTCTCCTTCAGTGTATATAAAGTGTTTCTCCTTCAGTGGATATAAAGAAATGGTTATCTGTTTCCCATACATTAAATCTTCCTCTAGCCGGGCACGGTGGCTCAAGCCTGTCATCCCAACACTTAGGGAGGCTGAGACAGGAGAATCGCGAGTTCAAAGCCAGCCTCAGCAATGAGGTGCTAAGCAACTCAGTGAGACCCTGTCTCTACATAAAACACAAAATAGGCCTGGGGATGTGGCTCAGTGGTCAAGTGCCCCTGAGTTCAATCCACAGTATCAAAAAAAAAAAAAAAAACATAAATCTTCCTATAGTGGATAGTATGTGCTGAATAAAGAAGCATTATTTCTGAAGATTTGGGAATTACTTTCCAGAGTATTCATTACATACTATCCATTCCTTCTTTATGGACCCTTCATAATAAACTGATCTACAAAGATTTTTTTAATTTCCTACTTTCCTGGATTTGGTCAAGCTTAGAGCATTCTGTTTAACCATATTCAACTATCAAACTACCATGTTGAACTACAATCCAACATTGTATATGAGAGAGACATGTGCATACACACAAACCAGGGATAACCTTAACTCCTCTATTTGTAACTCTTATACCTTGTCATTTATGTTTTATATACATCTCTAACTTCCCATGTAAACTTGAAAGCCAAATCTGTGTCTGGTTCATTATGTTTTCCTTGTACTCACTCAGGCCTAATTGCGCTTAGCGCCGTAACATATACAATGCAGTCACTCAATAAATCCTTGTTTAATGGATGAGTGGGTATATGAATAAATTCAGATGAATATACATTAGTGAGGATGATACATATTCAGTATCCATAAATTTCATTAAAATTTCTACTAACAGTAGCATATCTCCTTAGGGAGTTATAGATTTAGTTTATGAACCTAGATTTGATTCAGGCCCATCTGTTTAAGTTGTTGGACCTCTGACAGGCAACCTAATCTGGTAGTTGTGAGGAACAACACCAAAAGCAGACAAACCTAGATTCCAAATCTGGCTTCACTTAAGTGACTCAACCAGCAGTAGTCCCAGAATCCTTAGCTTTAAAAGAGTGACAGTAATACCATGGTGTTCTAGGATCTACCGTACTTGGGGATCTCTCCTCTTTGGTTCAGACTATGCTTGGATTATTTTAACAAACAAGACAGACACCACTACACAAAATGTTAAAACTAGTCTGAGACTTCACATATTCCCTACTGAATGCAAGGTTAAAAAGTAACCAGATATCATAACTTCCCTTTCTCCACATAAGGGTCCTAGGCTTCAAGCTGATGAACCTCCTTTAGACCTGGACAAGACAAAGGCCTGTTTTTTGTGCCTTTACAAAGAAGCCTCCAAAAGCCCAACTCCACTACTTTCCAAGGCAGGGAGATTTCTCATTTTCATAAGGATGGATCTGAAGCTTCTCCTGGCAGCCAAGCACAACTCACATTTAGGAACAATGTACCTATCATTTCATAGATTTATAAAAGTCAAGTATGCATGACTTCTAGATAAAGAAGTTTCATCTCCTTTCGCAGATAGGCATCCTGTGTCTGTGAAAGAATGACAAAGTCCAAGATGTGACTCAAGAGACTGAGGCAGGAGATCACAAGTTTAAACCCAGCCTCAGCAACTTAGTGAGGCCCTAAACAACTCAGCGAGACTCTGTCTCTAATAAAATATTAAAAAGGACTGGGGATGTTGTGGTTAAGCACCCCTGGGTTCAATCCCTGGTACCCAATATGTGTGTGCGTGTGTGTGTGTGTTTTTCAGGCTCTTCATATCACAAGGGGGTGGTTAGTGTTGCCTGGCAGGCTGGAGGTCTCAGCACCACCTGGGAGATATTCCTGAGGATTGATAAGACCCCTTTACCCAGGATTGTTTGGAAAGTTAAAGAGTTTTGACTTGTGTAAAGAATGTTAACCATGTATGTGGAAACACTCAGTACTTATTTAATTATCATTATAGTTATTCTACCAAAACTACAGGGACCAATCAGAATATAAGCACAGATGTCTTTTTCCTTGGCATTCTCTGCAGTCCTTGTTAAAATTGCCAATGAGTCATACTTTGCTACCAGTGACCTGTCATTCCATCATCAGGTTCCATCTTCCCTCCCTCTTCATCTTAATGGGCAAGAGTACAGTCAAGATGAAACATGCAACCTCTTGGGTGATAAGAAAGGAACAAGTCAAGACCACTTTCTTTAGAAAAGAAAATTACTGAATGATAAAGGCTTAGAATTAGAGATCTGACCATGGCTCACTATAAAAACTAACAAGAAAACAACTAACAAGAAAATCCAAACACCTCTATTGCATACAGTATTTTAATATAACCAGAATTTTTACTTATAGCTTTGTACCACATCATATTTCTGTGAATTCATGTAGTTTCTAAAACACATTTCAATGATGTACCTATACAAATATAGCTTGAAGATGTAGCATTGTTATTTGGCAATGTTTCCTGCATAACAATGTATCAATAAGTCTAACTGATTTATCAGACCTCTTTCAGATACTCCAGGGCCCCTCTGGAATATCCCCAAATTAGTCAAGAGTCAAAAGAAATCTAGAACTCAATTTTGGGAAGTCTGTGAAAACAAAGATATAAAGCTCTTGATCCAAATAGAATCAAAGGTCACTGTAAAATAATCACCATTCATTTAACCAAAGTAACAAACACAATGGCAATCAAAAGACTCCAAAGGCAAATACAAATAAACCCACAGAGCCATTGGAAAAGTCCCCACTCTTCGCCAGAGAGGACTCAATGACCAAAAGACCTAATAATTCTCCAAGAAAATCTTGTTTTAACACAAAGAACCAAATTCTAATTTTGCTCATTTCTTCGAAAAACTTACAATTCCCTTCTAATTTTAATCAGCCTAGTCACATAAAATTTTTTTTACCAAAATCATCTTCTATACCTTCTACAACCTTTTTAACCCTCCAGTTACATAATTACTTCATTCTGAAATGACCTCTAAACAACCAAACTAGAAAAACATGACTCTTCTTCAACTACAAAATAAAATGCCTTCTATACCTTATAGCTTCATTTCAAGAGACACCTTCCCTTCATCACATAAGGAGTTATTTCTAATCTTAATTGTCATGTATTAGAAGGATTTTTTAACTCCTAGCAAATTTCTAGTGAAAATCTAGGAAGCAAACAATTTTGAACTTTTTTTTTTTTTTTGGTACTGGGGATTGAACTCAGGGGCGCTCAACCACTGAGTCACATCCCCAGCCCTATTTTGTATTTTATGTAGAGACAGGGTCTCACTGAGTTGCTTAGCGCCTCACCGTTGCTGAGGCTGGCTTTGAACTCACAATTCTCCTGTCTCAGCCTCCCAAAGTGCAGGGATTACAGGCATGCACCACCACGCCCAACTCAATTTTGAACATATTTATATAGCATTTTGTAGAATACCATTTAATCTATTCATTATCAAACATTCATCCGAGACCAACACCATTGTCTGGTACTAGGTAAATGGAAACAAAAATGGCTGACAACCATTCACCTATTTACAGATACTATCAGGAATAGAATGAGTGGAAAGCCCTATTTCTTCTTAGCACTTATCACAGTTACTAATTTTCTGTGTTTTCTTAAACTCTGATATGCATATCCACTTGCTCTTATGACACTCCAAGAAGGAAGAAACACCACATACCTTGGTTATCATTATACCCATAGCCCTTGTAGAATGTTATGCATAGGAGATAATCAAATCGCTACTAAATGAATGTATTCTTTAAAGTTTTAAAAATTATTCAAGACACATTCCACATTCTCAACAAAAGCAGTGAACAGCTGTTTTCGCTTCAGAAAAATTCCTAGTAGCCCACCCCAAACAAAGGTAACCAGAAGCTCCTACTGGTCAGAATCACTTTTTTGTTTAAAGGTTGACTTTTTTACCATAACTTTATTTTTATTTATTAATTTGTATGTGGTGCTGAGGATCGAACCCAGTGCCTCACCCGTGCTAGGTGAGCGCTCTACCGCTGAGCCACAACCCCAGCCCCCAGAATCACTCTTATCTTCAGACGCTCCTCCTCCAACACAGAAGAGAAGCCAAATGGCTGAGTAGCAAGTTCCAGTATTTTAACTTAAAAACTCAGATATTTCGGGGCTGGGGCTGTGGCTCAGTGGTAGAGTGCTTGCCTAGCATGCGTGGGGCACTGGGTTCGATCCTCAGCACCATATATAAATAATAAATGAATAAAATAAAGATCCATCAACAACTAAAAAAAAAAAAAAAAAAAACTCAGATATTTCATAAGTCTTTACCGCTTAGTATGCCACAACGTGACTCCAACACTTTAAGCCACTGACAAAGATTCTTGACACAAGTTTTTCCACACTTCCATCTCATTTATATTCATCCACTTTATTCATTCTTAACTATGCTTGAATTTTTTCATTAAACAAAGCCAGCCATTGAAGGTGTTCAGGAAATGCTACCCCAAAGCTTATTGTTCTGGTATACTGATTTGAAAAACAGGAAAATGCGAGATTTTCCAAGTTCTCCTCCACGTACTCATGGAGTCTCCAAAGGAACTCAACTGTTATCAGTCCAGAAAAATTAATTTCTATCAAGAAGTTGGGAAGGGTACTTTCACCATACCCACAGAGATCGTATTGCAACTCATCTTCTGTTTTCTAAGGGCCGAATGATCTTCTCCCCAAACTGTTTATTGAGGAGAGTTTTTCTCACCCCATGTCCATTTCTCTCATTTCAGCAAAAGGGTTGATCAAAAGACAACTGTCCTTTTCTTGATGGACCTAATTACTGTCCTGAAAAAGTTGTTTGCTAGGTTGCTGATTATAATCAAATTTTGGGCCTAAATACCATTACCTGTCAAGACAAAGAAAAGCAAAAAGGAGGAAACCTAGTAAGATAAACCAATTAAAGGTGAAGCATGGTGGCTAGACCCAAGTTATTTTGCCTTCTCTGTGAGCACTTCTAGTGATTTCATTCTTCCTCTTCTCCAGAACAGAGAAGACAGCCCCTAATGGAGACTTCTTCCATGGACCCAAATTTCCCTCACTAAAGCCAGATCTCAGAAGAACAAAAACAGGCAGTTTCCCAGCCCAGTCTGTTTTCTTAACTGCTGAGGTCAGGGTACCACAAATCATCTTCCAGACTGAGATACTTTCATTATAGTTCTAGGTAAAAGATTTTAACCAAGCCATAAAAATGGCTAAAGAAGCAGATCCCATTAATCAATTGAAAGGCTGAACGTAAACAAATTTTTCCTAGTGTAGTCTCCTAAAAACTTCTGTGTACTAATTTTTAAAAATGCATCCCAATATTTCTTGGCAGTTTTTGATCCTTATGCCCCAAACCACTTGAAGTTTAAACTTCCTCATTTTGGTCACTGAAATTCCAAGTTGTGTCTGGTAAAGTTCACCCATTTCTCCGAAACGAAAATACAAGTTCTTACGATTCTTATACATGAAATTGGCTGGAGTTCCAAACCCTGGGCCCAATCCAGTTTGTCTGACCTAAGCAGCCACTAAAAACCCCCAAAAGGTCATCATCTGTCCTCTCCTAGAACAAACTGACCCTTGGTACCCAACCAGAGATCAAATGCTCTCATAAAGTAACCCTGAATGGAGTTCCAGAAGGTGGAGTTCTAGACTCTCTAGATCCAGAACCACCCATATCTTCCTATCTTTCAATAGCCTTATCTACTTCTATTGAACAGTTTTTTTGTTTTTGTTTTTTTGTTTTTTGTCTAACCCAGACATCTCTGGCCTCTTCTACAGGACCCAGTCCTGTGTCTATTGCTACTTTCAAATTCCCTCCTGATTTCAATTTCCATGCATGTATGAGTTTGTCAGGATCAACCCAACTACTTACTATGGATAAACTATAAAGCTCAAATAAAAAAATAAAAATTTGCTCAAGAAAGCTCAGAGATCTCGGAGCACAAATTCATGAAAGTTCAAAAATTGAGAGAACTCACAATCCCTAGATACGGCAAGAAAACAGTATAAAACGGGCTCAGGGCATTCCCATACCTGGATGCTTGATGCCGTGGGTCAGGTGGTAGGTGCAGGAGCTCTGCTTCAGGTCTTGCTGGAAATGCCAAGTGTGTTAAAAGGGAAAATTTCTTAGGTCACTTAAGTTTAGTAGTATTTGGATAAAGAAAAACAAAATTAACAACTACCACCACCTCACGAATGGAGAAACTTGCACAACCACAGAAGGCTCTGCGAAATCCAGCTGTCAATGTGAGCAGGCAGCATCATTTATAGGCTAACAGAAGGGAGAAACAATGTCCAAAACAGCTTAATTGGCTACAGTGTGGCCAATCAACCAGTCAATTGGTTACAGCTTAACTAGTTAATTGGTTCTAACTTATTTAGTTAACCAGTTACAGGGCTCCTACAACAAGCCAAAGCTCAGTTACTATGATTAAACTCCATTTTGATTTGATTTGTTGGGCTTAGTGCAGGTTCTCAGTTCAAATGCATGGTCCCCTACAAATTTTATTTAAAACCTATTACCATACAAGCTCAATAGGCCTCTTGTGGTCATGAGAGAAAGAAACTTTTTATAGCTGAGAAAGAGTTTTTTAAGTTATAGAGTTGTGGATCAAGTTTAGAAACTAGCTCTCTCCAACACAATGTTTGGGAAGAAATAGAAATGTACCTAAACTACTTTTAAACTTTATCTCTATGTCATCTTAATAACGTAATTTAAGTCCAAACATTTTAAATAAAATAGATGGTGTTTTGAAGTCCCCAGCTAAGTTGAGGTTCCAGTATCAGAGCAGCTGGCAAGCCTGTCCTGAAGGGCAATGAAGGGGAGCAGATGTGGGGATTTACAGTGGGCCTTTCATGGGACATTTCTTTCACCTGACTGAGGGCCCAATGCCTAGTTGCCCAACCCTCAACCAGGGGTCCCTCACACAAGCAATGTGTATATACTGGTTGATGCTCTTGTGGCTCTTGTCTGACCACGTCCAAGCTATGCCTGCCAGCCCATCACTGTCATGCTAAGAGCCTCACACAGTGTATCTCCCCCACACTCCAGCATCCCAGGGAAAAACCCAGCCTGGAGTAGGCCCTAGTTCTTCTAAGAGAAGGCACAAATTCAATACACCATCACAATAGGAAACAAGCACAAAGATTTTTACTTACAGATCTCTGCAAGGAAGGCATAATGAGGCTGGAGCTTGGTCCTCCATCTGGAGATCTCACCAGGCATGAAGAGTCAAGCAGAGAAAGCGAGCTGGTACACCACAATAAGCAGCGTATATATAAGGAAATAGGGTGTGGGTCACTTTAAATTCACAGACAAATGCCTGAATGCCTTTAACCCATAATGTCTCAGTGTCCTACAGATAGGACACTATAAAGAGGTAAACTGAGCAATAAAACTCCAGTAAAGGGTATATCTGCTGCTCAACTTAGGTTGAGATTTTGTTGCTCAATTTACCTCTTTATAGGTGTCCTTATATACATAAGATGCAGGGACATGATGGGTTCTAAAGGAAGCAGGGACAGCTGCCTCTACATTCCCATCTCTGGCCACTGGCTTGAGCCATGTGGCTGAGGTGTCCACCTGGAGACTGTGTCAAGGGTGGCTGAGCCCTGCTTCCAGTATGAGAATGTTAAACTCATACTCGAAAAAGATGCCAAGGCAACAAAAACTATAAACATTCACTGTGGAGGGTACCAGGAGAAGCATATTCCATAATGAAAAATATCTTCGAACCTATGGTGAGTTACTGATAAAGTTTTGGAGATTCTGAAGCTCTTTCAGATGATTAAAATATCACTTTCTAGAAATGATAATACAGCCTGAGAGCCCTTTCCCAGCTTTCCATCCCAAATCTGCCATTTAATATAACACTGGACAAGTTATTTAAAATTCAGATGCCTGCCTTTGGTTCTCCAGAAAAGCCAGATACTAGTATCTAAATCGTGCGATTAATTGTAAGGACTAAGTGAATTAATATACACAGATAACATAATAAGCACTCAAGTATTTTTATTGTTACTGATGATGGTGGTGATGATGCTATAGCATTTTAACAAAGATCATTTCCACATTATCTCATTTGACACCAAAATCAAACTTGGGGCATCAGCTCTACTTCACCAAGGGAAACCAAAGACATTAAGTAACAGGTCTGTTTATTTAGTTAGTGACAACCTTGGTCTTGAATCAAGAACACCTTTTTGCAAATCTTGGGCTTTTTTCATCATATTCTAGTTGACTCTATATTCTAAATGAATATGAACTAGTTTAAGTAGTTTAAAAAGTCAGAGCCCATTTTCTCTCCATTACTGAATAATTCGAACACGTATTTATTGGATTTTGAGATTCCTGGAAAGAGAAGTCTCCTATATTGACCAGTATTCTTGGAATGCCTTCCGCCCACATCTAAGTGGCATTGTATTACTATGAGCAAAATATAAGCTCAGTATCCTGTTCGTCCTATGTTCTCAAAATACTACTGAAATAAAAAGGAATTTGAAGGAAATGTCATTCACACAATTCCTTGCCAAGACAGCAACAGTAATACTTCTCATCTTATGTTGGTATAAAATGTATAGCACTGCCTTGTACAAAGTTCTGCGGCACTCCCTTTGTCATTTGAGCTGCACAACAATAGAACAAGAGTGTGTCAATTTCTTCAGCTACCCAGAACAGTGAAACAGATTGGGCAAGTCTATAGAAGTAAACAGCAAATGCCCATCTGATTTCCCACCTCGCTATCCAGGTCTCAGATTTTCTCTTATAACCAATAAACATTCCTCTGACCTTTTTCAGTCATATTCATCAACAAAATTAGTACGCCAGGCATGGTGTGCATGCCTGTAATCCCAGCAGCTCAGGGAGCTGAAGCAGGAGGATCACTAGTTCAAAGCCAGCCTCAGCAATTTAGTGAGGCCCTAAGCAACTTAGTAAGACTCTGTCTCATAAAAAACAAAACAAAACAATACTGAAAAAGGGCTGAGGATGTGGTTCAGTGGTTAATCGCCCCTGGGTTCAATCACTGGTACCAAAAAAAAAGAGTACCAAATTAGAGACAATGGCAAACATAATAAGTACTCTCTTGGTGGGAAAAATAAATAAATATGGTACAATAAATACAATGTAAATAATACACATAAAAATTAAAAATAAGCACATTATTATTTTATTGCTGTTCAGAACTGACTTCTTACATATATATACAAGATAACTGGTGGTTTGAATTCCAAATGTAGGAAGGTCCTCCTAAAGACTGCAGTGATGGGGGCATCAGCTCTCACCTGTGCATCTCACCTCCACCCTGCATTCCCCTCTGCCTCCCCAGGCCAGGACCTTACCATTCCTGCCTAGATGATCTGTCTCTGGCTGGTCTCATCACCAACAGCCTCACATTCTAATTCACACATGACTGCTGAATGGCTCCCTTCAAAGAGCATCTCAGAAAGTAACTTCTCACCCAGTTGGGAAACTCCAATTGCCCTCACTGTTTTTCCCAAATTGAGGAATGCCTACCACAGATTCCATTGATCACTTTAGGTGACTTGTCAATTCATATTTTTATTTTCTAAGTCATGTTTCTACTTTCATATATGTAGGGAGCAATTGTAATAAAACAAAACCATAGGTATTGAGCCTAAATATTTAAAAAGTTTTAAAGAAGAATCAATTTGAATTAGATCTCATTGTAGTTTTTGCTTATAGATAGGGCAAAAAAGATGAAGACTATACAAGTTTAGCATCCCTGATCTAAAATTCCAAAATCCAAAATACTCCAAAATCAAAAACCTTTTAAGCATTGTATGATGCCACAAGTGGAAAATCCATACCTGACCTCATTTGCCAGGTAGTCAAAAGGCATTAAAACATTGTATAAAATTATCTTCAGAATATATACATAAAGTGTACATGAAACCTAATTAAATTTCATACCAAGACTTGAGTTCCATCCCCAAGTATCTCATTATGTATTGCAAATATTCCAAAATCCGAAAATTCCAGAATGTGATTCTGATTCCTAGCATTTCTGACAAGGACTATTCAACCTGTACAAAAATAATGGTAGGTTGGAACCGGGCACAGTGGTGCATGCCTGTAAGCTCAGCAGCTTGGGAGGCTGAGGCAGGAGGATAGTGTATTCAAAGCCAGCCTCAGCCAAAAAGCAAGGTGCTAAGCAACTCAGTGAGACACTGTCTCTAAATAAAATACAAAATAGGGCTGGGGATGTAGTTCAGTGGTCAAGTGCCTGTAAATTCAATCCCCATTACGCCCCCCAAAAATAATGGCAGGTTGGAACATACTGGCCTTCAAACTTAAGCTTCAATTCCTTAACTTAACATGGAAGACCCTCCATGATCCTGACCTAGGGTACCTTTCCAACCATAACTACAATATTACTACTTGCAGAGAAGCCAGAGCAACTGAGCAATGCCTCTGCCAAAAATGGACATTATTATTTTAGGAAGATTATGATGCTTACATAGATTGCCTACAGCTGACAAAGCCCCATCGTGCCTGTTCTTTCACAGATTCAATCACCAAAATAACCTCTCAAGGTAGGTGGAACAGATATTTCTTTCATTGTTACTCACGGCAACCTCAGGCTGAAAGATGCTGAGATTTGTCCAAGTCTATACAGCTCCAGGCAGCAAAGTAGGACATAAGCCTAGGGCTTCCATAACAATTATTATTAACCTAATAATATTAACAATAATAACTACAAAAATTTAGTTGTAGAAATTTAGAAAATAAATAATAGAATATATGATAAGCTTAAAGAAGCATGCATATAATTTTGGTATATTTTTTATTTTTCTACACATAGCTTTTACATAATTGAGGTAATTGTTTATATATATTTCTATACTCTGGATTTTTCACTTAATAATATACAGAATGATTGTTCCGTGTTATTAAAAATGTGATTCCATGAAGTAGTACGTCATAATTTTTCAGAAATTTCTCTTAAAAATTCAGGAAAGCATGAAAGTTTTAAAGAGCAAAAGGGTCTGGCACAGGTTTGAGGCCTACATGTCAAATTGGAGCCCACCATGAGGAACACAAGGAAACTTTTGGTAGGCAGTTAAAGAAGTTGGACTAGGCTAGAGACACAGGGCAGCTGGGGAGCATGCTCACAAAAGGACTGTCTTGTAGGAGTTCTAACTTTAATTGTTTTCTTTCTCTAGTTTGAACTAAGAGTCCATAAAGAATACGTAATAAATGTCAGATTTTTAGAAATAATCATCCCTCTGTCTTCTGAATTCAAATACCACTTTTTCTCCAGAGTGTCCCTAAATGCCAGTCATTTACTAGCAGGTAACATTTACCCAGCCCCAGGCATGAAGCAATAATGTCCCATGTGTCACCTCATATAATCCTTGGAATAATGCCAGAGTGATCATGTATCTTGTTTGCCTGAGACAGTCCAGTTTATACTTATGGTCCAGCATGATTATTAATATCACAACTTCCATTTTTCAAAAGTATGCTAACATAAATGATATATTACACAACCCCCCCCACACACACACACACACACGCACACAGAGTATTACATGCATTTTACAGATAAGGAAATCCAAGACCCAGTAACTTCCCCAGTGTCACACAACTGAGAGGGACACATAAGGATTGGGACCTAAGCAGATTAAATGCCAGAACATACTCCCTTGAATCTTGCATTATTAGGACACAAAATTTATGCCTGTGGCAAAATGGCATGCAATTTTATGAAAAAGACCAGGCCTTATTCATTTTTGGGTCCCCTAAAAGCCCTAAAGGCTTTCCACATAATTAGTATTCAATAGACAAGAATGAATAGTTGTTTCCCAAATCCTCCATTAGGCAAGAATATTGTAGGGGTGTCTCATCTTTATTTTTTATAGCACTATAGATCTTTAATGCACTTCCCAGGTATACTGAGGCAGAACACAGTCTACAACATCTTTATTTGAATCATAGGGGAAGGATGTAAGCCCTTGATTCCTCATTCAGATATTAAATATATTGAGCCCTTCAAGTGCCTGGATGAATTCTCCAGCCCTACCCCACAGACTACTGCAAATAGGAACTTTTCTTTTATGCATGGGCCAGTGTAGAACAGTAGAACAAAAAATTCTTAGCATGCAGTCATGAACAACTCAAAGTCCGTAGGGATTTTGTGAAAATAGATGCAAGATTTTGTATGTATGCATTTCATGAGAAGAAGGCACACAATTCTCAGATTGCCGAAGGTATATCAATAACTCCCATTACAGCATTAGAGACCTCTCCATAGTGGCAAGTAAGAATCACAGAAGTTGTAAATGTTCCTTAAATTCCTCATAGTCCTTAGAGGTGCCCTAGCTGGATTTAACGTCCTCCTGTTCTCCGAGCAATTTTCAAGGTTATGAATTTCCACATTTTTCATTAACAGTTTTTGTAAGAGTTTTCTTTCCCACACTAGTCCATCAGCATTTTAGGAAACCATAAGCTTATAAATGAGCTAACATTCAATGATCTATTTACAAATCAGGCTCTAATTACTCATAAAACAGGTAATTTAGCAAAATTTTCATTTGATATAGAGAGACTGAGTTCAAGAAAGCATGAAATGTAGAAAGGGAAAAAAGCTATCGCTTCATTGGGACAACACTGACCTCTCTTCATTGGGACAGGATTAATGCTAGACCAAAAATTTTAATATGCAAAGTTCATTTTCAGTACCAGATCTCTTCTTTGTAGCTTTACCCTCAGGAGCTCTCCCACCCAAAATCCTCTTTGATTTTGATGCCCTGAGGGGATTTCTCCATCTTTCTCTTTTACCATTACCTATCTCCCACGTCCAAAAATTCTATTTCCTCATTACAAAGAAACGTCACCTGTAATCTGGAGACCAGTTGTACTACTGAGTTCACACTCGTTTGTGCAGGACTGATAGCTCTTTGACCTCTGTGGCATATGTGAACTTTCAACAGAGGATACATATTGATCCAAAGGAACTAATGATTAAGTTTTGAGGCAGTGTGACAGGTCAAGGGGGAACCGTAGGTGGGAGAGGTTAGGAAGGGTGAGGAAGCCAGAAAGATAAGTTTTCTTAGACATCTCCTGATGTCAATGTTCATATTCAGATTATTTCTGTTGAAAATTTATTTTAGGTTGCCAACTTTTTCCCTATAACACATCACTTGACTAAAGGGCACAGGACTCAAGTTTGAAAAGCACTACTCCAAAATAGGCCTTTCCAAGTGTATTGCCTCTTCCACAACCAATTTTGCAAAATATGTTCAAAGCTACAGATTTTATTGTGTTTTTGACACACAGTGTTATGAGGAAGTGGAGTCGAGGAGACATAGGAAGGAGCTAGAGAGGCCATTTATATGCAGAAGTTATTTGTAAATGAGGTGTCTTAGAAAACAGATGCCTAACACTTTCTTTCCCAAGCTAATCAATGCATCTGAAATACCCACTATCATTCAAACTCATTCATCCACAGTTCCTTCTATATCGATATTTATGCTTCTTGTTGTCAAAGGTGATGCTCAGCAAATAAAGGTATTCATCAAATTCTGAGGTTGCAGCCAGGGCCATTAGCCTGATGTTGCTCACATGTTGCCCAGTATATCATTCTCCCAATTTATTATCTGCCTTCACCAAACTCAAACCTTCATTTGAGAAAAGTATCCTAATCAGGGGGAAAACAAACATAGAATATCCAAAGACTCGTGCTGCCACTATTATCATTTATCTTTGGATTTTAACTGTGTGACTTACACATCTCTCTAAAATGGAATTTAAATGTTTTGCCGCCTTTCTGGTAAGTAATATTTTCTTTCTTTACATCTTGTCATTTGACCTTTCTCTCTTTGTATTTTCTTGATCCTATTGCCCAGTTCCACTGTTTGTTATTGGCACATGGCTGTCAGCATGGTGGCCGATGCTCAGGTCTCACTCTGGAGCTGGCCTCTCCCAGTGATGTGCTCAACATCTCAGTCACCCAGTTCCCTGTGGTCCTGTGGCAGCCACATGGTTATAGTCTTCTCTTTGTTTTGTTTTGTTTTGTTTTTAATTCATAGAAACATAGATACATCCAGATGTGTGGAGTGTTAAGAAACCATATAGCTGTGGTTGTCAACCCTATCTGCTTATTACAATCACCTGGAAAGTTTTAAAATCTCTCCCAGTCTGGATCCCACTCCTTCAGATTCTGAAGTAATTGGTTAGGGGAGTGTCTTGAGCAGGGAAAGATGTTAAAGGCTCCCCAAGTGGGACTTTTGATATAAGGAAATTCTTGCATATCATTACCAATAATGTACTCTATTTCCTACTATGCCTTTGGGCCTAGAAAACCCCTGCCATTCTTTGCCGCAAGGATATGTGTTTAATATTTCTGGGGAAAAAATTAAGAGTTCACTTATATGTAACCTTTCATCTTCCAAGGATACCATGAAATGAAGCATCATTATGTTCTGAGAGCAAGCCTGGTTGGGGCCAGAGCAGACAGAGAGCATAATTAAATGAACCTGACTCCAACTGATTGATGGTCAATGTTGTGACTGCATCCTTCTCCAAGCACTTGACCATGACTTATATTAAGTGGTGAGAATGACCACCGTGTTCCAGTGCCATGCCACCCTCTCTCTGCACACACAGAGAGGAGCCATTCAGGAATAAAAGGCAGGAAAGAGGGAGGAGTCACTGACTAGTGCAAAGAAGTAGAAGAGTAAATTAATGCCTAAGTGCTGATTGCTTTTTGTACTTTTAACTTCCCACAATGCCAAGAGATAGGAAATACTATTCCTATCTTCATAGACCAAAAAAAAAAAAAAGTGCTTGGAGAAGGTAAATAATGTGCTCAAGGACACTCAGCCAGGGAGTAGCATGACTTGGCCTCTGCCTCCAGTCTAGCTGTTATCTCTTCAAAGATACTGACCCAGTTTTGAGGTGAAACAAGGAGCAGAGAACATAGGCTCTACGGATGAGTGAAATGAAATGTAATTATTGTTTCCAACCAACCTTGTTCCAGAAGGGAGGAAGGTCAGGTGAATCTTCCAGGTAAGACCAGGATGACTTGAGATCCAAGAATTGGAGCCTGAGTTTTCCTGGCAGTACATCAGCCTCCAAAAGGACCCAGGTCAGTTTTATCTGGTGAAGGGAGAAACAAAAAATCCTACCAGGAAGGTCCTGAAGGTGCAGCATCAATGCCAAACAGGGGTCCTTTTTCATAGCTGGGTCTTTCTCACTCTTCATTCTTAAGTTGAACATCACCTCCTCCAGGAAGCCTTTCCTGATCACCTCAATATAAAGCTGTTCCCCCTTTCATGCCCCTAATCTTTTCCCAATGGCACTTTCTTGTTTGCATATGTTTTTGTCTATCCACCCCATTTAGCCTTGCCCATCTCATCATTAAATACTTGCTGAATAAATTAATAAATGAAGCCCAGGTCTACTACAGGCTATACTTTCTAACTCTTCTTCTTTTTAATAATTACTTAAGGAAGGCTCTATTTCAGACTCTATGCCAGGCAAATGGAACATATATCATTTAAGACTGAAAACAATCCTATGGGATCAGGAGTATTTTTCCAGCTTTACAGATTAAGAAACCAAGGTTTGAGAAATCAGATTTCTTACCTAAACCAACACCATAACTGAAAGAGCCAGGGTCAAGCACAAATGTGAGTAATTCCAATGTTTTTGCTCTTTTTACTTTGCAATGCTCTCTAAGGAGGAAAAGATAATATTAGGGAAGATGGATAATCTTTCTAAACAATTGAACAGCAAACCTTCTTTTTAAAAACATATTTTAATTGCAGATGGACGTAACTTCATTTGATTTTTTTAGTGGGGGGTACCAGGGATTGAATTTAGAGGAACTTGACCACTGAGCCCCATCTCCAGCCCTATTTATTTTTGTATTTTATTTAGAGACAGAGTCTCACTGAGTTGCTAAGTGCCTCATTTTGCTGAGGTTGGCTTTGAACTTGCAATCCTCCTGCCTCATCCTCTGGAGCCACTGTGATGTGATTACAGGTGTGAACCACCAAGCCAGGCTTAATTTTTTTTTTAATGTGGTGCTGAGGTTCCAACCCAGTGCCTCACCGTGCTAGGCAAGCGCTGTACCACTGAGCCACAACCCCAGTCCTTCCTCCTCTTCTTTTATTTGTTCACTTTCTCCCCATTCTTTCATTTCGCATTGTCCAAAAACATGTGCCTTTGATGGTAGAAAACACAAGGAAATAACCTGCTGTTATTGACACTGCTTTCTGGAATCACCATGGTCACAGAGTCGTGTTGAATGGCAAGCTTTTTTCCTGGGCCCCATGGAAATCTCCTCATGATACCTGCATTTCCAGTGCCTTGGCACACCACACCAGTCCTGCATCACCACAGAGATGCCTCTAGATGGCTGAGTGCTCTGGGGAAAAGGTACCATGCCTGAGTAATGCCCTCCAGCCTCCCAAACACTCAGGTTTCACAAGGATCAACCTGTAAATTGCATCATCAACACAGAATGAGGGCAGAGTGATGGAGGAGAGGACCCCAATCCTGACACAAGAGACAGTTGAGATTGCCAGAACGTGTCATGGGCTTTAAATGCCCATGTTCCCAGCTCTGGCTAAGACAAAATGTTTCTTGACAACCAGATTTCTAACCAGACCTCAACCATCTGCCTTCCATGAGCCTCAACCTCTTTGTCTTCCTCTCTCATTGGTCCTCAGAAGCTCTCCACCCCTACCACAGCTGTTATCTCCTTGCTTGGGTTGTTTTTGTTTCTCTGCCAGCTTAGCAATATCTGGTAGCTTTTTCATCCCCAAATAGGCTAAGTCAGAGGGCTCAGAAAGGAGGATTTTCCAAACCACCTTATAACAGGCACAAATTCCCATATGTCCTGTAGGCACAGGCACCTAGGAGGGCAGGAAGCACAGCAGATGCTAGGCACAGCACACATCATACACAAATAAACATGGGCATATGCAACCGAAGCTCACTGCAGAGAAGTCCAAGTAGGAAATACATCCCCCTTGAGAGCCAAGCCATCACTCATGACAGATTATAGAACACTGAACAGAAGTCCAGGCTGTACTTGGGAATTGCTAGTGGCATCTGTGGGGTAGGCTTCAGCTTGGAACAGTTGTTCACATTCCACTTGGGGCCCCCTTCTAAGTAGAGTCAAGGCCTGTTCCCTCAATAGTCTTCTGTTCATCAAAACACTTGTGCAATCATTCATTCAGAAACATGTAGAGAGTGCCTACCACCTGCCAGGTACTATTGTAGGGGCTGGGTTCACCACAGTACCTGTTCTCATTCTACCTACATTCTAGTGGGGAAGAGATTGTAAAGACATAAAATAAATCTATGGAAAATTATCAGGTAGTGATATGTACAATGAAAAATTTAAAAGCAGGATTAGTAGACAGAGAGCAATGAGATTAGATAGGATGGGATAGGATGAGATGGGTTAAACTCCTGAGGGGAGGGCTTTTTTGTTCACGGCTGTCCACAGCACTTAGAATCCGTGAGTCTATACAAAGGGAGATTGGAGAAGTCCTCCCTGAAAATGTGCTACTTAAGATGAGAAATTAGAGAAGTAGGGGAGACAGCTGCTAGGTAAAAATCTGGAGACAGAAATTTCCTAGAAGAGTAGATGCAAAGGCCCTGAGGCAAGAGTCATGCTTATTGTGTCTGAGATATGGCAAGAAGGTTGGTGTGCCTAAAGAAAACTGAGTGAGTGATGTAGTGATAGGAGATATTGTGGGAGAAGCAGCCTGGGGAGGAGAGGACAAGGCCTAACAGAACATGGAAAAGAGTTGGGTTTTTACTCTGAGTGTGATAGGAAGCCATTAGATGTTTCTGAGCAGGGTTGTAGCATGATGCAATTTAGGTTTTCAAAGGATCATACTGGCACATATCAAGTGTGGAAACCAGGCAAGCATGTATAAGCCTACGAATTAATTCAGACAAAAGGTGATGATGGTGTAGGATGAGAGATAGTGAAAGGGGTTGAATTGGGATAGACATGGAGCCAACAGGACTCACCTGATGGACTAGAAATCAAATACGAGGGAAAAAGAAGAGTCAAGCATTGCTCTTTAGATCTCAGGCCTGACAATTAGAATAAAGTTAGCATCTATTAAGATGTGGGAAGAATGGGAAGGGGTTGTATTTGGGAGGAAGTGAAACAAGAGTTTTATTTGGGTCATAAGAATTTTTAAAAGCCTATTGGGCCCTGCATGGTGACACAGGCCTGTAGTCCCAGTGACTCAGGGGGCTGAGGTAAGAGGATCACAAGTTCAAAGCCAGCCTCAGCAACTTAGTGAGGCCTAAGCAAATTAGCAAGACCTGACTCAAAATAAAAAGGGTTGGGAATGTGGCTCAGTGGTAAAGCACCCCTGGGTTAAATCTCTGGAACCAAAAATAAAAAATAAAAGAGCCTGTTGGACATCTAAGAGGGAACACCAAGGAAGCAGATGGATTTATGAACCTGGACCTCAGGGAGCAATTAGAGTGGAAATCATGAATTTGAGATCAATTAGCATGTAGTATGTATTTGTGCCACAGAACAGAATGAGGAAGGACATAGATGGAGAGGGGAGCCAAGTCTGAGACCCAGGGCACTGTGAAATTTAAGGTTAGGAAGAGAAGGAAGGTCCCACCAAAGAGACCTGAGAAGCAGCAGTTGGCGAGATGTAAAGAGAACAGGAAAGTGTGATGTCTGGAGCCAAAGTGAAGAAAGAACTTCCAGGAGGGAGTGAGCGTGTGCTGATTTAGCCAATGCCACATGCATCAGAACACTCCCACTAGATTCAGCAAGATGGAGCTTGTTGGTAGCCTGGATACATGCAGTTTCAGAGGTGCTGCCTGAGAAAGCCCTGGATGATCACATTCCTGAAACAATGGGATTAAAGGAAGTGGAGGCAGCGAGAAGATCAAATGCTTCTGAGTACTGCAATAACAGAAAAGAGCAAATGAGGAAGCAGAGGGGAGAATGGAAAGCCCAAGAGGACATCACAATTCTTGTCTTAGAAACGTACCATGATCCTAACCATCCTCTTCAGTTCCAGAAGACCCAGGACTTTGAGGAATATAAAATAGTCAAACTCACAGAAGCAGAAACTACAGTGATGTTTGCCAGGGGTCAAGGAGAAGAGATGGGGGTTGCTAATCAACAGGTATATGTGTTCTCCTCTCTCAATTAAGTCTGAAGTAGACCTGGTCATCTTCCTCTCTGAAGTGCAGAGAAGTTAAGTAATTTGCCCAAAGGACACAAAGTTAAAAGGCATCATCAAAATTTGAATCTGGACTTATTTGAATAAAAAAAAACCATATTCTTTCTACTTCTCTCTTTTAATCTGAGGATAGACTTTTACCTCTCTAGACCAGAAATTTCACCTTCAAATGACCCTGTAAGATAGTGTGCATTTAGATGATGTCCAGGTTCGTTGTGGCTTGACTGTACTTGGATTCTGTGGTTCATTGCCATAGTAAGAGTTTTCTTTTATATTTCAAATTAATTCCACATTTCTCAGTGAGCGACTTTCTTAAACTTGAATATGGCTTTGATGGAGTCCATTTTTTTCCATTGTGAAAGTAATGTATGCTGATGAAAATATGTTGATTATAGAAACTGTCATCATATAAAAGGAAGGAAAACATCATCCACAGCCCCACAAAAACCAATGATAGGAATGTCCTTCTACGGTAGTTTTCTTTTATTTTCCTCCATATAAGCTTTTAGGTTTATTTTGTCTTAAACATAGTTGTAATAATGTAGTAGATATTTATATAGTGAGAGTTTTTATTTAGCCATAAAATATTTACATTTTTTCATACTATTTATACTCATGTATTTTTAAATTTCCACTATTCATTATTTCATAAAATGAGACCCACACCACAGAAAACATGAGGCTGAATTTTAAATTAAGGGAAACATACCAATGGAACCCAGCTCTTCCAGCCATGGTTTTAGATGCAAGCAAGTTCCTGATTCTAAGGATACCCAAGTCAAATCTACTAACATCTACTCCTCCCATTTCTACCTTAGTTCTCAAAACTTTCTGCCAAAGATCTGCCTTGGCTGGTGTGAACTCTGGGATAATCAATGCCATGACTCTAAGAAGAACACTTGAAAAAACTTAAGATTAATCAGCATACCCACCCCACTTCTGTCTAACAAAGCCCTCCCTAATCATTAAAAATGCATGCAAATGCCGTTTATGAGCATCTACTGAAGACTCTCTAATAGTGCTGCACTTGAATAGAGGTAATTGTTAAATACTACAATGCAGAAATGACCCTTACGACTTGCTGTTCCCACTCATGAATTTCATAGAATATAATTAATTAAAATTCATTTAATGCCCAAACACTTTGTTGGGCTATTTCCTGAGTTGGTAAGTGGAATAGACTCTTAGCATCATGGAGTTTGACCTTACTCGGAGCCTACTGGAGGAGCTTTGTTCTCTGAACACACAGTCCCAGTGAAGCAGCTACAGCATAAGAACTAATTTCATAACAAAAAGAAATAGGAAGGCCCAGCCTGCACTTGACATCTATGATGAATGCAGCCTTTCTCTGATGTACTCCTGCCAGTCCCACCTCCATTTGAATCTGCATTCTCCATTAATGAGGTTATAATGCTGGCCCTGGTAAAAGTCCCATTGTTAAGTCTCCTGTTTCCTGGACATAATTCAACCAGTAAGGTTGCTTACACACCAGCCATTGACTAACAAAACAGTGACCTATTACTGAAAAGGTCATGGGTCCCTGTACAGCATGTTATTTTACATGCAACAAAACTATGTTGGATATAATGTTGGAAATCAATTAGAACCACCAAGAAGAATCACCTTCATTCTCTCTTAGGCATGTTCTATTTCTCTTTTTGTTTGTCTTTTCCTTTAGAATTCTTTGCAAGCAGTGTCACCAGAATGAACACCTATGTCTGATCAAAAGTGGTTTGCTTTTTAACTGTATTGTTGGTAAGAAGAAAAACTGTATCTTCCTGGCTGCTTTGCCTTTCATGAGTTTTTAAAATTTTTTTTTATTTGGAAATACTTTTTCTATGCATTTGAGAGCAAAGAATATAGCCCTTGTTATCTGGGTAGCATCAAAATACTGAGAAACACAAAGACAAAATTTCTTTTCTGGGAGGCGAAGCACTCGCTCGCTCAAAGCCTAATTTTAAGCAGTTTATAGTTCCCATGACTGGCATTTACTCTGCATAGGAAGGTATTTGAGAAAGAGAGCAACTATTTGGGGAATGAAGGATTTACAGTAGCAGTTGTTAGAACAACTGGCCCTCAGCCTATCCAAACATTCTCTCAGATTTATAACATAAAATTACCGTATCAGAATGAGCCTCCAGGGAACTAAAACAACCAATTGACAAGCTGTTCTACTCCCTATGAAGGCTGAGCTGAGTCTCTTTCTTTCTGGATCCCCAAATATTCAAAGCTAGGCCAAGTTTTTACACCCCCAGGAGAAATTACCTGCTTATTATTATTTCATCATTCTGGCAATTTTAAAAAAAGCAAACACACAGGAGTTATTTGCATGGAGCAAGACAAAACAATTATGCTTCTATTTGCTACTATGACCTCTTAACACCTTGAAGTAAATTTTCATTTGTATTAAGTGTCCACCCAATCCACTCATCTATGATATTGGTCACTGCAATAAAAGCTAAAGCACAGGCAGCAGAGCATCCCAAAGGAAATACACTGTAGGAATCATCCAGATTCATTCTTCAGGTTACAGATGAGGAAACTGGGACTTTGATAACAACAAATTGCAACAGCATTTACTAAACATGCACATTTTCTAGGTTTTTTTTTTTTAGGAGGGGCTTGGGTTTTTTTGACAACATCTGTCAAGCTAGTCCAATTTCTCCAAGAATATACCAGGATATTTTCTGACTGTCTTACACATACATTAATTCTCTTTTCTTTTTTTTTTTAATATTTATTTATTTTTTTAGTTGTAGATGGACAGAATATCTTTGTTTTTATGTGGTGCTGAGGATCGAACCCAGTGCCTCACGCATGCTAGGCAAGCACGCTACCACTGCACCACAATCCCAGCCCTAATTCTCTTTTCTTATAACAACTTATGGAGGTGTTGTTGGTATCCTCATCTGTAGAACAAGCAATTAGATGACTTTCTCAGTGCCACAGAGCCAGTTAAGTGGACTGATATATTAAATGGGCATATATTTTTATATTATCTATAATATGCTATTATACTAAACAGATGATATAAAAAATCAAATTATGTTATAAAGTAATAACTAATAAAGAGAAATAGTAATAAGAAATAAATATATAACGTACTTTGATATATAATTTTTTATTTTTACAAAGATCCATTTTTCTATAAGATTCTGTACATGAACTATTTAATTAAGGAGTGTTGCAATAAGAGTAGGCATATAGCCTACCATACATGCAGCCCCAAGGCCCTGGTTTTGATCCCAGCACTGAGAGAGAGAGAGAGAGAGAGAGTTGTAATAAGTTCAATATGTGTTAGGGGGGAAAAAGTAATCAGTAAAAAACAAAAATGCCATACCTACATAATAAAGGTTCTCTGATTTCAAACTGAAACACCAACCTGGCACCAAAGAAGGTATTAAGAAAGTATTTACTGAATCATAATCTGAATTTCATTCTTAGAGTAAATATAGTAGGTTATCTAGATCCAGCATATTTTGGAAACTAAAATCTAGAATAGACACTCTTGGATATGCACTAACAACTGGATCAAATATTAGAAATAGATACTCTTCTGAAACTTTTTATTTTTATGGTCAGTGTACGCATGTTTAATGTGTACATGTAATTATGAATTTGCTGTGTACATGTATAAAACAGAATGACATTTTAACTTCTGTTGCTTAATATCTAGTCAAACATTTGTAAAGATTTTAAGACCTGATCATTTTAGAAAGTGTAGGCAAAGTCTAATAAAAATTTGAAGTAGGAGTGAGAGCAGGAACTCCCACATTCTTTTACAAGTCAGCATACATTCATTACTAATGATGAGAAGAGAGGCTCCTCCCTGGGTTATGCCCCTGTTCCAGAACTGTCTCCTTTCCAACTCCTTGTCAAAAAGTACAGGATTAGTCACTATAAGAAGGTATGTTTAGCCAGGCACAATGGTGCACATCTGTAATCCCAACAGCTCAGGAGGCTAAAGCAGGAGAATCGCAAGTTCAAAGCCAGCCTCACAATTTAGCAGGGCCCTAAGTAACATAAGAAGACCGTGTCTCAAAAAAGAAAAAGAAGAAGGGATGTGGTTCAGTGGTTAAGCCAAAAAAGAAAAAAAGAAGAAGAAGGAGAAAAAGAAGGTATGGCTAGTTGATTGCAGCACTACTCACAATAGCCAAGGTAGGAAATCAATTAAGTCTCCATCAGCAGATGAATGTGGTATAATTACACGGTGGAATATTATTCAGCCACAACAAAGAATGCAGTTCTGTCATTTGTAGCAACATGGCTGGAAGTAGCGGACACTGTGTTAAGTGAAATAGGTCAGTTACAGAAAGGCAAATACACATGTTTTGACTTTCATGTGGAAGCTAAGATTCGATACTCTTACCACATCCTGGGAAGAGTATGGGGGGAGGAAGAAATGGAAAGAGGATAGTTAACAGGCACAGGGGTACCTTTGGATAGGAAGAATAGCTTTAATGTCATACAGCACTGTAGGATACTCTGGTTGACAATAATTAACTTTATATTTCAAAAGAGCTATTAAGATTTTGAGTGCTCCCAACACACACACAATAATGCTTCAGGTGATAGATACGCCAATTATTCTGATCTAATTATTGCACATTGTATACATGAATTAAATATCACATCATAATTTCTAAATATGTACAATTACTATGTGCCAATTAAGAATTTTTTAAATTCTTTAGAAAAAAAGGAAATGACCAAAAAAAAAGTATGTTTAGGATGATTTTTTCAGAAAACTGCTAAAATATGCTTTGCCATTAAGTGGCTTGTGGGTTCTTTCTGTCTTTGTCACACTGGTCTCGGTAGTTCCATGACTGCTGAGTGTGCTCAATGAACCAACGCTTGAAAGGCGATCGAAACCTCGAGTTGATTGGGCCTAGAACAGCAGCCGGTCGGTTTGAGATTACAAGCTGAACTCCTTGAAATGAAACTTGTCATGCCCAGCAAAGCCCGTCACATCTGGGAATTCTTAGAGGAATTACACTAGCCTGACAGCCAGGCTTAAAAAAACCAAGCACCCTGGAAAACGTCCCTGAGTTTTCTCCCTCTTGGCCCATCAGGGATGCTGGTGGCTGCAGGTTGTCTTACGTGTTAGCTCCTGGTGGCATGGTGGCAATGGCCTTTTTAAGAAAGAGGATGATATACTTGATAATATAATATCTTAAATAATTGCAGGACCTATCATTCATGTATTTCTCCTTTTGGGAAAAAAAAAAATCTTCCAGTGTCCCATAATAGCTACCAAGCCTTAAGTCCACTGAGTTATGATATCCGTGTATGCCTTGAACTTGGCCTTAGCTGCTCTTTCAAACTGACATCTTAATTGTGAAGAGCCACTAATGGTGTTATTCTCTCAAACAGACTTCATTGCCTCATAAAAACTAGGACTTTCATTTCTAAAGAATGAATAAAAATAAAACCTGGTTCCTTTTCAAGGAATTAGAATTATCCATTGGACCTGGTATAAACCCACTAATTTTCCTTTTATTCAGAATCTCAGGGACCCACAGAGTAGTACATAATTTTGCCATTTTTCCCTCCTGCTAAATTTAGCTTCATTTAGCTACTCATGTAGGCTATTGTTTCTTATTTTAAACTATATCCGAAAAAAGTCTCTATTACGCACATTTTACTCATCACCTAAAAAATTATATTTGTTATTTAACCTGATAAAAATTGCTCTAATGATGATGTTTTTGAGGTTATAAACTCTGAGCTTTACCTAGCTATATTTTCTATTGTGTAGAAACAAAGAATCACAGTGTCCTTAAAGTTAAGTAAAATAGAGTTGAATGAATTGTATCCACTCATTTCTACCCAACCTTATAAGTGATCCTAAAGGCAGATACAATGTGTATGTACACATATATATGCATATAATAATACGTATATATCATTGTATATGTGTGCAATATACAGTATATATTCACTGTTCCTGCCTTAAAAGCACTTAGAGAGAGTTAGATAGATCTGGCCCTGCAAAGGCTCCTAGTTAATATTTTTGGAAACAAGGGAGGAAATAAATGAGGGAGAAAAGAGAAGGGGAAACTGAAAACATAACCAAAAAACACAGGATTTATATGACACAGGACTCAGCATATGAATGCTTCTTGAATGTTCCCATATGTATGTGTGTGTGTGTGTGTGTGTGTGTGTGTGTGTGTATAATTTTAAAGAATGTTGTGGGGTGTTTTCAGCAATGTACAGATAAGGCAAAGATTCAAAACATCTCTCACTGAAGTCCAAAAATGAATAGTAAAGTGATAAACTCAAAAATAGGTGTTGGACAATAATTACATTCTACTTTGCGCAACTGTTACCTCAATTAAGTGCGGTAGATTTTTAATTACTAGCTAAAAATATACATCCTTTCATACATTTTACCATGTTGATTTTTTGTAATTAGACTTTCATTAGCAGTTTGCTTTATTCCATGCTAGAATTTCTTATGGTCATCTAGGGAATTCTCTATTTAAAAAAAGCAAAGTTTAAAGGAGTTGATGACCAAAGCTAAAATACACAATTTGGATAATTTGGCTATTCAATAGGTGTTCTTGCCAAAGCAGCCAAGGAGACATTCATGACTATATTAATTCTGTCGGTTTCTTTATAACCAAGGTGTTTTATTTTTAACTTGTCCTATAAATTGATGGTTTTCCAGAAAATAAGAAGAGATTGAATTCTGTGCATTAGAAAGGAAAGGGAAGAAGGGTCAACAGTCACGATTCTTTTCTTCCCACAGCTAATGGGCCTTTCTCTCAAGGGTCCATTGAGTAGAGGAGTGGAGTGTACAAAAACGGGAGAAGTGTGGCTTTAATGACCAGGCAGCTGCTAAACTGCTCAGCGTGGCAGAGAGCCAGTCAGTCCCCCCATGCCACCAGCCAGCCTCTGCTGCTTTCTGAACCATTCCCTCAGCAGGTTCTTTGTCTACCTGAAAGCAATGGCCATCAACATCGAATACTTCTATTTTTTTTTTTAAGTTGGTACTAGGGATTGAACCCAGGGGTGCTTAGCCACTGAGCCACATCCTCAGTCCTTTCTATTGTCTTCTTTTCTTTTCTTTTCTTTTCTTTTCTTTTTTCCTTTTTTTGAGATAGCGTCTCACTAAGTTGCTGAGGCTGGCTTTGAACTTGTGATCCTCCTGCCTCAGCCCTCCCCCGCAAGCCACTGAGATTATACGCATGCGCCACTGCACCCAGCAACATTGAATACCTCTGATCTTACCTAGGATTCCATTCATTATTCCAGTTCCCCACAGAATCCAGACAATCATGATGCCTCATCCTGCGGGGATTGAGCAGCCAGGAGGCTGCTCCACTGTAGTTATTTGAGTGCACCACATGGGCACTCCAGCTACCATGACTCTCAATAAGTGGCTCTACCTTTCAAAGCCCCAGTTATTTCTACTGGGAAGTGGGACTGATAACATTGAGGGCTGTTGGGAAAATTGAGATTTATGTGGGTGCAATGCTGAAAGGAGTACTGGCACATGGCAATTACTGTTATTATTATTAAGAGCTCCATTCTCCTCCCACCTTGGGCAAACATACTTATTTCATTCAGTAACTGTTCTCCTTAAGAGCCTATAGAGATGTTCAGTCCTTCCCTCACTAGTAGAGATCAGCAGAAAGTCTCAAGTAAAATTGGTTAGAAAATGTTCCTGCCAAGAATGTGGCACTATCTAATTTGTCAAAAGGGCCTTATATGGAACTCTTAACTTCCCAGAAAATATGCAAAAGCCACAAATAAGGAAAATAAAAGAAGAAAAAACATGAATTTGAATTTTGACATTGATAGCAGACAACCCACACGCTACTTAGCACACAGACATTGGCACCGAATGACACGGAAACCAGCCCCTCAGCTGGGTCATGCTCGGGTACTGCTTCCTGCTCACTGCAGTTAGAATCCAGGGAGCCACAGGGAATGAGAGCTTAGAACAGTTTTGTCAGACAATAGAGACAGGAAACTATAAATATCAGACACATGAACTCTAAATGTGAGCAGTCTGGGGTCATTTAGATAAGCCCAAATAGCCTCCCTATCCCTGATAGTCAATGGAAACGTCACAAAGTCACACCAAAATGAAAGAGTGAATTTTCATCTAAATACAATAAAACATTGTCTAAGAAGACAAATATGTCTATTTTATTTTAGGAAAGTTTCCATCCAAAAGAATTAGCTTGTTTTTATCCGGCATTAGGGATAATCCATGCTTAAATAGAAAATTGGCTTCCATAGAATTACTTCATTCCTTAATATCTCTAAATAAAATAGGCATTATTTTATAACTACAACCACTGAACTGGGGAGATGCGGGGGAAATGCTAGCATTCTGCTAAAGTGGTAAGTCAGACATGTTTTGGAGGGTTCTACATGGGAGACACTGCACACTTGCCATCTCAGATACCCACACTGATGCCTCACCAGAGTTGCTTCAGGAACAACTTTTAGCATATTTAGTATGTCTATCATTGCCCAGGCAGGTGGCTCATGAAACCACTGTGTGTACACAGACATACCTCCTAATTCCCATTGATAGACAACTGCATGTGGGTAAAACCTCCCTCCAGTTTTGTGCTCCAGAGATGGAGTCCATGAGAGGATCTCCTTTTTTTGTCTTCCATACACACACATTGCTTTGTGTCAGCTGTAACCTAAAAAGCTGGTGGCAGCCTCTAAATTTTGCCAAATCCTTCCCTTTCCTCACTCTGCAGAATGTCCCCTGAGCTTTGGCAGAGTTCTAGGCAAAGGCATTTTAATGAAGCACATTCTTCCTGATTTCTAGTGCAAAAACAAGGCTTTGAGAGCCTGTGGGCAATAGTGACGCTGCTCAGCTTGGTTTCACTGCAAGGCAGGGCACTGTCTGAATACTCCTCAGCACCCACCTCTGACCCCTCCATATTCCAGGGTCTTGCCCGAGGCTCACACTCCACCTAGTCAAAAAGGATGGAAGTTCTAGATAAACTCATCACTTTCCTCCAAATTATCCTGGGTTCCCTGTTTCTGTAAATAGCAGATCCATACTCTTAGCACCAAGGCTCAGAAAGCTGTATCTTCTTGGCTCTTCCCTTCCCTTCGTCCTCTTAAGTCAACTCACCTGGTGATTTCCTCATTTGGTGCCTTCTTGCCTGGCATACAGCCACCCCTAATCTCGGCCCTCATTATCTCATTTATCCTACAAGGACAGTTCTGGAACCAGGCCCCATCACGGATTTCAGTCCAAGCTTAAATTGCCTCTGACAGTGTTTGATTTTAGTAAGAAAGCTTAGAAATGCTGGACCAAACTGAGATCAAATCTTAGTTCTGCCATTTATCAGCTGAGTAGTCTTGGGCAACTAATTTAATCTCTGAGTCTCAGAAAGTTGGTGTTAAGTATTAAGACAGTAATCTGTGTACACTGTTTGGCGTAAGGCCTAGTACATAGTGAATTATGTCCAAATCACTTCACTTTGAAGATCATCTGCAAACTGTCCCCAATCTTCAAACCTTCTTTCATAAATTCTCTTTCCTTCACTCAAGAGTCCAGCCAATGACATATTTACACATAGCACTTTTAGTGTTCACTTTTCTTTTCTTTTTGGTACCAGGGATCGAATCCAGGGCATTCAACCATTGAGCCACATCTCCAGCCCCTTTTTTCATTATTATTATTTATTTTGAGACAAGATATCACAAAGTTGCTTAGTGCCTCACTAAGTGGCTGAGGCTGGCTTTGAACTTGCAATCCTCCTGCCTCAGCCTTCTGAGCCGCTGGGATTATAGGCAAGCAACACTGCGCCTGGCTTCACTTTTATTTTTGCTCTCATTTTCTTCTTCCTTTTCCTCCCCATCACCAAATTCCCTACTAAAATTCTAATACAGTCCACAAAAGTCCAGATCGAACTGTGTCATCTCCATGAAGTCTTCTTGTCACCAGTCAGAAATGACCTTTGTCTCCTTAGCCTTCATATTCCTTTCCCTAGCTAGAATTTTCTCATGACATTTATCACAGCTTCCTGATGTTGACTCTGTAATTATGCACCACATAGCAATGCTTCCGTCACAATGGATTGCATATATGACAATGTAGCCCTAAGATCATAATGGAACTGAAAATTCCTATGTCCTAGTGATATCCTAGCCATCATGACATTATAGCACAACATGTTACTCACGTATTGGTGACAATGCTGGTGTAAACAAACCTACTGCACTGCCAGTGGTATAAAAGCACATACTGTTATTCATGGTACATAATATTTGATAATGATAATAAACAACTATGTGAATGCGTTATGTATTTGCTAGGCTACACTTCTTATCATTGTTTAGAGTACACTTCTCCTACTTATATAAAAACAGCTGACTATAAAACAATATGCCATGTTACACTGGCAGCAACCCCATACCTCTTCTGTATATCATCTCCTGATTGCACTAACGACCACATAAAGTGATTGTAGTGACATGGGTTTGTGTAAGCACAGTCTATGAAGGTGTGTGAAAATACGTTCTATGATGTTTACACTCTGACAGAATCACAATTCTCAGGATGTGGCCCCGACATTAAGTGAAGCATGACTGTATTTTAATCTCTATGTCTCCCCAAACATTTTTAAACTATGTAAGGATAGAGGTCGTATTGGCCACTACTAAACATACACTGGGATTTACATAAACAATTCATCATTTAATAGGGCTTTAATGGTGAGAGAAAAACAGAATGAACTACATCATTTCCCCCTTTTCTTTTTAAGTACTCAACCCCTGATCTTTTTGTGGTCATCAAATATCTTTGGACCAACAATTATTGATGCTGAGGATGTATATTTTCTATGTGTGTGATCTATACTTTTTCCTTATAGGTCTTGCTATAGACCTCTGTCCAATTAAAACCCACCCACTTTTACCCTGGGATTCAGTGCTAACAATGATGGCACATGTGCTGTGGCTGCACCCAGTACCCAGTGTGCATTACCTCTTTTATATTTCAACAGAAAATTGTGAGAACAGGAGATATAATTACTCCCATTTTCCTAATGAGGAAATTGATGTTTCAAGATGGCAGTGAACTTACTCAATAGCAGATACAACTACTAAGAAGCAGAACAGCACTTCACACTCAGGCAGCCTGATTCCAGGGGCTGCTTTCTTCAATACCTTGCTGTTACGTGGAGAATCAGCCTGAGGAAGAAGCAAAGAAACTACTTCCTGGGCTAATTCAATAATCCAGGATAAAGGACGATAGCATAGTCCTGAGGATGGCAAGGAGTGGTTAAATTCTAGATTCAATGTAAAGAAGGTGCCAGCCAGGTTTACTGAAGAACCAAATATCATTATCAATATTCAATACTAATAATAATTTATACTGACAAATATTCTTCTTAAAACTTCCTGACAAATTGTCAGAGAGGTCTACTTAATTTTTCACATGTGACATTGAGAGCAAAAGCAATCCTAAGACAGATGGAAAGGAAAGAATTACTCCTATTGAGAGAAACGTTGTTGCTCCTACACAGTGATTCTAATCATCATCATCATCATCATCATCATCATCATCATCATCATCCAAACTCAGTCTGCAATTTGTATGCAAAAGTTTTGACCCTGGATGGAGACTTTAGCAACTATGGTTTATGCAATGGGCTATGAGAAAAAACTGGACTCTCCAGTGGGAGGACCCACGGCTGTGTTGTGTGTGCATATTGGCACAAGGAAGAGAGAGGAATTACTTGGGTTTAGAAAGAAACAATAAATCTGATAAATGGAATTGTTCATTTTTTGAATCGATTCCATCTGAGCTTAAAGGAATAGAAAACTTTTCTCAGCAAAGACGAGGTGCTAAGCAACTCAGTGAGACCCTGTCTCTACATAAAACACCAAATAGGGCTGGGGATGTGGCTCAGTGGTCGAGTACCCCTGAGTTCAATCCCCGGTACCAAAAAAAAAAAAAAAACTTTTCAAAATAAGGTTCATTGTAGGGTTGGGATAAAATGGGTTAGGCTAATAGTCCCTTTTACCATTTAATGACAGTCATGCTCTTCCATTGTCCAGTTGGAAAATGCAGTTTCATGTGAGGACTTCATTCAGTCAGCTTTCTTTTTAATTTGCCAAGCTGGTTTAAGGGGACTACTTTTTGTTTCCTCTTGTATTTCCATTCTTGTCATAGGACAAAGGGGCCTGCTTGCTTCTTATTCTTCTCCAATGGCCTTAGGAAAAGGCTGTGGAGGAAGCCAAATTGAAATAAAAAACTGCAAAAGAGAAAAGAAAAAACACCAGTGTTTCCAGGCTCAGCATTGTGTAAATAAACAAGAGAGTTTCTCTGCCCATGGGACTGAGGCCAGGCACACAGGAACAAGGACAGGAGAGCAACCACTGGCTGGCAGGCAAACTTAAAAGGCAAGGGGAGGGTCTAGGCAGATTTGATTTCCAGTAAATGTCCTTTGTGATTTTTTTCCTTTATTTACTCTCCTTTATTTGTCTTTGTTTAAGACAATAATATCATACTAAAATATAATCTTATAGCTTCATTTACAAAGCTTTCAAATGTATTAATTCAAACAAACAATTCGGAATTATCTTGAGTCAGACACAAACTTCACAATGTCCTGGAAATGGCCCAGCATGTCCTTCAAATGTGGGATTTTTGCACACATTCACAAGGCAGCCTGGAAGCTTTTCTTCCTTTTTCGTCTCTCAGGCTAGGAGTTTATTTCAATACTGTTTCTTATGACCACATGGGACAATCCTAACTGAACAGCCATAACATTTTTGCTTATGATTAACTTGTAAGGCCACAAGCAAAAGGAGTCCTAACCCATTGGGATTTGAGTGTCCCCGGAATGTGTCATTGAGCCTGTTCTGTATTTACGGGTGATATTAGGGATAGCAGGAAGAAACCTGATTGGTCTCTGCATGGAAAAGAATACAGAGACACACATGCATCATAACCCAGACACGGAACTTCAAACTCTGGTCAGCCCTACCTGAACCTAGTCAGGACTGTTCATTTTGATACATTCTCCATCTGAAAATCACAAGCCAGATTTGGATTGGGAATAGAGGATTCATTCCACAGGGATTCATTGAGGACCTACATTATGCCAAAACACCACTGAGCCATGAAAATATTAAGAAGAATTATCCTTGCCTTCCAAGGAACCCAAGGTTAAAGGAAGGCAGACAAACAGGAGAACGTGCCATCTAGTCAGGCTGTCTAGGTTCCAATGCACCTTAGCCTTTTCTAATTGCATGGCCTTCCTTATGATAACTAACATCCTTGACTTCAAGGTCATCAGCTGTGAAATGGGATTAATAGCAGTAATGAGTGATAGGTACTTGTGAGATTTTTTGCCTGAAGTCATGATTGTGAAGTTCATGCATTGTGTTTGGCACATTGTAAATACACAATAAACAACAATTAGCAATATTGTCAGCATCTATGTCATCATTATGCTGGGACAGATGTATATTTGCATAATTCTCAGGAAGCATAGAGCTAGGCACCAAGGTGGGTTTACTGCAGATGACACTTTGAACTGTGCCTTGGGGGACAAGGAACTGAAGCCAGGCAGAGCTTTAGGAATGAGACAGACCAGTAGAGAGAACAGACAGGACAAATCAACCACGATGGGATAGAAAACACATCCAGGGAGCATGCCCAGGACAGCAAATGAGAAGGAAATAACTGACTAAACCCACCATGCCTGTCACTCAAAACTGATTTTAAAAGGTGATCCCACACAAAACATTGTAAAAATTCAGAGACAAAGAATTATCTCTATTTCATGAAGGAACAACCCAAAATCCAGAGAGTTACAGTGTGTAGACTACAGTTACGCATCTAGTAACTGTCATGATTCCCTTCTGGGAATGTATGTATGTTCTGTACATAGTCTGTTCTGTCCAAGTCAGAGCATAAATTGTGTCCAAGTATCAGATGGTGCATATGGACTGGTCCAGGGACTTGGCCATTTGCATACTGTGTTTGTAGTAGGGATCTCTGGGCCATGGCCACTAATGGGGTAGTATGAGAATGACAGGTTTTCCTGAATAGGGGAAGAATTGTCATGTGCCACTTAACTAACTTCATAGGCATAATAGCTTAAAATTATGATAAACATCAGCAATGTGTTTTTTACAACATAGAACAGAGATCATGGTGCCACCATCTAGGACTATATAAGGTAAATATTTTAAAATGGTAATTTTTTCTAAGCTAATGAACTGACTACATAACACAGAAAATGGAAATAAGTTTTTCATATGGGCTGCCTATCAAAGTCAAAATCCCTTCTCATAATGTTGTTGGGGGATTAATGTATCAGGGAGAAGGCTGAACCTATTTCATGCCCTAATGCTGATTTTCTGCCATTCTGAGCCCAAAGAATGAAAAACTATGGCTTCTAGAGCTAAAAAAAAAAAAAAGCCCCGGTGACCACCTAGCCAAACTTATGCAGATATAAAAACCACGATTCTGAGACCTGAGAGCATTAGGCCAAGAGCCTTTCAACTTGTGTCATCTGCCATGATAAATTAGCTTTATCCTGTCAGCCATATAAAGAAAAGCCAGGAAGCTGAAAGCAGGGACACGGCAGAAATAGGCTTTTCTTTTGCAGACATTTTGCCCCACCCTCCATAGCAGAATCTCTCCCAGGCTCTGATTGAAACACTGATTCCAGTGTGATTTAAACAGCTCTCGTCCACTGTTATGCCAGGGAAGATGCAAAAAACCAAGGTGGAAGAAAGCAGTGCCCTTGCCCTCAGAGAGCTTACATGGCCTGTCTTCAAGATATTTGTTGCTGGTGCTCTTCTTTGTTGGACAGGAAGGGAAAGAGAAAAAAAACGTGTCTTTTCTTAAGCTGATATGGAAATACAAATTATAATTCTCCTTATGTCCTCAAAGATCCCTCTCACTGGTTCAGTCTCAGGGTTGCCCTGCTCAAATTCTGGAAGAATGAGGTTGCCCAGTAACAGGTGAAGTGACCTCTTAGCAATCAGGTTCCCAGAGAGATACTGCAAGGGCATCATGTCTATCAACCTTGGAAACTGTCAATAACATTGTCACAGGTTGAATCAGACTGGCTTAAGTAGCGAAGTGAGAAAGCTTCTGTCCATAGCATTTCCTGATGCCTTCCTGACAATCCCTCCCCTGGTGATAGTTTCACAAAGTGCTTAGGCTACAGAAATATGTGATGTCCTGATAAATATGACAGGGAAGCTTTTTTAAAAAAAAGAAAGAAAAGATGCATAGTTCTATCCTGTGATGATGAGAAAAACTACCAAAAAAAGCAAAGAAAAATTTTACAACCCAGTAAGAAGCACATATGGTGTTGGCCTAGAAGTACCATCTGTGGTCCTGGGTATTACTCCTCAGAGAGATGTCGATTCATTTTTAAAAATATGTGAAAGAATGCACATGAGCCTAGTAATATTCTTCCTGAGATGGGAAATATTACCTTGATCAAACTGAATTTTCATCCATCTGGTTGGCTGAAAAGATGATAAGTAACAAATATTCTTGCTTCTGCTAGCCAAGGCCATGAGATCCATAAAGGAGCTTCTGGGAGTGTTACTGCTGGACCTGTGGCATCTGTCACATTGGCATCCAGTGAGGCACATCACACACAGTTATATAATAAATGAAAGAAGTAACTCAATTGTCAGGAAAATAACTGAAAGCAGGAGATAGTAGATGACAGGTTGTCAACTCATTTCAACCCCCAAGAGAACACCAGTGAAATTCCCCATTGAATTACTACATGAAGAGTTTTAGCCTCTTCCTGTGTTTTGCCCTCTTCACAAAATTAGCTGGGCAGCTTTTTCCTGTCCTCCCGACATGTCTCCCTAGGGTCACAAAGTCCTCTTTCAATATGTCAGTCATGCAACCAGGGAGCCTTGGTTCAGTTACTGACCCATACTTTAAAAATTTCTTCACTGTGATATGACTTAAGTGATTAAAAAATAGTTCCCAAACCTCGTGTTACTGCATAATTTCATTTGCACATGCCCAGTTATATAAGGCAGCATGTCCCTTGGACCCATGATAAAGAAAAAAAATCAGGAATGTAAAATTAGAAGAGAGTGATGAGGGCAATCTGTTTTCCAAGACCCCTTTCCCAAGAAACAAGAGCTTAAGCTCATCCTGGGAGCTGGCAGTAGTGAGAATAGGCAGAGACCGGAACCAATCCTGCACATAGCTTCTCTGCCTCCAGGTGTATGGGTTACCTGCTCCACATCCGGCTATGTCTGTGTTTCCAGGACCACTCTAGGGTTGTCAGCTCTCCCCAGGGCTGTCATTAATGCAGTTGGAGTGCTATCACAGAAAATCTGGTTCAAGGACAGCACAGACTTTCTTTCACTTCGACTCACTTTTATGTGCTAAAATACTCATTTCTAGCTATGGAGCGATTTGTGATAAAAGCTTTAAATTTCGAGGAATTTATCCTAAGGACCAAATACTAAATACAGAACAGGATTCGTACACACACAAAAAAAAACATTTTTGCATATGCACATTGTTATTTGCATCAAATATTTAGAAATAATGTGAATGTTCAACAACAGCATTATTGAGCAAACAAACTGTGATACATTTATGGGATAAAATACTCTACAAATATTAAAATTATGTTTTTGTAGCATTCTCAATAATTATAAAAACAACGTAAACAGAAAAGAAAATGAGAATAAAAAATAGTGTTTAATGTATGTTCCTTCTTCTGCTCGATATATACTCTGTGTACAGGAAAGAAAGACAGGAAGGAGGGATGGAGGGAGAGAAAAAGGAGGGGAGAGTGGGCAGGCCTTAAAGTATACCAAAATATCATCAGTTATCATCTTTGAGTAGAACTTGGGATTGTTGCAAATTAATTTTCATTTCTTTTTTTAAACTTTCTATAATTTTTTATGACAAGCATGAATTTCCTTTATAATAAGAAAACAATTTTGTTCGTGTTGGAACCATAGACCTCTAACCTCTGAAATACATTTCTTGGAGGGAGAAATAAATTCTGGTGTTTCAAACTTATAGCCGGAAGCCAGGCACAGTGGTGCACACCTGTAATCCCAGCAGCTCAGGAGGCTGATGCAGGAGGATCATGAGTTCAACCAGCCTCAGCAATTTAGTGAGGCCCTCAGCAACTTAGTGAGACCCTGTCTTTAAATAAAAATACACAAAAAAGGTCTGGGGAGGTGGGTCTGCGGTTCAGTGCCCCAGGGTTCTATTCCTTGTTAAAAAAACAAAAACAAAAACATTATATTGGGAGAAAAGGAGCAGATAATGGAGTAAAGGATCAGAGTCTAAAGTAAACCCTTACCATTCTCTGGCACTCTTCATTATTGCCCAAGTTGTTCATCCATGAGGGTCCCCTGAGAGCAGAGTTGAATTGTTAATGTGAGTGTACTTAAATCTATAAGACAGTCTATTACTAAAAGTAATGTACTTAAAGTTGTGTACTTAAGACAGAAGGAAGGACACTTTAAAATAAACTAGCAAGTCTATTATATATTAAATAACCTTTTAAAAGTTCAATTATCATTTATTTTATCTAATGTATTTACAAATGTAAATCTTATAGGACATAATGGAATTATATTAACTTCACCCAGTGTCTATCTCCATAGCATCACTTTTTATTTACCCAGTGCAGCATGAACTTATTATGAGACAACTTCTTCAAAAATATTACATGGAAAGTCAGTACAATCATTCCTTCAAATCTACAGGTTCCACCCACAAATTCAACCACCCAGAGATGAAAAACATTTGAAGACAAAAATTGCATCTACACTGAGCATGTACAGACATTTTTTTTCTTGTTGTAATATCATGAACAAAACAGTATAACAATTATTTACTCAGGTTGAAATCATATGAAATCTTGTAAGTAATTTGGAGATGATTTAATATATACAGAAGAATGGGGGGCTATATGCAATTACTACATCATTTTATGTAAGATATCTAAGCTTCCTCTGGCATGCACAGGGGATACTTGAACCAATCCCCCATGGATACTAAGGGATGACTATAATTGATATGGAACTTGGTGACAAATAATTGAAGTAAATATTAATTTTCTAATAAAAATTTTGCACATCTCTCTACAATGCTTTTATGATTGCTCAGTTGCAGGTATGCTTGCATTTCCTCTGATTTTCTTCCTTCTTTTATATAAATCAGCATTTTTGTTTCTAGACGTTGGTACCATTAATAAAATGATAACTTTAAGAATTTTGCTAGCCAGGCAGCAGATATAGCTCAGTGGTAGAGCACTTGTCTAGGATGGGTGGGGTCCTGGGTTCAATCCCCAGCACTGCAGAATGGAAGGAAGGAAGCAAAGAAAAATTGTCAATAAGAGAAAGTTCTTTTTTTCCCCCAAAGGCTGGGAGTCAAATAAGAATATGTTTCGGATGCACAGTGTTCTACTTAACAAATTGTATTGTTTTTGTTTTTGTTTTTTGCCTGTACCAAGTCACCTTTGATTATACCAAAGAGAAAACTGAAGTCAGTACCTGCCAAAAGCCTTTTATTGTCAACAAGTGTCCCTGCTTGGATCCCTGTCAGCAGTCATATATTACTCCATATCTTGTTGAAATTAGATTTTGCGTTTTCTATTAAGTATTTAATCATTTCAAGTTATTTCAAATATTAATGATTCATCAGGGAAATGTCAGCATAACCTGGTAGTTTTTAAAATCATTTCATTGGGGTGACCAAATTACTTACTGAGTCTGATTCTCTCCCTCTCTCCTTGCTCCTGTCCTGGGGAAATGCATCTCCAGATTTTATTAAGAAATTGAACAGGAAACTAGGAAACATTTCAGAAATTTTTTCTAATGGAAGCTCTAGATGTAGCATTTTTATTGTTCTTAGGTGTACTGGAAAATATGATTATGGTGGATTTTTCTAAATTCCTAGACAATTAATAAGAACTTACTATGCTGATTATCTACGGCATGGTTATAGTATTTCTCTAAAATTCTCAGATATAGTACAAACCATTTGTCAAACTCAGATTTCATCTCCTAAAAAATCTAACACAAGCTGGGCACAGTGGTGCAAGCCTGTAATCCCAGCACTTTGGGAGGCTGAGACAAGAGAATCGCGAGTTCAAAGCCAGCCTCAGCAACGGCGAGGCGCTAAGCAACTCAGTGAGACCCTGCCTCTAAATAAAATACAAAATAGAGCTGGGGACAAGGCTCAGTGGTCAAGTATCCCTTAGTTTAATCTCTAGTACCAAAAAAAAAAACAAAAAAAAAATTAGAAAAACTAACACAGCATGAAATGATTGTAGAATGTGCCTTTCTATTCCTAATAGATTGAGCCAAAGTGTCCTTGCAGCTTATGGATGTTTTCCAGTCTAATACCATGGTTATTTTCATGTTCAAAAGCTCTGCTCAACCTCCATGTCTATTTTCACAGATTCATTGCTTACTGTGACATAAATATAAATCACAAATTAAACTAATTAATAGATGGCTTTGAAAGTGAGTCAGTTTAATTTCCCAATATGTTTTTCTATACTTTCATCTTGTTCAAATAAGACCTGCTGGTTAAGTGGAAAGTCCATCATTAATTCAGACACAAACTCTGTTTTGTTATTATGTAGTGAGCATGCTTATTTGTTTCCCAGGAAATGAACCAAAATGTCTCCAAATCTAAAATTCCTTCCTCAAACTCATTTCCATGCTTCTGTTTCATTTTTCTGTAATATTTTTTTTTGTTTTGAGTCTTTTTCTCTACTATTGTTTAATCTGCATGGATCCAAAGTTTCAAATGTCTTAGTGAAACATACTTTTGGATTATTCGATGCTGCCAATATCTCAAAAACATCAGATTCATACTAAATCTCAGTAAATAATATAACTCAGGCAGTCCAGTTTCTTTTGCATAATGCTTGACTAAGAGTTTCAACCCTCAAAATTTACACAGGCTCCAGCAGATTTGTGCTAAAATTGATTCTTAACACTTGTAACAAAATCTTGATCTATTACCTAACATATCCATCCATTTACTTTGTTACCATTCTTGAGTGGAATGTCCTTCTTTTAAATTTTTGTTTTCTTTAAACCAGTCTCTTAAACTTAAGCATTTGGTGATAAATTCATCCACTCGACAAATGCCCCAGCAAGGACTGGGGCTTCTGCCTGCAAATGAAGCTGTCTTTAATACAAAGAGACGTGTGCAAATAGGAGCAATGAAGTGTTGGACCTGGTTTCCTAGCGAGCCTTCAAGCACAGTAGGGACACAGAGAAAAAGTGAGTGTTCCATGCCAGTAGTATAGAAAGTCTTCTTAAAATGGCCTATGTCAAGTAAAAGGCTTACAGTTAGCTTACCAAGCAACACGAAGAGTATTCCAGGAAGAAGGAAAAAAATGAACAAAGGCAGAGAGGCTAAAACAACATCAGGGACCCTGAAAGGAGCAAGTTGATCTGTTTCAGGGGACATCAGGTGTGTGAGACAATTGTGGCTGGGTTAGTGGCAGTGGCAGCAACAGGCATGGCAGTGAGGTATCATGGATAAGAAAGACTAAAGAAAGAGCTATAAGGGAAATGCTCACAGTCCTCGAATACCCTGCTAAGAATTTCTAGCTTTATGTAACAGAGAATGGAGGCCATTAAAAACTTTTTTTAAATATTTTTTTAGTTGTTGATGGGCCATTTTTTAAAACTTTATTCATTTATACATAGTGCTGAGGATCAAACCCAATGTCTCACACGTGCTAGGCAAGCACTCTACCACTGAGCCTCAACCCCAGCCCATTAGAAAAATTTTAATAAGGAAGATTGCATGAACAGCAGCATGGAGAATAAAATGGAAGGAGAGAAACAGGACCAGGATCAAGAAGACTACTGCAGTAAAGAAAAGCACCTCAGGGCTGGGATTGTAGCTCAGCGGTAGAGCGCTTGCCTCACATGCGTGAGGCTCTGGGTTCGATCCTCAGCACCACATACAAAGCAATAAAATAAAGACATTGTGTCCATCAACAACTAAAAAATATTTAAAAAAAAAAAAAAAAGAAAAGCACCTCAGAAACAAAGTTGTGACTGGCTGAGCAAAGCCTGTGCTGGTGAGAGGAGAAGGGAGTCCACAGGCGAAAGCAATGCTATTAGGGGACTTTTCACAGTCTGAAAGCAGGACGTGTTGGTCAGCATGGTTCACAGCTCCTTGCTCAGCACCTAAACAGTGCCAGGCACAGCAGAGATAATTAGTACATGAGTTCAAAGAGTCCATTTTGTAAAGATTCATTTCTTTTAAAGGGATGCAGATGACAGGAAGAACATAAGCAGAGAAGCTGAATGGCAGATAGGTTGAAGGGGTAGAAAATAAGGGAATGTTGTCATTGTGAAAAATTTCACTTCCCTTCAATAGGAGAATCAGAATGTCATCCATGCTAAGGTAATTTGTCCATAAAACAGTTGAAGATGTAAGATAGCCAACTGAATTTTTTGTAACAAAACGTTTTGACATTTCTTCTTTTGGATCTGGAAGAACATGTTAATCTCCCTGGTTCCCATAGTGCTTTGATAAGATAACCAACCATGTCAAACAAGTCTGAGAGTTACTTCTAGCATGCATGTTGAAAATACCAATTTTATAGTGACTAAAAATCAGATCATACTAAATCACCTATAAAATAATTAAATTAATACCACTACAAAATTTAAAATTTTTATATTAAATATATGTGGGTAACATTTTATAAAATGAGCATAAATGCCTATCCTATATACACACACACTACATATATATGTTATTATATAGTATACTTTATATATATTTCTTAAATAAATTTCAATTAGTGCTCAGCATGGAAAGATAGGTAAAGAGATACCACTCACCATAATAGGAAACAAGCAAATTTTTAATAATTTCCGGAATGTTAAAAGTAGAAACTATAGTTTCTAAATCACTCCAGGAGAAAAGTACATACTATGAAAAGTTATTTCCATACAGAATCAAAATATGCAAAAGAAAGGAAAAGGTGAGGGCTCTGTAGGCAAAATCAAAGAAATGAATTAAAGAACTTGCTTCAGAGTAGCTGGGCCAAGAAATTCCATGCCCACAAGTTTTATTTCACACATATACTTACCCACACGTGTACAGGGATATCCACTGGGATGGTGTGTATAATGGCAAAAGATTGATAATAATCCAAATGCTCACTAGAAGACTGGTTAAGTAAATTTGGGTACATACATATGATGAAACTTGAGCCAGTCAAAAAATAATGATGCCCATTTCTAGATGGCTAAATGAAATGATCTTCAGAATACACTGTGAGAAAAGCAAAATACAGAATAAAGCTTGCTACCACTGTGTAAATGAAGAAACATACTCTATGTAAATCATCTCTAAACTGGCACCACTGTTGCCTTTCGTGAGGGTGCCAGAAAGCAGGGACAGGAGGGATGTACTTAATGCTCACCACAATCTCCTTATGCTATCAGGATTCTTTATTGCCATGTGCATATATTGCCTATTCAAATAAAAAAATCTAAGGCAAGAAAAGGTGTAAAAGAGAAATTATGAGAAAGTATAGAAAACAAAACAAGATGAGAGATATAAGACAAAAAATCAGCCATGTTAAACACAGCTAAATTCTTTTTTTTTGGTACCGGGGATTGAACTCAGGGGTACTCCACCACTGAGCCACATCCCCAGCCCTATTTTGTGTTTTATGTAGAGACAAGGTCTCACTGAATTGCTTAGCACCTTGCCATTGCTGAGGCTGGCTTTGAACTCGCGATTCTCCTGTCTCAGCCTCCCAAAGTGCAGGGATTACAGGCATGTGCCACCACGCCCAACTAACACAGCTAGATTCTTGCTTTCAATTAAGAAAGTGCTTCTGATTTGGTTTTAGAAAAAAAAAAAAAAACAGTCTAATCCTGCTGTTTATAAAATACAGGGATGGGTAAGGGGAGCCCGGCATGGTAGTGCACACCTGTAATCCCAGCAACTCAAGAGGCTGAGGCTGGAGAATGGCAAGTTCAAAGCCAGCCTCAGCAATTTAGTGAGGCCCCAAGCAACTTAGCAAGACCCTGTCTCAAAATAAAAAATAAAAAAGGGCTGAGGATGAGGTTCACTGGGTTCGATCCCTGGTACCAAAAAAAAAGAGAGAGAGAAACAAAAAGGTGGGGGATGGGTAAGGGGAGGCAGTATGGAATGAATTCTTCAAAAATTATGTTATATGCATATATAAACATACCACAGAGAATTTCACCTTTATGCATATATAAAAAGAACCAATGAAATGTAAATAAATAGAGGAGTGCAAGGAAGTCTAGTAGAGTAGAGGAAGGAGAATGGGAGAGGTGAAGGAGAAAGGAAGGGAAAAAAGGGAGGAAAAAGAGGGGGATCATGAGCTGAAATCAAATCCATGCATGTGTCAGTTTGAACCCAACTACTGTGTATAAATATAAAGCTCTGTGAAAAAAAAATGACATGGAAGGAATAAAAATAAATAGGCTAAAATTTAACTCAAGACCACAGTATGAAAGCAGCCAAGGAAGCAAAAGTAGAAGAAATAATAAAAGTAAAAAAGAGTAGCAATAATATTGATGAATTTAAGAGCCTATTCTTTGAAATGACCATGATTTTGATACAGCGACAAATAAATAGTAATTTTTTAAATGCCATATAATTCCAGACATAGAGGAGATTTTAAAAATAGTAAGTGAATTCTATAACACTATGCCACTGAACATGAAAATCTGAATGAAATGTTTGATTAGCTAGGAAAGTATATGAAATTGAATCAAACAGAGGCAGAAATCTAAACTGATCGATTATTGTAATAATTCCTTCAATCCCTAAAAATACCTCCATTTTATAAACATCCTCCTAGATCTTCCTTTATTGAATAAACTGCTCTGGGATATAAGGAAAAAGTAAAATTTTCCCAACTCATGCTGGATGATTAGCATGTCTCTAAGACCAATCCAGACAAGACTGGAGACACGGATCAACCTCACTTAAAAAGGTCCTCAATGTTAGTTAGCAAGTAAAGTTCAGTGTTATTAAAGAATGCTGCATCAAAACCAAGGAATTTTACATCAACACATCCTACTCCAAAACTACTATTTTGATCACATTACTGTTAGGTCTGGTCAGTGTCTAAGATGCCCAACTAGGGAAACCGGTCAGCGGAACAGCAAGCCTGACGCCACCAGTGGACATGCCTCCTGTCAATCAGCATGTTTTCCTGACCTATCTAGGAAGGACTCTGGCCTTCTCTTCCTGTTCCCAAGCCCTCCCCTTCCTGACCGGGTTTTCTTAAAATTCTCTATGCACAGAAGCTCCAACGCCATTTCTCCCAACACGCTCCGATGCGCGGGGGATGTGGTCCGAGGGCGCGCATTCCAATAAAGCCTTGCCGAGGGGCTTAAGTCATCTTCTCCTGGTCGTGTAATCTTCACATAATGGTGCCGAAAACCCGGGAGGGCTTTGAACCTCCCCGTACCTATTTTGATCATATTACCACCAAAATGATTTTGGAATACCTAATTTTTTGCTCTCTCTACCAATACTGGGAGTGTTAGGAGAAGATGACTTTGGTTTTCTTATTGACTTTTTTCCCCTGAGATAGAGATACAAGTTGTACAATTAATTTTTCAACATTTGAATTTCAAATGAAAAGTTTTGGAGCCATGGTGACGACATGATAGTCCCAGTTAATCCAGGCAAAATTGTATGAATTCTGTCTTTGGGGTCTCCAGCCCTGACTTAGCACTCCCTTTTCCTCTCCTTCAGGCCTGCTCTCTCCCTCCCAGTGTCAGTCCCAGGTCTTTGGGGTCTTCGCTAGGATGGGGCACAATAGGTGGACAACCATTGCCACCACATCAGTGAAAATCTCTGAAACCTTGGCATTTAAATACCCAGTTCAAGCTCCTTATAAATAGCAGCACATATATCCATGTGCTTTGCCCCAGAAATCCTTTAGAAACTCTACATTTATGTGTCTTCCTTTCCCCAACCTCAAATCTACATGTGCTCTTAGGAGAAAGTCTGATGGTCTTATATGTCAAGGTAAATGTATCTATCTGCTGCCCCAGAGGAATTTCCATCTGAAAAGCAATCTCTAATTATGCAGCGAAGTTCAGGCATCAGAAGAATGAGGTCAGGTTGGCGCTTTGGCCAAACCTATGATTATGCAGAAGCAGATTTCTGGACAAATATAATAGAGTTGGGGCACCCTTCCAACTGACAGTCATTACCTGAAATTATAACTGTGGCCATAATCCAAACATAATACACTGATAGATTTTGTTTGGCTCTTCCTAATTTTTAAAATGTTTTAGTTCAAATGCCTAAGAAGGCCTTTCACCTTGCAGTCTCTGTCTTATATTCATGGCCAGGCTCTGACCTCTGAACATAAACAGGTACAAAAGAAACAAGTACTAGTATTATCTTCTTCCCTCCCTTAATTCCTCTCTATTTTAAGTTTTGTGGTTTTAGAAAGCATTATAACTAGTGAGATGAATTCTACATTCTTGCTCTTTACTTTTGATGTTTTCCTTTGTAATTCTAAGAAATTTACCTGTCCAGATAAATTCTAGAATCAATCTATCAAAGATCATGAAAATATTTTTGTAATATTTATTTAAATTATAATTAATTCTATATTCATTTTGTGAGAAATAGCATATTAATTATATTACATTTTCCCATCAGTCAATTTAGTATATGCCTCCACTTCCTCTTTCCTGTTCTTTGGCAAAATTTTTCACTTTTCCATGCTGAGCATCTTTATTAAGTTTTTATGAAGATGACCAAAAAATTTCTTGAGAAAGATTAATTTTACTTCGTAATGCAAATTCTTCCTATGTAGATTGTGATGCCAAGTTTAGCTCTACAATCATCTGATAGCCTGGTTTTAGTGATATTTAACCAATTGTTTTGTGCCCTACAGTTGGTGCTAGGATGAGATACCCCTTTCATGTGTCAGGGACTCATTAATGAGTCATTCTTTTCTGGGGCACTTGTTCTCCAACCTTCCTTCATACTGAGCCTTTTCCTGTTGAACTCTTCCTTCAAAATGCTGTCTGTGCCTTACAATGCTGCTTCTCTTTATCTCTCAAACTGGAATACTCTTTCTCTCTGTAATCTTCATCCTGTAAAGTGGCAAAGGAAAGGGCATACATTTGGTTAGAGGATTCCCTTCTTACTTCAAGCACAAGATAAAAACTTACCTTTTGCTGCCCAACATGGGTGCTTGGCATTTCCTGTGTGTGCATTAAAATTCACTCCCAGAAACATAGCTCAGGCCATAGTAGGTGCCTATAAATAACATTTCTCATGACTTTCTTTTAATGTCAGAAAATTTTATGGTTATGAGAAGAATTCTTTAGCATTATAGAAGTAGAGATTATTCCCAACAGTTAGTTTATGATAGGGGTATCAATTGTTAGTAATAGCTTCTCTAGAACAAATCTCCTAGCACACTGTCTCTCTCTATCTGTCTGTCTGTCTCTCTCTGTCTGTCTGTCTATCTCTCTCTCTCTCTCTCTCACACACACACACACACCAGCAGTCAAATCTCCCATAAGTATTAATTCTTCATTGCAATCTCTTCACTCTCCTCCGTTATTCTTCTCCAGAGAATACTTTTCACCCCTAGATTACCAAGAAAGGAAGGTATTATTGTATTGTCTCCTCTCTACTCCTTATAACCTGGATGTCAAGTTGCTCTGAAGGAGGTTTAAGGTCACTGAGAGCATTGAAGGGTCAGAGGCATCACAGTGTTGAAACTCATAGCCATTGCAGAGGAGTGAGTGTGATGGTGTATTCCACACAGTAGGGCCAGTTACTAAAAGGCATACTAACTGTTATTTTTTTTTTAGTTGTAGATGGATACAATGTTTTTATTTTATTGCTTTGTATGTGGTGCTGAGGATCGAACCCAGGGCCTTATGCATGCCAGGCAAGCAAGCACTCTACCGCTGAGCTATAATCCCAGCCCCCTAACTGTTATTTTTTAAAACAGTTTCTCAACTCATAGTTCACATTTTTCTCAACTCATAGTTCACATAGTTCTCAACTCATAGTTCACTCATGTGTATCACAAGATACACATTTTTGTAAATCCTGCAAGTCTTAGTTTTAAAACGGAGTGATTCTGTATCACGTACAACCAGAGAAATGAAGTTGTGCTCCATCTGTGTACCATGAATCAAAATGCCTTCTGCTATCATGTATACCTAAGTAGAATAAATAAATTAAAATAAAGAGAAAAAATTTTAAAACTGAAATGATAAGAAAGGACATTTTACTTGGTCTGTGGTTTCTTACAACCATAATCAATGCAATTATCTGAGGAGGCTCTGTTTGGAGGCTACTAATGCATCTCCCTCTTAATGAATTGCAGAGTGTTCTCACTGAAACCTCACTATATGTGCTTGCCCTCTAGGGTAAGAATCTATTTTATAGATATTAAAATAGCCTCTGTTTAGATGCGCACTCATTGATTTAATTTCTCTTGTGGGGAAAATACATTGCTAATGATCACTTTGTCTTAAATTGCAGATTACAGTTTTTCGGATGGGATCAGAAGGACATCAGGACATTGATTTAGCTATCCTGACAGCTTTACTCAAAGGTAAAAGAGTTTCTGCATCCACAGAGTACAAAAATAATTTAAATGAATTAACACAGCAACCTTATGTCTCCTATTAGTAGGTATAATCCCAAATGATTCCCTGACACATCTAGTTATTGATAACATGAGGAATTCTCCCATTAGGCACTATTACTGCTATTAAATTCTTCTAGAATAGATCCATTACAGTGTGACTTGATTTTTAATATACCATGAGCAAGTCATATCCATTGAATCATACAAATATATAAAGAAAAAGATTGAAATAATATGTAAGACACAGTTATCCAAGGTCATTTAATGATTATTATTACCTTACCTATTTTCAAAAAACACTCACTATGTCATCTATGTGTGTGTGAGGGTGTATTTGAATACATACACTAAAATTGAAAAACTAAAAATCATTAAGGGAGGGGCTGGGGTTGTGGCTCAGTGGTAGAGTGCTTGCCTCGCATGTGTGAGGTACTGGGTTCAATTCTCAGCACCACATATAAAAAAAAATAAAAGTCCATTGACAACTAAAAAAAATATTGAAAAAAAATCATTAAGGGGAAATAAGAAAGAAATAAACCAAAATAAAATTAGACTACTATATTTGTTTCAAGTGAGCATTAAGTTCAACTCTAAACTGCCTACAAGTTATTGCAAAAATAGAAATACTCCAGGTTGTGGGATTATAATTTAAAGTGGGTTTGTCCTATTCTCTAGTCCCAATGTTACAGGTATCTCACTACCTGTCCTCATCTTTGGTGACATATCTGAGATATGAGCAGTTTCCTCCAGATTTTACAGATCAAATTCCATCCTTGATGTGCTTTAATAAATGTATACGTTTGACCAATAGTTTTCAATGTTAAAACCATAAAACAAGGTTATGCCTGTTCAGTTCTAAAATATGAAGTGGAATCACAGGATTGAACAAAACCACAAGTCTTATTGGAGGTGGTTCTCAGTTAGAAATGTCTCCTTCATCCTCCCTTAGCTTCACAGTTTGCCTGCTATGGTGTTTATCACATTGGCTGGTTTATCACATGGCTAGAGGTTATCTGTTTGTAGCCTCCCTAGATTAAAAACTCCTTGAGAGCAGAGAATGTGTCTTGTATATTATTGCACTCTCGGGACCTTGCACAATCCCCAACACATGGCTGCATTCAATCAATTTTTGTTGAATAGACTAACTTATAGATTACTCAATGCAATTGATTCAGTATTCCAAAGTTAGACCTCAGTATAACATTGCATTCCATTTTCTAATCTACCTACTATTCTTCCACACTTAATATTTTCTTGAAACCCTATCATGTTGCAACCTCTGTGCTAAACTCTTTACAACTCCTATAAACATTACTAATTGCAACTATACACTGTCAGAGATATTTTTAATCTCCATTTTATAGATGAGGTAAGTAAAACTACAAGAGGTTAAGTAACTGGCTAAAGTTACAAAGCTAATTAGTGAACCAACACTTAGGTCTTACTCTTCACTATGCCACATATAAACCCTCAGATAATAGAGGCTATGAGTCTTATGGATACTCCTCGAAGGCACATGTACGTTCATTCAAAATTGTGATCACATTTCAAGAGATTCACAATCCTACAGTGTATTATGTATCCCAGGTTGAGAACTTATGGTCTAAAACATTTCATTTCAATGAACTAAAAAATATACACACTGGACAGAAGAATTAAGGGACTAGGAACCATGCAGGAGCTGAACCACAAAACATACCCTGTGCCCCACTCTTCTTTTGTCACAGACAAAAATAAAAGTTTAAAGCAAGTAACTATCATATTTGTTAGTCTTATATAAAGATAAGAAAACATAATAATATTAGTAACTAACATTAATTATTTACTTTATGTTAAACACTGTTAGGTGCATCCTGTGTATAAATTCATTTATCCTTTCTTTTAAAATATTTTTTAGTTGTCTATGGACCTTTATTTTATTTATTTACATGTGGTGCTGAGAATCAAACCCAGTGCCTCACGCATGCTAGGCAAGCACTCTACCACTGAGTCACAACCCCAGACCTTGTTTATTCTTTATAACAGTTCAGTTACCAGTTTACCACAAGTTTATTGACAAGGAAATTGAAGCACAGAGCAATTCAGAAATATGCCCAAGTTAGCCAGTGAATGGTAGAGACAGTCCAACCACATAGCCTCAGGTATGTCGCCAAGATATCCTGAGCCCTTTGATAATAGGAAATGAAACACACTATAATTCTGAAAAAAACTTCCTAACAAATGAGGAAGTGATCCAATTATCAGTAAACATAAAATGACTATCATCTTCTAATGAAAATATTTTCTTTCCCTTTCACCAATTCATGAGATTCCAAATTGTACAGCACCTTCTGATCAGTGTTAGAATTCACTTGTATTAAAGAATCAGTTTCCCAACTATTTTGAGCATGACATAAAATATGAAATACACTTTATGCCATAACAAGGCAGTTACACATATGTACTTGGAAAATTGAAATTGGAAGTACTTGAAATAATATTTATATGGACAATATGCAGTGAAATTTAATATTTTCTATTTTAATCTCTTCTAGTCTCCTGAATGCTGATTGTATCCCACTAAATTGATTTCATGATCTACTAATGAGTCGCATCCTGCAGTTTAAAAAACACCACCATAAAAGATGAAAGGAAATTATCATCGCTCTGAGAAATTAACATTTCTAATCACTATAATGAACATTACTTATGCAGCAGTTGAGCTAATGGGAATTTATGCCATTAAAAGATTATGGTGTGTCAACTCTATTTTGCAAAAGCTTTTCAGTGCTCTCAGATATTGACCCAGTTGATTTGTGAAGGGTATCAATCATAATATTTTTGCTGACTTCTTCAGAGGCCAAGAGCATACATACTTATATCAGTTTCAAATTCTTAAGTTTGTTAAATTATTCTTCCTCTATGTTCCTCATGTAATTGAACTTTCTTTTAATTGAACTTTCTTTCTTTTTTTTTTTTTTTTTTTTTTTTTTTTTTTGTGCTGGAGATTAACTCAGGGGCACTTGACCACTGAGCCACATCCCCAGCCCTATTTTTTTGTGTTTTATGTAGAGACAGGGTCTCACTGAGTTGCTTAGCACCTCGCTATTGCTAAGGCTGGCTTTGAACTCGTGATTCTCCTGTCTCAGCCTTCCTAAGTGCTTTAACTGAACTTTCAATTGTCTAATGCACAGGAAATCCTTGCACAATCTAATTTTTATTCTGAGAAATCAGAAATTTCTGATAAAACCAGAAGTTAGAAGGAAGAAGGAGTTACAAAACTAGCCACTGGCCCACAAATCCAGAGGCAAAAGGAAGAGGAAAGAAAGAGAGAGAGAGAAAGCTAAGGAAGGAAGGAGAGAGGGAGGGAAGAAATCTGGGAAACCAGGTGGCTGTAGGAAAAACATACCTTTGCTGTTCCTTGTCTCTGATCCCATTGAGTTTGATTTTTTGGATCTGGATATTATATATTAGAGAATACTCTTTATGTAATACATACTTATCAGGTTATCTATTCAAAAACTCAGGAAAGAAATAAGACAAAAAGAATGCTGTTCCAGAGATGTAAGAGTCCTAGGGTCCCTTCAAATGGTGACCTGGGGTACTTTTGACAATAAGCAGGGATGTCACATTGTCCTTCCCTCCAGGTAACTGCTCCCTGAGAGTGGTGTTCTGAATCAGAGGCTGTGTGTCTCCCCTTCCACTAGTCCTCTATCTCCCCTGCCACAGAAATGTTTGGAGGGAGGAGAAAGGGAGGGCAGAATAAAATGCAAGCTGCCCAATTAACTCTGAATTTTCAGATAAACAAAAACTAATTTTTTATTATAAATATGTTAAGTGGGACATACTTACCAAAAATAAATTATTTGCCTGAAATTGAACTCTCACTGCGAGTTCTATATTTTTATTTGCTAACTGATTCACATGAGGTCTGATGCCATTAATACCTCTAGCTTTCAGAAACCTTGAGAAGTTTTATGAGAAGAGTAACTCAAAAATCTAGGGAAGTCCCCTTTTCCCTCTATCTGCCTCTTTCTCTCAGCCAGCCCTGCCTAAGCCATAGCACCCAGAGAAGACTTCCACTGGAGAGGACCCCAAACTTGCTTCAGTAAACTGTGTGGTGCTTCTCAACCTGTTCTCTCAGCATCCTGTCCTGTCTGTATCCCTCACCCAGCGGCATAAACCTCTTGCTGAGGCTCAATAACATCAGAAAACTGTTCACAGCAAATGGGTCCCTGCACCCTTCCTGGGAATACTATTCTCCCCAATTCTTTTCATCTTTTCTTATAGGCATTAGTTGCAATAAATAGTCAAATCTTGTGAGCCAACGCTCCATGCTGGGCAGTGCCTGGTGATGAGCGCTGTCCTCCATAACTGCCAAGTTCTTTTTCTTTGGATTTTATCTTCAATGGTAAAGAAGCTCTCCTGAGGCCTGGAAAGAAAGTTACCTTGACTTCTTACTTTTATTTCTTCTGTAAAGTTTTTTTTTTTTAGGCTAAAAGAGTACAAAAACAATATGTTCCTTCTCAAAACTGTTAAGGTCATCAAAAAAAGGGAAGTCTGAGAGATTGCCTAGAGGAGCCTAAGGAGACAGGATAACTAAATGTAATGTGCTTTCTTGGATGCCATTCTGGAGCAGAAGAAAGGGTGGTATCAGGTTAAGAATGAAGGAAGTATGAATGACTATGAACTTAACTCTTTTAAAAATGCTACGAGAAAAATAAGAAAGATATGTTATCATATATTATGGATCTAAGCAGACATACTGTAATCAAAAAACCCTAAAACTCTTTCACACCAAAAGACAAATAGCAATTTACAGAATTAATTGTAAAGGTTAGGCATATATAAATTCAAAGGACTATAACAGGTGCAGGCAGTATCTATAAAAAATCGCAGTTATGAATAATAGCTGAGAACTATCAATCTAGGAAAAAATTAGAAATACCATTAGGGAATCTGAGCAAAAGTTATTTGAATGCTCAACTAAAAGAAATCAAATTTATGAAATTAAATTTGTCTATGTACTTACACACTCATTTCAGAGGTAATTGTCTAGTTCTTATTTTATTGTATGCATTTCTGTTCTTCAGACATAATCAGTGGTATAAATAATTAATCAACTAATTACTTATGGATGGTGGAAAACAATTTCTTTCTAAGACATGCATTTATTAATCTGTTTAAAATGTAAAGAGAAAGTTTGAAATATTGAAGTGCAAAAAGTATGTTCTGACTTTAGCAAAACATGAAAACTTACTGTCAATTTGATTAGATAATACAAAACAATGAAAACCAGTATAATCTGACCCATTTTCCTTTAAAATCGTATCTTTGAGGGGAAAAAAAACTAAACCTGAAATATAGGTGGATTTAAAATAAAAGAAGAAGAAAATGTGGGGCCTGGGGATGTAACTCAGTGGTAGAGCATTTGCCTAGTACACATAGAATCTTGGTTTTGAACCCCCAGCAATACAAAAAAAAAAGTCTCAATATTTTGAAGCTATGTTTAAATGTATGTCTCCTCCAACTCTATTAACAAGAAAATTCAAAATTATTATCACAAAATAGCACTGACATCATAGGCAGTTAATCTTGCTACCTAGCTCACCTTATTTTAAAAAAATGGTTTATGTATCAGTTAGATTTCATAAGCAACTAACTTATCCTGGAGTGTTACTGGGAATACTTGCTTAAATTTACCTTGTATAAACACTTCATGAGTGAATTTTACAGGAATTTATTATGATTTTCTTGAAAATAAAAATTATTTCTAATTATTTGTATAGTCTTTGCCACCCCTCTTTCCTATGGGTGGGCATTTTAATATAAAACATGCATGATTGCTCTCTTTCAAATGCTATTTTTTTCTTAACCTAGTACTAGATATCCTTAATAAGGTTAGAAAAAGAGATACCCAGGTTGATACTTTTATCACTTATTTGAGATGCAAAGTTACTACAGTTCTTAAATATTGTACAAATGGAAGGAGATAAAATTTCATCCAAAAGAGACCTATAAAGTCAAAATGTATGACATTTTCCATCTATTTTCAGGCACAAAGAAATTTGTGCCATTCCCTTATGGGATAAACTGTGCCCAAATGTGAAGAATTTCAGCTAGAGACTAAATCCACCCAGTGAGGATTATAATGTAGAGTTTTTCCAACAGTGTTTTTTTAAACTTTCTCTATGTCAGGCTATGTTTAGTCTTCCCTCGGTCCTTTAACTTATAGATCAATCTTCCTCAATGTACTTGTTTCTTGGTTGTCCATTTTAGTCCTTTATTCAAATCACCAGTGTAGATGTCTCAGAGCAAATTGATCATCAGGAGTTGCAATCCAGGTATTAGCCCCTCAAAAATAATGTCCACCACTACCTCTTACATCCTCATCGCAAAGCTACCCTGAAGCCATAATACAACTTTCACTTTGCTACCCCATGCATTTTACAGACTAGGAAATGGAGGCCAAAGATGTCCAAGATCATTCTACAATCAATGGTGGAGTCAGAGCTTAAATTCCAGTGCTTCCACTTCTACTCATTTTTCTTAATACAACATTTATGAGGGGTTTTTTTTAGGGGGGGAGTCCAAGATTCACCAGCTTTTCAATGCCACAGAGATATCAGGCACTTGCAACTGTGGTTCCAAGGGGATCCCAAGTAATTAAAAGATCTGAACATCTACATGCATAAAATTTTCAGTATATCTACCACAGCCTTAGATGCCAATGACCTTAATTGCACACAAAATGTTTCAGTGAGATAAGTAGGATGCCCGTGGTTTCACCTAATGTAATGGGAAGCACTAATGTGATCTGATGCTTATTTTATTCTCTAAATTATTATCAGTGAACTATTGCAGAACTTGGGAATTTTTTTAGTAACAAGTAACAGAGACACAATCTAAACTAGCTCAAGCAAAAATAAATAAATGGATTTATAGGTTTGCATGCCCAGAAAATCTAAAGGGAAGCTGAGTTCAGGCCAGATGGGATCTAGGACTTGACTACTGTCATCAGGGTCCATCCTCCATCCCTTAGACATTAACCCACATGTGTGTCAGAAAAAGTAGCCACCTGCAATGCCAGGGCTCACACCCAGCCAGTTGGGAAAAAACCCAATTAAAAAGAAGCACTTTTCCTGGTAATTACAACATAAAGATCACAGGGAGGACTTGGATTTGCTTGCCATCAATCAGGACCCACCCCCAAATTTACCACTATGGCAAGGCAGTTGGGAAAATCCCTATAACCATGAAAAGGGAGATGGGGTCAGCTCACCCATGGTCAAAGTCACGGGTTCCCAATAGAGATTCTACAGCCATGAAAAAGGGAAAGAAGGAATGTTGTTAAGACCAAAAACAACTAGAAGAAACAGGCATCTCTACAGTTATATTAAAATAAGTACTGAAGAGTATCAGATTTGCTCAAATGCAAGCATCCCAAAATCAAGTTCCAGAAGAAAACTTCCATGAACAAATTCCCCATTCAGCTACAATGAATGCTATGTTCCAAGAATAAATTCTTCATTCAGGAGACAAAACCAGGAACTAGTTCACATGAATACTAATCAGGGTTCACACACTCTCCTAAGTCATATTTATAAAGTTTATTATCAGGTAGACCTAAATATGTCACTAATTACCATTATTTACTATATAATGCTTATTTATTATGATGATAACTATTACCTTTTGTAGTTTTAATGGTCTGCATTTGATTATTTCTGCCAAGAATTTTAAAGGAAATTATATATTTACCACCTCCCCCTGCAAGACTAAAGTCTTCCCACTCAGCTTCTCCCACCCCAAGCCCCACTACCATCCCTAGGCCCTCAGTGTGGCACTTACCATGAGTCACAAAGCCAAAGGTGTATAACACCTTATAAGAACATGACAGTCATATTCAAAGCATTACTTCCCCTTGCTGGGAAAACTTGTTTGACCTCACTGAGCCTTCATCTCCTAGGCCATAAATTTGAGATAATAATAATCACTCTCATACAGTCATCATGGCAATTTTAATCTAAAGCATTTACATGATACCTGGAAAAAATCTTTTTAATAAATGTGGCCTGAAAAGATGATGATAATGCTGAACTAGAAATGAGAGACCACATCAGTTTTGCTCACAGCAATGTTCTCAATTCCAGACACATAGTGGGAATTCGATATATATGTGCTGAACTTATGAACCTTTGGAATCAGATGAAATACATTTTCAAATCCTAATCCTCTACTGGCTGTGGTCAATTACCTGCATTATTTAACTATTATGAATGAAGAGGGAAATCAATGGCACCATCTTCTCTTGGGTTCATGTAAGGGGTAGCTGAGATGGTTATGTTGGAAGCTCTTTGAGGACAGATACTCTGCCTTCTTTATGGTAAACACTGAATACTAGCACCCTCATACCTTTTCCCTTCTAAAATAGGCTTTGAAAATTCATAGGGCACTGGGACTTCTCCCATGTCCAAAATGCATCAAAATTATTTGATCTTTTGACTAAATTTAAAAGGACCCATAAATTTGAAAATAATTTTTAAAAATCTGGGAAGACTCTAATATACATGTGAGGATCCAAAATAGAGCACAGAAAGGAATTTAAGCTAGAAAATGGATGAACACATGCTAAACCACCTTCAGATAAAATTAATTTTCATGCAAATTCAAACAGGTCTCAGAACAATAACAGGGGCGAAGGTAGATAGCAATTTCAGACATTTTGGAAACCTCCAAAGGAGAAAGCAATAAAAGAACTTAAATCTCTTAATCCCTTTCATTTGTATAATACTTTACAATTCACAAAGCATTTTTCACAGAATTTTTATCAGCTAATCTTCACAATAAGTCTATGGAATGGTTACCAGATAATTTATCTCCAAACTGACACTTTCCTGGGCATGAAAGTGGGCAGTATTAGAACAATTAGAATAAGCCAAAAATGTCCAGGGGAACTGGGAGGTCTGACCACCCTGGCTACAAACCCACCTTCCAACTGGGAAGTTTCTGGAGGAAAGAGTTGATGTCATTTTTGCCTTTGTATCTTAGCAACCAGCAAAACTCCTGACAAATGATAGAAATTGAGTAAATACCATTTATTGAGAGAAGTGAAGCTGGGTCACAGCCATGTTAATCACTAGCCTGTTACATTAACAACCCAGACTTGAGCTGCAGTCTTCCTACCCCATCACTTGAAATGTCAGAAAGTTGGGCTGCACCCTTTCAAGCCAAGAATCCACACACAGCGGGGCAAGTCCTGCACCTTTCTCAGGATTTTTGCAAACACCTGAAGGACTTACATTTTCTTGGTCACCCCTGTCCTCAGGTCCCTGATTCCATATGTGTTATTTCTTTTTCTCATCATAAAAGTCAAAATGTAAAACTCAGCTCTTCCACAGTTTCAAATCAAAAACAAAATTTACTTATACAAAGAATTTAATGAACAGTAGACTCTTCTAGAAACATAAGGATAGAAAAGAGGTCTACTTCTCAACAATGCAAATAACTCTGTCTAAACAGTAGGCATCCCCAACGTTGACATCCTTGGCTACTTCACAGAGGGGCTTCTAATGGATCACCCACGACTTTCTCAGGGTCACACCACCTCGCAGATTCCCACCACACCCATCACTCTTCCTCCATTATTTGCTTCTTTTTCATGCTTCCCTTTGAAAATGAAACAAACTCTCTTCCCCTTTCAAATAGAACAGTTCCTCCCTGTTCTCAGATGCTTGGCCCCTGCCCTCAAGACTCAACAACCTTAGAGAACTTTGGAAAGGTGTTTTTGAAGACAAAAATAGTCCTTTTCTGCGTAGAATCAGGTTGGTACTTCATAGGCCAGAGTGATTTCTTCAACTCCTTTCATCTGTGTAGTAAGCAAGAGAGTGGGATTTGGACTCCTGTCTCTCCTCAGAGGATGAGGGCCCTTTGCTCCAGAGCCATAATCAGAGCAGGAAAAGTGCAGCATGTAGACCCACATGCTTGCCAAGACTATGCACATCAAGGCCCCCAATTCTATATTCATCAAGGCCATTCCTAACAGATTTTCAAGGTTCTGATCATGTTCACTAGATTGCCTCCTGGTAGAATTTTAAAGCTGAGTATAGTCAATAGAAATCCAGGAAACTGAGGGGCCTCTGATGCTGTCTAGAGAAAGAACCAGAATCCAGGTCAACAGATACCCACGCCCATTATTCTTGCCCTACACCAGGCAGCCAGTTCTGACGACAGGCATAGTCATCCTTAGTCTCTAGTTACACAGAAACTAAACATCCTTTCACTTGGTGACTTGTGCGTACCTCTGATTTGGCAGGAGGACAGAGCTCGTGCACTCAGAGGTCTGCCTACTAAGTTAATTGGAAACCCCAAGCTTCAGAGCAACTCTCAGCTTGTAAAGAACGCACCACCACAGGCTTCCCAGCAGGGCTGTGGGATCACACTTTCTCTTTCTTGACCTGCTTGAGAGCAAGGAATCAGCATCATTTGTTAAATGAACCATTGCCTGGTCTTAATTACATAACCATGCAGATTGGCAGCTGCACAATTCTGAAAGGAATACTTTACATTACTAATAAAAAATAATGGTGATAACAATAGTTCTTAGTATGTAACAATAACAACTAATATAGAACTGACTATGTCCAGGAGTGATAACTAAATTATTCCTCACACTACCACAATGGGGCAGGTACTATTATAGTACCACCCCTTCTACAGCTGAAGAAACCGAGTCACAGAGAAGCTAAGTTCTTGGCCAAAGTCACACAGATAGAAGTTGATGGAGTCTGGCATGAACCCAGGCTGTCTGAGTCTAAAACCCTTACTCTATTCTGAACATCTGTAGCCAGGACCAGATATTAATAACTGTCACATGTTTTGGACAATCACTGATGACCAAGCTTTTCCTGGGACATGACATAGTACAGACCTACTACCAGGTAAATACGACCTACTGAACAAAGAATCTATTATTCTCCTCTCAACCCCTCTAAAACAAATGTGTGAGTTCTTCATTAAAAGCATTAGGACAGAAGCCATATTTCAGAAGCACCCCCACCCCTTATTTCTCTTCTTGCATACTAGAAGGTTAAATATCCCAGACTTCTTTGCAAAGAAGTTGGGACCATGTGACTGGGCTGTGACTCATGGGCTATAATCACAATTAATGTATGCCATTTCTAGACCTGGAAAATGAGAAGCACATAGAAGAATGGAAAATAGCAGACCAGAAAAAAAAAGAAAAGAAAAGAAAACTGAATACCAAGCTGATATCAAGCTTACTTAAACTTCAAAAGGCCCAGAAATTGTATATCCAGAAACTCAAAAGGGGAAATAGAAGGGAGGAAAATTACAGAAGTATTTTTTGTCTTTTATAAGAAGAAACCATGTCTTTTCCTCTACTCTCCACAGTTCTCTCCAATCAAAAAGAAAAGTTATTCTCTGAAGAGAGTAAAACATATTTTCTGGTCTAGGGAACATCAGGTGCTAAGTGAGGGCTGGGTCACAGTTCTGACAAAGAGATTGTGGGAAGGAAACTAAATAAATTAATGCATATTGGATGCTAAGACCCTTGTTATTTCCCCCACTTGGGTCTCAGTATACTGGCAGTTGACTCTTGATCTTCCAAGCAGGAGATTAGAAAAACTTTTAAATAATCAGACACACACACATACACACACACAAACACATATACACGGGGAGTAAGGGAGCTACCAATACAAGAAAAGAGGTCACATGCAAAGGACCAGGAGCTAGAGTGCTTTAGACTTCTAAACAACTGCATAGGAAGTTATCATGAAATTTGCAATTCCTTACAAGTTCTGGAAAACATTTATTTACAATTTGGACTTCTATACTTAATCTATCAGCCACTTGCGAAAGCAGAGTAAAGTTATCAGACATGAGAGCAAAAAATCACTCTCAGCAGAAACAATTTTCTTCATAAACCACTGTAGGACGTGCTCCATCAGAATGAAAGAAGAAACAAAACAAAACAAACAAAACAAAAAATGTGAAACAGAAGAAACAGGAGCTCCCATACAGGAGGGAGGTGAAGAAGTTTTTTAAAAGAAACCCGGGAAGAGGAGGAAGGAATACCTGATGTGACAGGCTTAGGAGACAAAAGCAGGAGCTGGCAGACCTTGTTAAGACTCCAGCCTGGAAATGGCATCATGTCACTTCAGCTACATTCTATTGGCTACTGAAAGCAGCAAAACCAACCAGATTCAGCATGGGAGGAGCTATCACAGGAGCCTGAGTCCTGGGAGCTACTGTTCCTGGGAAAACATCTTCAAAGACTAGCTACCACCAGGGCCAAAAAATCACCTAGAAGTGCAGTGGTTGCTTCTGGAGACAGAGGGATGGGGTGATGAGACGTGATTTTAATAGCAAATCTTAGAGGACTAGGTGAGTCCACTCTGCATGTAACAATAGTAAAAATAGAGTATATGGTGCCTGTATTAGCTGGTAATCAAAGAAAGAGACAGCCAGCCCTCAGGAACAGTGAGGCGCTAAGCAACTCAGTGAGACCCTGTCTCTACATAAAAAAAAGAAACACAAAATAGGGCTGGGGATGTGGCTCAGTGGTCAAGTAACCCTGAGTTCAATCCCTGCTACCAAAAAAAGAAAAAAAAAGGAAAGACACAGAATGAGTACAAGAAAGAAAAAAGCTAGAGAACAAAAGATAGGAAATTATCAATGCAATAATTCCAGGAAATGTCTCAGATCTCCAGGGCATAGGTATCTATGGAATGCTGCTAAAAAAAAAATAACAATACAGAAGGTGCAGGTATTTCATTTACCTAATGATGTGAATGAATTTCTTTTTGTCATATCACACAGAAGCAGAATAAACTGACAAGTTTTTAGATTTTTTTCTTTTGCTCCCTCAATCTTACATTAATAGTAGGATTCTCCGATTTGCATATTGTACATGAAACAAAAACGAAAGACTTGGGAGTATTGCCTTCTTTTACTGCACAAAGGGCACAGTAAAGAGGACACATCCATTTAGGTATGTTGGCAAAGAAGAAGGAAATAGCACGGTGCTTTGCAGTGTTATTAATCAGTAGCCATATAATTTCACTTGTCCTTTTTGCCTGCATATGTTGTTAGGACCCAAGGAGACAGTAGCATTATTTACTGTAGGAACTCCCATCAAATATTACCAGGGAGACAAGGTACATATTTAAGTACTTGACTGTGAGGTTTTATGTAGCTTTGGTCCATAAAAGTCTAATACCACACCTCCAAACAGGAAACTAAGAACACTTCTTCAAAGTGAGTAGACCTTGCACAGAAAAAGCAGGTACAATAAATGAGAGGAAAATTAAAGCAAAGTTTAACTTCCACTTCCTGTCATCCCTAGACCCAGTAGCTAAGAAGCAAAGAGACCCAGGGGAGAGTGGTAGCCCAGCCCTCTCTCCAGGCAGCACACAGTCCTGAGAGGAAAAGGAGCCTCCAGTCTCTGAGGAGCCATGGGCCAACCTAACCCATCAGGTCAGGTGCCACGATTCCACCAGCTCCTTGCATCCAGTTCCACTAGAGAACCCCAGAGTGATGTCCTGTTGCACCACGGAGCTTTCAGGAATGTGCCATTCCTAATTGGGGTGGATGGCTCTTAAGAATGTCCAGAAAGAGAAGGTATTGGGAAATGAGATTGATTAAAATATGTTAACATTCAGATACAAATATGGTCTAATGAATCCCACTAATAAGTATAATTTTCTTTTATTTTTTAAAATTTTTTATTTGTTCTTTTTAGTTATACATGACACTAGAATGTATTTTGACATATGTATGGAGTATAACTTTCCATTTTTGTGGTTGTACGTGATGTGGAGTTTCATTGGTGGTATATTCATATGAACATAGGAAAGTTATGTCCAGTTTATTCTACTGTCTTTCCCATTCCCATCTGCCTTCCTTTCCCTCAACTCTGCCCTGTCCAATTCAGTGAAGCTCCCATTCTCTCTCCCTACTCCCACCTATTGTGAGTCAGCATCTGCATATCAGAGAGAACACTGGGACTTTGGATTTTGGGGATCGGCTTATTTCATTTAGCATGATAGTCTCCAGTTCCATCCATTTACTGGCAAATGCCATAATTTCATTCTTTATGGCTGAGTAATATCTCATTGTGTATATATACCACATTTTCTTTATCCGTTCATCTGTTGAAGAGCACCTAGGCTGGTTCTATAGCTGAGCTATTGTGAATTGAGCTGCTATAAACATTGATGTGGCTGCTTCATTATAGTATGATGATTTTAAGTCTTTGGGGTATATGCCAAGGAGTGGGATAACTGAGTCAAATGGTGGTTCCATTCCAAGTTTTCTGAGGAATCTCCATACTGCTTTCCAGAATGGTTGCATCAATTTTCAGTCCCACCAGCAATGTATGATCATGTTCCTTTTTGTAAGTATAATTTTGATGCACCAATAAAAAGAATACCCTGTTTCGGTGATCTGGGATGCCCAAATACAAATATCAACCCAGCCCTCTTAAATTACATTTCTACAGAACAATCACTTTCTTAAAATCCAGATATAGCATCTGCATCTAAATTCAGACCCTTGCATTGCAATAAATCTACCTTATTATATATATTTCTTAGCCCCTGCAAGCTTCAACTCACTCACTCAGAGGAGAGTCTAAAGAGAAAACCTCATGAGAAGGTAGCATTTGATTGACTCCACAAGCTCTGTCAGAGAACCTCGCCTGGTTGCCATGCACATAAGCCCTGGGTAATTTAGGAACTGCCAGTACTTTATTTTGAGAATGACTGTTTCACTATATAGGAAGTCTCATCTTATGAAAATTCATTGACAACTGATCATTCACACAGAGCACAGTAGAAATCATAATGATAATATAGTTGATAACTGCTCTGTCCAGGAGTGTGGGCATGGTAATGGCATCATTAACCTGGCAAATTTATTACATTATCATTATTAATTTGGTAAATTTTATTGTCAAGAATATGAAAGACACTAAGTCAGGCATGGTGGTGCATGCCCTGTAATCCTAGCTACTTTGGAGGCTGAGGCAGGAGGATCTCAAGTTCGAGGCCAGACTGGGCAACTTAATGAGAGTCTGTCTCAAAATTTTTTTAAAGTGCTGAGGATGTTGATTAGGGGTAGAGGGTCTATGGCTTTAATCCCCAGTACCACACACACACACACTGTAAGGCAAAGTATCTTCTTCCACATATTATCCCATTTAATTTGCAAAGCCATCTTCTGAGGCAGATATTATTGACTTTGTATTATATATGAAGAAACTAAGTCTTGGAGAGGCTAATTAACTTTCCCAAGCCATCACAGATAATAGCTCAGTTCAATACTCTTTGTCTTTGACCCAAAGGAGTTGTTGTAGGTATAATCGCTCCTTGTCTGCTATTCAATAAAGGGTCACCTGACACGAATCAGGATTGAGCCAGGCATCTACCATCTGGCTGTAATATCCTTCCATCCTCAAGAGGCCAATATGATCAGTCCTAACATCAGGGAGAAATGACCAAATCCCAGAAGCACCTGTTGTGTATAGGCATTATCTTTTTTTGGGGGGGGGGGGGGTACTGGAGATTGAACTCAGGGGCACTCAACCACTGAGCCACCTCCCCAGCCCTATTTTGTGTTTTATGTAGAGACAGGGTCTCACTGAGTTGCTTAGCGCCTCGCCATTGCTGAGGCTGGCTTTGAACTCACGATTCTCCTGTCTCAGCCTCCCTAAGTGCTGGGATTACAGGCTTGTGCCACCGCGCCCGGCTTGTATAGGCATTATCTTAAGTGCTGCAAAATCTTCATGGATGCCAAAAACAGTCTTAAAATATGATAGGAGTACAGACCATAAATTGTAAACAAAATACTACAAACGTTCAAATGGAAGATTCCTGGGCTTAAGGGAAATTTTATTATGGAAACAACATTTGAAATGCTTTGCTAGAGTTCAGAATGCTACATACAAATCCAGTCCTATTATATCTAATAAACATCCTGGAGAATTACAAAATATATTATATGCCCATTACTTTCTCAGAGCATTTTAAACCTGAGAAGAACATAGATTTTTAAAAATCTCATTGATACTGAAGGGTTGGAACCTCCAAATAAACAGTACACAACAGTGCCCAAATAAGGTTTATCTTGTCCACACAGGTATACATCATTTTATCCCCTCAATAACCTTTAAGATGTGTTTATATCAAACTGCATATTGTACATGCATATGCAAATTTATAATTAAGAGAGGAGTTATAAGTACTTTCATAAAGGAAAGACTTTTTCAAAATATTAAAGAAAAAAATATGTATATATAATAAATACTACCTATTGCTGTTTGTTAAGTATTTATTTTTGCAGCATGATGACTCAAAATAGAGAACTTTAGTTATGGTTATTAGGGAAGGAGGGCAATTGAGATGGAATGTTTGAAATACATGGGGCTGATAGGGATGGGTGGAAACCAATTTAGAACCAGTATTCACTATTCTGAGGAAAATGAATGTCAGGTTCATTTTGAATCATTTCAGACACCGTCATAGTATATTAAGTAGGCTTTCAAAGGATTCTATCCAAAACATAATCCCACTAATAGAACCCAAAGGAGAAAAAAAAAAACAATTTTATATATATATTCATACATACATATATGTGCACACAGTTTTTTAATTGTTCATTTTCCTTCAAGGGTAAAAGCCCTGTTTCCCCAGTGACCACAATAAAGGCTGGCAGAGAATTGGAGTTTCATAAAATTGGTTGAATAAGTGAAAAAATTAGGAATCCAGGTCCATTCCCAAAAGCCTGTCTCTGTTCCTTGTCTCAAACCCAAAAGCAGTAAAATTAAGACACGAAGAATTTTAGCTCTGAAACCAGACTGCCTAGGTTCAAATCTGATCTTTGACATTTCCCAGCTACTTCAACTTTGAAAAGTGTCTATGCCTTGGTTTGCTCATCTGTAAAATGGGGATAATGACACCTTCTAAACTGTTGTGAGAATCCAGTATATGAACGCTGAGAAACAGTGCTTGATACACACTAAGCATGAAAGAAATGTTAGTTATCATTATCTTCCATATTTCCAAAGATAAACCAAAAATGAAACCCTCACCTTCCTTCAAATAACTTCTTTTACTCAGCTGCCTGTTTTGTTTGTCTCTTACAAGCCAAGAGGGAGTTTCTACAGTTAGAATTAATTCACTTTTTCTTGATTTCCTTTTAACTCTCTCCTGGGATTCACCTAAAATTATTTTTACCAAGAAGAAATAGTTATCATTCAGGAAAGAAAATAGAGCAAAGAATAAATTACACACAGGCTTCATCTACTTAAATGTGTGTGTGCACTTCCTGCCTTTAATTTGGTTTTTCTCTGTGTAGCAGCCACATTCCTAAGGGAGGCGCATGGGGTAGGCAGTGACTCCTCTCTGGCAGATGAGTGAAGGTGTATCCTAGCAACCTGGGTCTCATGCCGAGGCTTGTCATCCAGTTTCCTTCCACCTTAGTGATCTTCATGTAGGTAGGGCATCTGATGTCTGATAATGAATAGATGGATTTTCATTGACTGAGATCCTCTTGCATTTAGCTGCAACATTTATTACAAATAAAGTAAATGGATGGGTATAAATCTAATCCCTAGAATATTTAATCCAGACAAGATTCTTTGGCTAAGACAAAAGATATCAATAAGAAGAAATGCTCCTCAACATTATTATAGACATGGCAGCATCGCCCTGTACATCAAAGAATAATGGAGCTGCTGTGAACATTGCAAGGTCAACACTTCCAGCCCCCAGCCCCGCCTCAGTCCCTCAAGCAGGTCCACACTTAAACTATCCATGTCAAAAGAGACCTTTGACTTTTTTATTCAGTATCTCTCCCAAAAAGGTTTCCCATCACAACTTCCATTTACAACATGTTGAAGTGTTTAACAACCCTCAGAGTATTGAAGAAGAAAAAAAAAAAAGACCTCCCCAAACACACTGATGCTCAAGTCCCCAAGGAAATACTCCCTGTATCATTGTGCCCAGGAGTGCCATGACATATTTGTGATGTCTTACCTCAAAAGGGCCCAAATTCTGTTCTGCAACCTTTTTCTTCTTTATGTCCTGTCCTCTGACATTCTGCACCTTCCTCCATTCTCCCCAAGTCCCCACTCCCTTGCATCTTCAATAGATGGTCTCCTCTTGTACTATGTACAATATTCAGGTCTAGCAGCTCTCTTCCTGCCATGTTTTTTATTCATGAATACTGATTTCATCTTTATTTATTTATTTTTATGTGGTGCTGAGGATCGAACCCAGTGCCTCATGTATACGAGGCAAGTGCTCTACCACTGAGCCACAATTTTCAAGCCGGGCGCGGTGGCGCAAGCCTGTCATCCCAGCACTTAGGGAGGCTGAGACAGGAGAATCGCGAGTTCAAAACCAGCCTCAGCAACGACGAGGCACTAAGCAACTCGGTGAGATCCTGTCTCTACATGAAACACAAAATAGGGCTGGGGATGTGGCTCAGTGGTTGAGTGCCCCTGGGTTCAATCTCCAGTACCAAAAAAAAAAATACTGATTTCATTTACCCTCTCTGCTCTTGCACTCTGAAGACCTCTCTTCCTGGCTAATACCAATGCCTTCCTTCTCCAGGACCTCATCCATCATGCACTTGCCTCCTCCTTTTACATTTTCAGTGTCTCCCTCTTTGATGGCTCTCTGTCATCTAAAAGGACCCTGGCTCGTCTCCTCAAGGTAGCATCTTCCTTTTCTCCTCTTAACCATCAAACTCTGAAAGGCACTATGGTTTTCCACAGCGTTCCTCCCACACACTCTGAATTTCTGACTCGCTCACTGGCTCATGCTGCGCAGTCTTACTTTCTAGATTCCACCCGCCTGTTTTACTCTCAGACTTTGCATGGGCCCAAACACCTCGCATGGTCATCTTCCCGAACCTCTTGGCAACTTGCACATGCTGACTTTTTCTACCTCTTACTGCAACTTGTTGCCACTTTGGGGCAAGATCACACTTTACAGCCAAATTCTGAAGACACTCAACTTCTGAGTCTGTTTTCTGATTAGCAAAGGAGAAAATGTCTTCACTGTACAGATACTCAGTATTACATGAGATAGTAGTAGTAAAATGCCTAGCATATAGTTGGCTTTCGCAATATGATGGTACTTGTATTTCTTTTTACTTCTCCTTGTTGTCAAAGATACTAAGTATTCTGCCTTTTGACCACTTTTCTGTTTCGTTCATCAGAACTTCCTAAGGCTCAACTTTGCCTTCTGCAAAGTAAAAAGAAGAACCCTGGCTTCCATGATCACATCCACATGAATGACTTCCAGACTTGCCTCCAACTCATTTTCCTCCCTATCTCTCCTTTCCTAACAGCCCTCTGGAAATTTTCCTTGGGGTCACTCGGCACTTCAAATTCAGATTAACTGTCTTTAAAAAGGAAGAAAAGAAAACAAATGTGTTTTTCTCCAAGAGCTAGTTTCTCCAAATCTGTACATGAAAACACCATCCTTCCAGGTTTCCAGGCTCAAAGCCGCCATTGAACTTCCTCCCTTTGTGCAAGAAAATGCTTGCTAATTCTAGGCAATATCTGTCCTTTCTATTACCCCCAACCTCTTGCTGGCACCATTAGGCCTTCAGGACTTTTTGTCTGATTGATTTTGTGGCCTCTTGCAAGATTTTCCTGCTTCTTACTGCGTATGTTCCTGTGCATCCTCCATACTTCAGTCAGAGTAACACTCCTAACACAGGTTCTACCAAGACACTTTCTGCCTGCAGAATACTTCCGTCATTACACCCATTATAGCCACAGCTACAGAAACTCATCATTCTCTTCTTCTCCTAGAAAGCTTCAAAAACTACTAAAGAAGCCGAGTGCAGTGGTGCAAGCCTGTAATCCCAGCACTTAGGGAGGCTGAGATAGGAGAATCGCGAGTTCAAAGCCAGCCTCAGCAACGGCGAGGTGCTAAGTAACTCAGTGAGACCCTGTCTCTACATAAAACACAAAATAGGGCTGGGGATGTGGCTCAGTGGTTGAGTATCCCTGAATTCAATCCCCAGTACCCCCAAAAAAAATTAATAAAAAAAAGGGCACAAGGGTGGAGAACAAGAAAGTTTCATTTCTAGTGAAACTAGGAAATTTATTCCAAAATATTTGTATATGCAGGAGCTCTGTGGGAGGAAGGGGCAAAAACTGAGGAAAGAAAAACCAGCCATGGCAGTCCTGCAGAGCACCAACAAAATACCATTCCTGGTTGTGAGAAACACCCTAAAGAGCAACATTTGCGCCTTTATCTGGAACAGCATGTTCAAGAACAAGAGTGAACTCCCTGGTGGCAGGAGTCTCTGTGGACCCTGACTCAGTACATAGAAACAGAGGAGGTGGGCTACACAGGGATTATGCACATAAGCCATGCTTGCAGGAGGGAGTTGGTTTTGCAGGAATTTAGAAGAAAGCCTTCCAGTTGTGAATAATAACTAGCTTGGAATAGTATCCTGGGCCCATTACAACCCAACTCATTTAATGATAAATAATTTTTAAAAACGGATTAGCATAGGCTACATACAGAGAAATTCTAAGGAAGAAAGTAACAAAAAAGCAAAACATATTAACAGAAGAATAATATTCTTTATAAAAATGTTTCTGGGGAACAGATGAACATTAAATACAGTAGTCCCCCCTTGTATGTGGGGGACGTGTTCCAAGACCCCTATGGATGCCTGAAACTACAGACAGTGCAGAACCTTATATGTATTCTTTCTTTCTATACATACATACCTATGATAAAGTTTAATTTATAAATTAGACACAGTAAGAGATTAACAACAATAACTTGCAATAACGTGGAATAATTATAACAATATACTGTAATAAAAGTTACATGAATGTGCTGTCTCTCTAAATATCATACTGTAATACATACATCTTTTCTTTTTCTTTAGTACCAGAGATTGAACCCAGAGGCACTTAACCACTGAGCCACCTCCCTAGCCCTTTTTATTTCGTTTATGTTGAGACAGGATCTCACTAAATTGCTTAGGGCCTCACTTAGTTGCTGAGGCTGTCTTTGAACCTGCCATCCTCCTGCCTCAGCCTCCCAAGCCACTGAGATTACAGGCATGTGCCACCACACCCAGCACAGGCACACTTCTTAGGATGATGATGTGAGATGACAAAATGCCTCTGTAATTCTAATACTGCCAGTGATGAAAATCAATCAGGGCCAAGTTCCATTCCCCCAGATGTGAAGACTGAACACCCGAGAAATGCCAAGGCAAGGGTAGAAAGCAAGCTTTATTTAAAGGACAGGATAGAGATAGACTTCTCTGCTGAGAAAGAGCCCCAGAGCTGGATATCTGAGGAAGCAGGGGTGTCCTGTCCTTTTTATACATTTTAGAATTCCTTTCTTCTTATGCCCTCCTTCTCCCCTTACCTTGCATCTCTCCTGTCCCCATCCTGTGTATGTGACCAAAAAGGGTGGGCCAAAAGGTAGCTGAGCAAAACGATGGGAAATCAGCCTTTCAGGGGTGCCTCTCCTTAACAACCTTTTGGGAGGAACAGTTCCCTGTAGGCAGGTAACCTTGGCAATAGCTGGAGGGGAGGAGGGGGAAGGCCCTGGAGGTATTAGCATTTCAATCCCCCAGAGGCAGCCTCCATCTTCCCAGACCCAAATCGGCTTCCTTCTTCCAGATCTGACCCAATTATTTATTATTTATTCTGACTGTCTTTTTTGTCCCCCAGCCTCAACTCCATGAAATGAGACAAAGAACTACACACCCATCACATATTGTGGTCATAATTTTTGTAGTTTGAGTGCAATAACAAAACTAACACAACTTTCCCCCTTCACAATTTCATAGATGGAAGATTTATTTTTACCACAGGTCTTAGGAACTTCGGCACGTTGTTTTCTTTTCTTATTAAGTCATGAAATTTTATATTTTCACTTAAAGAAGCACTTTATAGCATCTCTTTGGCACATCCCATTTACCAGCATCACTAACTCCTATGTTTTTAAAGACATTATTAAGAAAAATAAGAGTTATTGAACACAAGCACTATGATACTAGTGACAGTTGATCTGATCACTAAATAACTAACAGGCAGGTAGCATATACTGTGTGGATATACTGAACAAAGGGACAATTCATGTCCTGGTCAGGTTAGAGCAGTGTGGCATCAGATTTTACACACCATCCTAGCCAGTATGGTGTGTAATTTAAAACTTAACGAATTATTTCAGGAGTTTTCCATTTAACATTTTTGGACCAACATTGAGCTCAAGTAACTTAAATTTCAAAAAGCAAAATCATAAAAAAAAGGAACTACTGTGAATATCTTATCATAAAATTTAAAAATTTAAATCTCAATAAAGCATTTATCTATGAAGAAATAGTTCAAACTTATAATACCAAATTTTAGGTAGGAGTAGGTAAGGCAGCAAGGAGATGAAATGTGAATAGCATTCAGGAACGAAGTAAAGGGGAAAAATAAAATCATCACAGAATTGCAGATGAAATGAGAAATGATGCAAGATCAAATATAATTGTAAAAAACCCAGTTCAGGACACAGAGCACAAACTGAGTAATATGAACAGAAATGAAATAAAATGGAAATTAAAAGTTAATTGGGATTAAAAAGAAATTATATGATAGAAAACAGAGATTCAAAATGAAAAATTGTGCTCCATATATGTACAGTGAATTGAAATGCATTCTGCTGTTTTAAAAAAAGAAATAAAAATTTTTAAAAAATTAATAAATAATAATCCAAACAAAACTAAAAATAAAGCTGAAAACAATCATATATGTATGTACAATATGTAAAAAATAATAATGCTTTTCAAGAACTAAACTTGGGCAAAGCACCTTTTACTCAGAATTTTTCTGTGCTTTCTGAATTATTTTTGTATGATCAGAATTTTCTTGAAAAATTATATCAATGAGGTTCATTTGGGTGGCATAATTGAAGACTTTGGTTTTGCTTCTGTTTTTCAATGACTTTCATCAAATATTAATTTTTGTAAATAAAGAAAATATAGTAAAACAAAAAAGAAAGAAAACAGAGATTCAACATAAGCATACTTGGTGTCTCCAAAGAAGAAAATTAAAATAATGGATTATAGAAAAAATGTTAATGAAAACATCCCTAAATTACATTTAAATATAAGTGCATAATTTAAAAATGTAATTTAGGATAATTTACAAATGTAATTTAGGAACATTTTTATTTAAAACTTTTTAACTTTAGCTAGATATTGAAAGAACCACCTAATGCCAAGAAAAACTGACCTAGAATCATTAATGCCCAAACATATCCTAATTAAATTACTAAACTTCAAATAAATAAATAAAGGATAATTGGGCCACCAAGCAAAATGATTAGATTTCTTTTGAGGAGGGAAATCAAGCTGGGCTTAGATCTTTTCACAGTAGCATTCAATACTAGGAGACAATAGAACAACAGATTTTATATTGAGCTAGTCATTCAAATATAAGGACTCAAAAAAAAACCATTTAAAATATGCTAGAATTCTGGAAATATTGTTCCCATATATTATTCTTGAAAAAAACTACACCAGAACCATTCAACCTACCAACCAAGAGATGCATTAGTACAATCCAGCAAAAGGACTACTTGTGATCATTGATACTAGAATATAATAGAACTAAGATAAAAACAAAAAGGATGGGCTGAGGCTATAGCTCAGTGGTAGAGCACTTGCCTAGCATCAGTGAGGCACTGGGTTCAATCCTCAGCTCCACATATAAATAATAAATGAATAAAATAAAGATCCATCAACAACTAAAAAAAATTTTTAATGGTAATTTGATTAAGAGAAATTTAAAAGTTGCTTGTCATAATAATGTAGAATTTGTAGAATTAATTAAACAGTAAAGGAATATAGAAGATAAAGAAAAAAAAAAAAGGGTGAGCCAGGCGTGGTGGTTCACGCCTGTAATCCCAGCACTTATGGAGGCTGAGACAGGAGGATCGCGAGTTCAAAGCCAGCCTCAGCATCAGCGAGGCACTAAGCAACTCAGTGAGACCCTGTCTCTACATAAAACACAAAATAGGGCTGGGGATGTGGCTCAGTAGTCGAGTGCCCCTGAGTTCAGTCCCTGGTGCCAAAAAAAAAGAAAAAGAAAAAAGGGTGGAGATAGAATTGGTAGGTTTTTTTGCCTCATAATAATATCCACACCCTTTGCCTGCTGTAATTAGGAACGTTATTTAAGACCAGAAACTAAAACACTGTAGTAGAAATATGAACATATTTAACAGCACAAAGTCAAACACTAAAAATACAATCTTAAATTCTAAGCTTGAGTGGTAGAGGAGCAGAAAGGAGAAAGTCACCATACACTGTGTTTACTGCTCACAGTAGAAAACTAATGAAGACCGTCTACAGAAATAGAATCAGGGGCCTCTCCAGAGCAACTGAATCAGAACCACCATTTAAACAACAGACAGTGAATCATTAAGTTTTGAATCCTTCTCTATGCCACAGCCAATTGTAAAGGAGATGTTTGCTTCCTATTTCCATTCTCGTGCTTTTTTTTTTATTGCGTGCCTAAAATATTTTAATAGCACTATATTATTGTTATTACTGGAACAAATTGCTGCAATTTTAATAGTTTAAACCAATAAAAATTACTATTTAATAGGGATCAGAAATTGAAAATGAAGATGTTGCCAGGGCTGTGTTCCCTTGAGGCTGGGGGAAAATCATTTTCTTACTGTTCAGCTTCTAGGGGCTGACTGCTGTCCTTGGCTTATAGTTCTCTCCTGTTAGCAACTCAACTTTTTGCTTTCACTGTCACATCTACTATTACTTGGATCCTCTGCCTCCAATTTATAAGGACCTTGGTGATTGCACTGGATTGGGCCAACCAGCTAATCAAAGATAATCTCTCCATCTTGATATCTTTAACCTAATATGTCTGCAAAGTCCCTTTTGCCATATAAGGTGACATATTCCCTGGTTCCCAGGAATAGAACATGGCATGTTTGGGGGAACCCTCTTTCCATCTACCACAAACTCCATTTTGTTTCAAATATCCATTACCACTATCTTTCTCCACTCTGGACAAAGTCTACTTTTACCTTAAAATTGTTCTGATCTAATTGACAAGGAAGTACTCTGGACTTCTTATTTGTACAGCTTTTTTATCACTTGACTGTGTTCTTTGTGATATGTGGTTATATACATACTTGACATATTGTTCCCATCATCCCTGCCCCCATTCTACCTGACCTGAGAGAAGAGATTACAGACACATAAGAGATTCCAATCCCATACTCTACCAAAGGTAAACACACTAGCATCATCAAAGATGCTCAATTGCTAAATCCAAATCACACTTCAGGGTGAATAGTACTCCACCATAAAAATAATGAAATCCTGTCATTTGTAACAACGTGGATGGAACTGATGACATTACGCTAAGTGAAATAAGTCAGGAATTGGAAGACAGACAGAACATGTTTCCACTTCTGTGTGCAAGTTTAAAAGTTGACCTCATAGAAGTAGAGGAGAAGAATGGTTGCCAGAACCTGGGAAGGACACAGTGGGGAGGTGATGGTGGGAGAATGGATACAGTGATGTGGCTGCACAGGAAGATACCTTCTAATGTTCTGTAGCACCATAGCTTAACTATGGTTAACAGTTAACTGCATATTTCAAAATAGCTAGTTGAGTCACCCGGCATGCACGCCTGGAATCCCAGCGGGCTCAGGAGGCTGAGGCAAGAGGATTGCAAGTTCAAACCCAGCCTCAGCAAAAGCAAGGTACTAAGCAACTCAGTGAGACCCTATCTCTAAATAAAATACAAAAAAAAGGGCTGGATGTGGCTCAGTGGTCAAGTGCCCCTAAGTTCAATCCCTGGTAACTCCCCCCCAAAAAAGAGTCAATGTCAAAATAGCTAGTCAAGAGGATGTTGAATGGTCTCAATATAAAATATACTTATGTATGTGTGTGTGTGTGTGTGTGTGTGTGTGTGTGTGTGTGTGTGTGAAAGCCAATGGACACGCCAGTTACCCTGATCTAATCATTACATCTACATATATCTAAATGTCTCACTATATCCCCATTAATATGTACCATTACTGTATGTCAATTCAAGTATATTTATATTTCTTTTTAAATATATTTGAAATATATTTTTAAAAGGAAAGCAATAAGCAAAAGAAAATGTAAAGTGTCATCCTTCCAAATGCAATCCCAGTGAGACTTCACTTTTATTTTCCCTCTAAATCAATGACACAACATTTTGACACATTCCTATTTATCACTATTTATGCCACTTACCCTGGTATGAATTTGCAGTCACTGTTGTTATCTGAGAAAAAAACTAATTTTCTGTTTTTTTATTTTTTTAAAATGCATTTGAAGTCATAGTACATATATAGAACTCAATTTTCCATCTCTCTGGTTGCAAACAAGATAGAGTCACACCATTGGTGTCTTCATACATGTACCTAGGGTAGTGACGCCCATCTCATTCAACCCTTTCTTGCTACTCCCATTCCCCCTCCCTTCCCCCACCTTTCCCCTGTCCCATCCCAAGTTCCTCCATTTCTCCCATGCTCCCCACCCTCACCCCACCCCCCTTATGTATCAGCATCCACTAATCAGAGAGAACATTCAGCCTTTGGTTTTTTGGGATTGGCTTACTTCACTTAGCATGATGTTCTCCAATTACATCCATTTACCTGCAAATACCATAATTTTATTCTCTTATAATGCTGAGTAATATTCCATGTGTATATATACCACAGTTTCTTTATTCATTCATCTATTGAAGGGCATCTAGGTTGCTTCCACAGGTTAGCAATTGTGAATTGTGCTGCTATAAACATTGAAGTGGCTGCATTACTGTACTGTGCTGTTTTTAAGTCTTTAGGTTATAGGCCAAGGAGTGGGATAGCTGGGTCAAATGGTGGTTCCAATCCAAGTTTTTTAAGGAATCTCCATACTGCTTTCCAGATAGGTTGCACCAGTTTGCAGTTCCACCAGCAATGTTTGAGTATGCCTTTTTCACCACATCCTTGCCAGCACTTATTGTTGCTGGTATTTTGGATAGCTGCCATTCTGACTGGGGTGAGATGAAATCTTAGAGTAGTTTTGATTTGCATTTCTCTAATTGCTAGAGATGTTGAACATTTCTTCATATATTTGTTTATTGATTGTATATCTTCTTCTGTGAAGTTTGTGTTCAGCTCTTTGGCCCATTTATTTATTGGGTTGCCAGTTTTTTTGGTGTTAACCTTTTTGAGTTCTTTATATATCCTGGAGATCAGTGCTCTATCTGATGTGCATGGGACAAAAATTTGCTCCCAGAAGGTAGGCTTTCTGTTCACCTCATTGATTGTTTCTTTTGCTGAGAAGAAGCTTTTTAGTTTAAATCCATCCCATTTATTGATTCTTGCTTTTATTTCTTGCGCTTTAGGAGACTTGTTAAGGAAGTCAGGGCCTAATCCGATGTGATGAAGACTTGGGCCTACTTTCTCCTCAATTAGACACAGGGTCTCTGTCTAATTCCTAGGTCTTTGATCCACTTTGAGTTGAGTTTTGTGCACGGTGAGGAAAAGGGGTTTTGTTTCATTTTGCTACATATGGATTTCCAGCTTTCCCAGCACCATTTGTTGAAGAGGCTATCTTTTCTCCATTGTATGTTTTGGCACCTTTGTCTAGTATGAGATAACTGTATTTATGTGGGTTTGTCTCTGTGTCTTCTATTCTGTATCATTGGTCTACATGTCTATTTTGGTGCCAGTACCATGCTGTTTTTGTTACTATAGCTTTGTAGTATATTTTAAGGTCTGGTATTGTGATGCCTCCTGCTTCACTCTTCTTATTGAGGATTGCTTTGGCTATTCTGAGTCTCTTATTTTTCCAAATAAATTTCATGATTGCCTTTTCTATTTCTAAAAGAAATGACTTTGGGATTTTAATTGGGATTGCATTAAATTTGTATAGTGCTTTGAGTAGTATGGCCATTTTAATAATATTGATTCTACCTATCCAAGAGCATGGGAGATCTTTCCATCTTATAAGATCTTCTCCAATTTCTTTCTTTAGTGTCTTGTAGTTTTCATTGTAGAGGTCTTTCACCTCTCTTGTTAGATTGATTCCCAATTTTTTTTTTTTTGAGGCTATTGCTAATGGAGTAGTTTTCCTGATTTCTCTTTCAGAGGACTCATTGCTGATATATAGAAATGCATTTGATTTATGTGTGTTGGTTTTATATCCTGCAACTTTGCTGAATTCATTTATTAATTCTAGAAGTTTTCTGGTGGAATTTTTTGGATCCTCCAAGTATAATATCATATCATCTGCAAATAATGATAGTTTGAGTTCTTCCTTTCCTATTCGTATCTCTTTATTCTTTCATCTGTCTAATTGCTCTGGCTAGAGTTTCAAGGACTATATTGAATAAAAGTGGTGAAAGAGGGCATCCCTGTCTTGTTCCAGTTTTTAGAGGGAATGCTTCCAATTTTTCTCCATTTAGGATGATGTTGGCCTTAGGCTTAGCATAGATTGCTTTAACATGTTGAGGTATGTTCCTACTATCCCTAGTTTTTCTAGTGTTTTAAACATGAAGTGGTGCTGTATTTTGTCAAAAGCTTTCTCTGCATCAATTGATAAAATCATATGATTCTTGTCTTTAAGTCTATTGATGTGATGGATTACGTTTATTGATTTCTGTATGTTGAACCACCTTGCATTCCTGGAATGAATCCCACTTGATCGAGATGGACTATTTTTTTAATATGCTTTTGTATGCAATTTGCCAAAATTTGATTGAGAATTTTTACATCTATATTCATCAGGGATATTGGTCTGAAATTTTCCTTTTTTTGATGTGTCTCTGTCTGGTTTTGGTATCAGGGTGATACTAGCCTTATAGAATGAGTTTGGAAGGGGTCCCTCCCTTTCTATTTTATGGAATAATTTGAGGAGTATTGGAGTTAGTTCTTTTTGTAGGTCTTGTAGAACCTGGCTGAGAATCCATCTGATCCAGGGCTTTTCTTGGTTTGAAAGCCCTTGATGGTATCTTCTATTTCCTTGCTTGTAATTGATCTGTTTAAGTCATGAATGTCCTCTTGGTTCAGTTTGGGTAGGTCATATGTCTCTAGAAATTTGTCAGTGTCTTCAGGGTTTTCTATTTTACTGGAGTACATATTTTCAAAACAGTTTCTAATTATCCTCTGTATTTCAGCAAGGTCTGTCAGGACATTTCCTTTTTCATCACAAATTTTAATAATTTGGATTTTCTCTCTCCTTTTCGTTAGGGTGGCTAAGGGTTTGTCAATTTTATTTATTTTTTCAAAGAACTAGCTTTTTGTTTGGTCAATTTTTTGAATTGTTTTGTTTCAATTTCATTGATTTCAGCCCTGATTCTAATTATTTCCTGTATTCTACTTCTTTTGGTGTTAGTTTGTTTCTCTTTTTCTAGGGCTTTGTGATGTAGTGCCAAGCCATTTATTTGTTGACTTTTACTTCTTTGAATATATGAGCTTGATGCAATATACTTTCCTCTCAGCACTGCCATCATACTGTCCCAGAGATTTTGATATGTTGTAACAGTGTCCTCATTTACCTCTAAGAATTTTTTATCTCCTCCCTGATGTCTTCTGTTATCCACTCATCATTCAATGGCATATTATTGAGTCTCCAGGTGTAGGAGTAGCTTCTTTTTTTAAACTGTCATTAATTTCTAATTTCATTCCATTATGGTCAGATAGAATGCAGGGTAGTATCTCTATTTTTTTGTATTTGCTAAGACTAACTTTGTGGCATAGCATATGATCTATTTTGGAGAAGTATCCATGTGCTGCTGAGAAAAAAAGTGTATTTGCTTGTTGAAGGATGGAATATTCTATATATGTTTGTTAAATCTAGATCATTGGTTATTCTGTTGAGTTTTGTAGATTTCTTTGTTTAGTTTTCATTTGGAAGATCTATCCAGTGGTAAGAGAGTTGTATTAAAGTCATCCAGAACTATTGTGTTATGGTCTATTTGATTCTTGAAGTTGAGAAGAGTTTGTTTGACATACATAGCTGCCCCATTGTTTGGGGCACAGATATTTAATATTGTTATGTCTTGTTGATGTATGATTCCCTTAAGCAGTATGAAATGACCTTTTTTATCCCTTTTCACTAACTTTGGTTTGAAATCCACTTTATCTGATACAAGGATGGAAACCCCTGCTTGTTTACACAGTCCATGTGAGTGAAACATTTATTTTCCATCTTTCCACCTTCAATCTGTAAGTGTCTCTTTCTATGAGATGAGTCTCTTGGAGGCAGCATATTGTTGGGTCTTTTTTACTTTTAATCCAATCCACCAGTCTATGTCTTTTAATTCTTGAGTTTAGGCCATTAACATTCAGTGTCATTATTGATACATGGTTTGTATTTCTAGACATTTTGGTTTATTCTTAGTTTTTAACTTGACTGGGTTTCTTTTTTGATTGGCCTTTCCTTTAGTGTAGTTCCTCCCTTTGCATGTTTTCATTGTTCTTTTTCATTTCCTCCTCATGGAATATTTTGCCAAGAATGTTCTGTAGTGCAGGTTTTCTTGCTGTAAATTCTTTTAGTTTTTGTTTATCTTGGAAGGTTTTTATTTCATCATCAAATCTAAAACTTAATTTTGCTGGATATAAGATTCTTGGTTGGCATCCATTGTCTTTCAGAGCTTGGTATATGTTGTTCCAAGCTCTTCTAGCTTTAAGGGTCTGGGTTGAGAAGTCTGCAGAGATCCTAATTGGTTTCCCCCTATATGCAATCTGATTTCTTTCTCTTGTGGCTTTTAAGATTGTCTCCTTATTCTAAATGCTAGGCATTTTCATTATGATGTGCCTTGGTATAGATCTGTTGAGATTTTGTACATTTGGTGTCCTGTAAGCCTCTTGTATTTGATTACCCAATTCGTTCTTCATGTTTGGAAAATTTTCTGATATTATTTCATTGAATAGATTGATGATTCCTTTGTTTTGAAATTCTATGCTTTTCTCTATCCCAATAATTCTTAAATTTGGTCTTATGTTATCCCATAATTCTTGGATGTTCTGTTCATGGTTTCTCACCGTCTTCACTGTGTGGTCACCTCTATTTTCAAGATTAAATATTTTGTCTTCGGTTTGTCTGAGGTTCATTGTCTGAGGTTCTGTCTTCCAAGTGATCTAATCTGTTGGTGATACTTTCTATTGAGTTTTTAATTGGGTTTATTTTTTCTTTCATTTCAAGGATTTGTGTTTGGTTCTTTTTCAGAATCTCTACCTCCTTATTGAAGTATCTTTTGCTTCCTGTATTTGCCTATGTATCTCTTTATCAAAATGATCTTTTGCTTCCTGGGCTTGCTCTCTTATATCATTGTGTAAGTCACAGAACATTTTAATTATGTACGTCCTGAACTCCTTCTCTGACATTTCTTCTGCTATGCTGACCATGGATTCTAATAATGTATATCTTGGTTTGTTTGAGGCACTTTCTTTGCTTGTTTTTTCATGTTGTTTTTGTGTCTTTCCTTCTAACACTGCAGATCCACAGTGTTACCATTTTTATCCTATAGGCTTATAGTTTCCCTACAGGGTTCCAATACCTCTCCTTTAAGGGGGAGACCACTATTGTCAGATCTCAATACAAACAATATATAGTTTCAAACCAAGTAGCTCCTAATAGCTCCTAAATACATTTATGGCTTAGTCACAATATACAGAAATTATGAGTTCAGTTAGCATCTACTATATAAACAATAGGTTTACACAAGGGTCTACAGTTTCTGTTGGTAGGCTAGAGAGAACTGAGGGTGGAGTATAGGATGGGATGTTATGGTGGTAGGAAGTGAGGATATAGTTATTAGCTCCTAGAAAGCATGAAAGAGGAATCCAAAAGAAGTTGGCTATTAGCAGAAAGGAGAGAAAGAGATTTGGAGAATATCAGTAAGAAGGAAAAAATAGAGTACAACTAATGAGGAGACATACAATTAAGGAAAATAAAACATGTAGAGTTATTAGTATAACTGTAGTATACTAATCAGATGTCCCAGTCTACCATAGCCTAATGCATAAAAAATACTTGGTTTCACAAATATTGGGGATGTGATGGTGGGAAAAGAGAGAGATAGAAAAGAAAAAAAATAAAGAGAGAAAAGATAAGAAAAAAAAACAGAAAAAAAAGGAATATTAGGAAAAACCAAAAAAATAAAGTCTCAATGTAAAGAAACAGGATTGCTTCCCTTCATCTCCAGTAGGTGGAGCTGTCTGTTGCTTACTATCTGCCCACTCAGGTGAAAAATGGAGAATCCAGAGTCTCACAAAGAGGCCATCTGCTTCAAGAGATAGGGCTGGGGCGGATGTTGGATGACATGTTCAGAGATACAGCTCTGTGGTGTGCTGTGCTGAAGTAAGAGTTTGTCTCCAAATCCTGTCCGTATCCCCCCAGTGTAGGAGAGCAGGGAGGTTCTGCCCTGGTAGATGGAGATCCACACAAGAGCAGCAGCCAGGGGTCCTGCGTGGGTGGGCAACCCAAGGTCCTGCAGGGTGTGTGGGTGCTGGAGCCAGGGATCCTGTGCAGGAGCAAGATTCGCACAGGCCCCAAGTCCTGCAGTGGAGTTGGTGGGTCAGAGTCCTACGCCAGAGTCCATGGGGTCCTGTGCTGCTTGCAGCTGGGTCCTGTGCAAATGCTGGGGCCTGGCAACCCTGCGGACACGCAAGTGGTATTCCTGTATAGAAGCAGCTGCCTGTATCCTCTAAAAACTCGCTGAGGAACAGTGTTTCCACTATTTTAAACCCCCTTCCTGAAGAGACTAGGAACTCTGCGCCTGTCTAGGCTGCCATCTTGGAACCGATCCTAATTTTCTTAATTGAAAATTCCCTGTGCAGACTGAATTAATATTCATCATTCCAAACACTCAACAATCTACTCCAAATTTGTGGTTTATACTAAACCCATTGACATGTGGACACCATGATCAGAAATGTTCTTCTACCTGTAAAGGAAACACGATCCTACAGCTCACTAGGCCCATCTTATTCAAAGCATGGTTCCAGATCAGCAGCAGCAGCATCTAGGAGCCTGCTAGAAACACAGACACTCAGGCTCCATCCCAAAACTACTGAATCAGAATATCAGCAGGTGGAACACAAGAATCTGTGTCCTAAACAATTCTTCAGGTTATTCTTATGCACACTAAAATTTGAGAAGAATTCATCTAGCAAACACTGTTTTCTAATTCTTCCCAGAGGGAACAGGTGAGGATAATCAGGGAAAGAGGCCTAGGTTCCCAGCCTCTGCTGCACATAGGAAATACCTAGAGAGCTTTAGCAATAATCCCAAACAATAATTGGTCTGAGGTGCAACCTAAGCATAGAGATGGATAAGAGCTCCCCAAGTGGGTCCATGGGTGGCAAAGTTTGGGAGTCACTGATACATATGGCTTCATTAACAGGAGCCCTGTCCCCACCTTGCTGCTTCTAGTCTCTGCTGCTGATCACCCAGAAGAATGACCATTATATATAATGGTCATCCCCTCTCTCCATCACATCAGAAGCAGCAGTGATGTGAGCCCACTGGGTGCGAGGCTCACCTCTGCATTTGAGCACTCGTTGTGTTCACCCTCTGTTAGTAGCTGTTTGATCTTTGACACTTCACTCAGACCTCTCTGGACTTCAGTGTCTTCCTCTGTCTGACATAGACTGTGAGATCCAATTCCAAGGATTATTTAGGACACTACATATGACACCTGGAAATGCCCCACACTTTGCTTAATATATAAGATCCTTCAATATATATGAGCCAGGAAAGACTGTTTTCTCTTTACCCTTCTTCCCCACTATGGGATATTCAGCAGCATGAATTTGGGCCAATATCAAGGGGTATCTTTTCCTCAGTACACCAATGGAGTTGAATTGTGAAAAACTTACTCTCATGTGAATTCACATATATGATACTCAGTCTCACAGCACCTCAGTCAGGTAAAACGGGATATTTCTATTGTTCCCATTTCACAGATGACAAACAGTGGTGTAGAGAAATCCAGAGTCATGTACACAGTCACAAAATGGCACACAAGAAGCCCCATGTTTCCTCTACCTGCCATGCTGCCTCCACTCTCAGCCTCTCATCGCCACCATGCAGCCTGCATTCGTGGGCAGCTTGCATTGACCAGCTCTGTCCCAAAGGAACTTTCTGTGAAGATAGCAATGTCCTCTCCATGCTCTCTAATCCACTAGCCACTAGCCACAGGTGACTCTCAAGCACCAAAATACAGCTAATGTAGCTAAAGAATTGAAGTTTTAATTTTATTCAATTTTAATCAATTTACATTTAAATAGCGGTATATAAACAGCACAGATCTAGACACTGAGTCTGGAATATAATAAGAAACTGGAAAATCATTCCAATGGTTTCTACCCACAAACCGAAGTCAACATAAGCCCTGTGTGTGTTTCTCTTCAAGAGGTCTCAACTCTCTCTCACTAGAGTGCCAACACTGGCCCACTAGCTGATGAGGGCACCCACCCCATGCAAAAGACAATTCCAACAATGCTTGAAATCAAACTGACAAGCAAGAACAAAATGTGTACTAGAAAAGCGCTTCGCAAACCACAACGTGCACAAGAATCATCGTAAAATTGTTAAAATGCAGATTCTGCTGAGCATAGTGACTCATACCTGTAATCCCAGCTACTCTGGAGGCTGGAGCAGGAGGATTGTGAGATGGAGGCCAGCCTGTGTAATATAGCTAGACCCTATCTCAAAAAAAAAAAAAAAAAAAAAATTCAGCCTCTGATTGAGTGGGTCTGGGATAGGGCCTGAGGTTTGCATTTCTAGCAAATGTTCCGGCAATGCTGATACCACTGTCCAGGGGACCACTCTGACCAGTCAGACTGTGGAGGAGTGGTTCTCAACAAGCTGCTTTTTTTCCCCTCCATACTTTGGGGGCACTTGGCAATATCTAGAGACACTGATTGTCATAATAGGGAGAACAGGGAGGCAGGGTGGAAAGTGCTAATTGGCACTTAGGAGACTGAGTTGCGAGATGCTAATGAATAATCTAAAATATATAGAACAACTCCATGACAAAGAATTATCCTCCCCAAAATGTCCAATTTGGTGCCAAATTGGAGAAACCCTGCTGCATATCTGAGCCTGCTCTTCAGGACAAGGGGGTCGGTGGCACAGTGACAAAGTGGGTCTTTTTGTTATAATAACTGATTGTTGTTTTCTCTCTCCCGCTCTTTTCTCCCATTTGTCTACACACAGGAGCCAATGCCTCAGCCCCAGACCAACTGAGCTTAGCTTTAGCCTGGAACAGAGTGGACATCGCTCGAAGCCAGATCTTTATTTATGGGCAACAGTGGCCGGTAGAGTATATATCGTCATCCCCTGAAAAGTCCACTTGCCTGGGCAAGAGTATTTGTTTAAGGAGCTTTTTAGAGTGGCTCAGTAAACTACTGCCTTTTTTTAGGATGAAAAAATCTTGCTTTGTGTAGGAATCCCTGGCCTGGGCGCCCCTTCTCATATTTAAGGAAATGCTGCCACCTGGTGGAAGTTACAACTAAGCACATCACCTAATATCCATACATTTCCATCTCTGAGTGGCCTTTGAGACCTGCGAATAATATCTTTTAGTATGTCTTTAAAGAGACTATAACACAAAGTTGTATAAACTAAAATCAAAAAGATAGAATTAGTTTGTTTCTGATTGTCTTTGAGGCGGGCAAAAGGAAGAGGTTGCTGCTTCCAAGTGGAGACGCCCCCTGCTGGTCTGCGGCTGGGTCACGCCTCAGAATGCAGAATTAGAAGCCTCCTCCCGCACGTAGGTGCCATCTGGTCTTGGCGGCTGAGCACAGGTCCTCTCCACTCCCAAAGAACAACACGAAGAACCAAAGCTTTATATAACTGTTCTTGGTTTGTTTCCCTCAATTGACTCTACCAAAAATAAAAACTTGCGAAATTGCCCAATGGCATGGACCTCATGCATCCACAGGAGGTCACCCAGCAGCCCGAAATTTCATTTCTGTGCCTGGAATCATACCATTCATGGGCAGCTTCTCTTAACCCTTCCTTTCCCCCAAGAGCCTCTGGCTGAGCTTAGCAGTTGTATTCATGTAGAGCCAGTGAATTGCTAGCATGGAAATACTTGTCAAGGAATCTGGACACTGGAAAATTTTTATGAAAAGAATTAAATAAAAATCTTAAGTAGAGGTTGAAGCTAAGTGGTAGAGTGCTTGCCTAGCATGTACAAGGCCCTAGGTTTGATTCCCAGCACCACAAAAAAAAGAAGAAGAAAAAGAAAAAAAGACACCCTAGTCAGTGTCAAATCCAGATATTAGGTTGCTCTTTTTTTTAGTTGGGTGACACCAGCTTGCCTCTGTCTCACACATTTCTACACCTCCAGCATCTATTTGGGCCCTTTGGTCTGTATCCGTGGGCTCATCTTCTCAAGTCAGCCAGAAGTCTAATTCAGAGCCCAGGGAAGGTAAAAATAAAGACAGTAAAGTACTTACTTTGGCTCTTCTCTGGCATTGCAGAAATTTGGTCAGAGAATGGCAAGGGGGAAAGCCCCGTACACTCTTGCACCTTCTCAGGATTCAGAACAAGAAAGTGGTTCAGGGAAGAAATAGCTTTTGGAACTAGAAATCCCTGACTTCTATTTCCAAAGACAGGCCCCTAAACACAGAGGATATGGATGTACCAAAAGTGGAGCTGTGAATACTCTCTCTAGCATGTTCTTGGATGTCCTAAAGGTTTACCAGATGTCAAGCCATCCATTTTTAAGCTTTTCAGGCAAATGCCAAGGAACTGCATCCATACACCCTGGGGCAGACTAACTCAGTGACTTGATTTACAGGTGGGGTCTCTGGAACAAGCCATGTTGGATGCCTTAGTTTTGGACAGAGTGGATTTTGTGAAATTACTCATAGAGAATGGAGTAAGCATGCACCGTTTTCTCACCATCTCCAGACTAGAGGAATTGTACAATACGGTAGGGCCAAGCTAAGGCACTTGTTGTTTTATTTATTTTTTTGCTTACCTTTTCCTGCCCTCAACATGCCTGTGATTCTCTTCCTCCCCTAAATGCATGCATCATTCTTCACAACACTCCCTTAGACCTTTGTAGACAACAAACACTAAGTCACCAAGACCCCACTTGTTTTAATTGCTCAGTTGTTGGCATCCAAGGCAAAAGGTTAAGTAATCACCTAAAGGGATTGTTTTCATACTTTTAGAAAAAAAAAAGGCTGTGGAAATTGGAACACAGTTTATTCTGTAATCCAGAGGGCATTTGTGACAATTGGCAGAGGAGGACTGATTTAGCTCTGAACATTAAAGGAGGCCACTTAAGTACCATGTGCAATTTTGTAAACGTCAAAGGTATAAAGTTCATTCTTTTCCCACAACAATGGAATTAGATGTAAAATAACTCTTATTAGGAGTGAACCAAAAAGAAGTTTTTGTTTGCTTTTTTTTTTTAGAGCCTATTCACTAAAGGCCAATGAAGTTTAAGAGCAGATGCTGTTTTTCACTGTTTTATAGATACGGAAACTGAGACAGCCTTAGTCTATTTGTGCTGTTACAACAGAATGCTCGAGATTGGTTAATTATAAAGAACAGACATTTATTTCTCGCCATTCTGGAGGCTAGAATTCTAAAGTCAAGGTTCTGACATGAATGGGTAGGGATTGAGGCGGTACACGGGGATTGCCTCAGTACTAAATGTGTTACAACACATTTGCTTAAGGATTTAACATTAAAATTTTAGATCCTACAAGAAAATTGCCACAGTTAGCAAATAAAAATACAGAACACCTAGCTAAATTTAAATTTCAGATAAACAATAAAGAGTATTTTTAGTATGAATAGAGTTGTCCCTCTCTATCTGCCTGGAATTGGTTCTAGGAGACCCCACATATCCTCCAATAAACTTTAAATTATTTCTAGATTACTTGTAGTACCTACTACAATATTAATTCTGTGTCAATAGCTATTGTACTATATTGTTCAGTGAATAATGGCAAGAAAAACAATATTTTATGTTCAATACAAACATAATTTTTTCCAAATATTTTCATTTTATAATTGGTGGAATCCATGAATGCAGAACTTACAGATACAGAGGACCACCTGTACATCCCAAATATTTCAAGGGACATACTAATGTTAAAAATTGTTCATTATTTATCTGAAATTCCAATTTAATTAGGCATCCTATATTTTATCTAACATCTCTATTCCTGAGAGACAAGAGAATAGCAACTCATTTCACTTTATTCTTACCTCAAATACTAATACATCTTTTCACCAACTCTCTCTTTTCCCCAAACAGCCTGTAGTTTTTTCTTTAAATCAGATTTCAGCAAACTATCACCCTAAAGTTCAGATCCAGCCCACGGCCTGTTTCTGTATAACCTACAAGCTAATAATGACTTTTTATACATCTTTTAATGGTTGAAGCAGTCAAAAAAAGGATATTCTATAACATATTTAAATTATAGGAAATTTTATTTCTGTGTCTATGAATAAAGTTTTATTGAAACACAGCTAAGTTTGCTTGTTTACATAAAATCAACAGCAGGGCTAAGGACGTAGCTTGGTGATAGAGCCCTTGCCTAGCATGTGTAAGACCCTGGATTCCATCCCTAACACTACAAAAAGGAGGAGGATGAGGAGGAGATAAAACAACAAAGTCTATGGCTGCTTTCACCATACAATAACAGTTAAACTGATTTGATAAAGACTTGTCTACTATGCAAAGTGTCAAATATGTGCTATCTAGCCTTTCACAGAAAATATTTGCCAACCCCTTTTTGAGATAATTTCTGATTCATTATAAGAAAATAAAGAAGTTTCAATGACAATGTGCCCAGGTATTTTTCCAGTTGGTATATTGGCCCTTATGTTTTCTCTACTGCAAAACTAACTCTTTCAATGATGTCTGGGCCCAGCTGTCAACAGAATTGACAACGTGCCTTACAAACTTTGAACCTAGGACCTCAAACACATTTCCCTGTGCAAATACAATCCTAAATTCTGCCAGTGTTTGTTTAGAAGACAGATAAAACTGAGCAACTAAAACGAGGTCCATCATAACGAACTGCCCTCCACCAGTCAGAACCCTTCCTTCCAGATCCTTCTTGCCTTGCCACTTAGAGCCCCTGACTAGCAAAACTGTTTGATTCTTCTTTATTGTTTTCAGAGACATGGGCCCTCAAACACATTGTACCACTTGGTCAGGGATGTCAAAAAGGTAAGAATCCTCTCGACCCCAGGTCGGAGGCCCTGTCTTGACCGCTTCCTGTGATTAGAAAGCGACCGTTTTGCATGAGCTGCCAGAGTGTTCCTGTGCCTGCCCGACCCCCATCCAGAATGATGTGCGCGTGCGTCTAACTGACACCTCTGCTGATGATACAGCTGTGGTTTTTCTCTCCAGTCGCCATGGTTTTAGATGCTTTCCTTGGACATAATGCTTCTGAATAGTGGAGCTCTAGGCTTTCCCCGTGCCAGGTGGATTTATGCCGTTCTCTGTACTTTTCCGTATGCCCCTCACTATCTGGGGAGCGAAATGACCAAAAAAGTGTCTACATAGAAGTGTCCACATTTGCTAGCTCCTGATACAGTGCCACTTCCAGCAGACATGAAGTACAGTAAGAATAAAGAGCAGGCACCAAAACAAATATGTACGTGGCATTCTTCTAACACTTCATGTTTTTCAGAACATATTGTCATACTAATCATCCCATTTGATTGGGAAAAAAAGAGAGAGAAGTGGTTATAAGCCAGGCCAGGTGGCACACACCTGCAATTCCAGCAACTTGGGAGGCTGATGCAGGAGGGATCACTAGTTCAAGGCCAGCCTCAGCAATAGAAAGGCTCCATCAAGGCTCAAAATAAATTAATAGTGTTGGGGATGTAAGCTGAGTAGTACAGTACCCTGGGTTCAACCCCAAATACCACAATACTAAAGCTAGCAGATACAAATCATATAGAATTATTCACATTTTACAGATGAGGAGACAAGATGATAACTGCATTGGGTGGTCATTGCAGCGCTAGGATTAGAGCCCCAATCCTTTAATTAATAATAATAGCTATGATGTAGTGATGATGAGGCACAGTGTTGATATTAGCATCTTAACACATTTAATCTGCACAACAATTTTATGAAGTAGAATTATTATTATTTTCTTTTTGTTAGGTAGTATCTCCATTTAAAGATGAAAATAAATCATAGGAAGGTTATACTTATTCCTAGCAAAGGACTTATTCCTTTGCCCTACAGAACTGCCTTCAGGGGCAGCTTGAATTCTGAACCCTCAACTCCAAAGACACTGTCGATGATGGCACTTCATCTGCCTCATAAACACACACACGTGTATACACATGCACACATATGTCCACTATCACTACTTTGTAGCAATTCTTCACCAAAGTCCACAGAACATACTTAGAGCTACAAAAGGAAGTTCAAAAATGGAGGACAGTTTTTTTCATCTTACAGGAAGTCATTGACCAGAACTGACCTGTAGGTGCCCTGAAGCAACTTTTAAATTTTCTTCTTCAAAATGTCAAGCAAAGGCCTTGGGGGCTGTTTATAATCCAACTATTTGAACCTGCTAGACCTTTGGCAGTAATGAGTAAAGTATATAAAAACAAAAACTTCCTTTTATGGCCCTTGCAAACTTTTCTCCCATCTCCATGTTACCTTAATGAAGGATTTGCATCTGTGTCAGGGAATAAAACCTGTAGCTCTTTCAAAGCAAGGGAAACAGATGCAAAACCATTTCTCTTTCCTTCAGTACTTCCAGTTTCATTTAGTGGATACAGGCTTAAAATTGCCTGAAAGCTAAACTCAGTATATTCATTCAATATATTCTCCCCAAGCTCTTTGTTGCTCACATTCAATAAAACGTTTTGAGGTTTTCTAAAATAATAAAGTATAATCCCCTCACCTCAGACTAGTCGGTGGGTTTTCTGAAGAGGTGGCCAAGCTTCTGCCCCTGGGTCCCAGCTACTGGCCAACCCATGCCTTCAAACAAGTCGCTAATCCACTTCTGCCCGCCACCCTCCTAGCAGCAAAGACTTGCCTGATTTTCAAGGGGATTTATGCAGTTAGATCTCACTGATTACAGATGATCAAAATCCCTCTTATTAGCTTCTCTTCCCCATAGGACTCTGCTTTGAAAGATCATTTTCTTTTCTGAAATCCCTCGAGCTGCCTCTTGTATTTGCTCACATCGCTTATATTATCAGAAGGCATATGAAACATCTTTAGAATTTTTTTTTTCTTTTTCTTCTTTTTTTTTGGGGGGGGTAGCTTCTTGGCTAAAAATACACATCAAAAATAATATAATATATATACTAACAAGAAGGAACAGGATGGAGCCAGGTGTGGTGGCACATGCCTATAATCCCAGCACTTAGGGAGGCTGGGCAGGAGAATCCTGAGTTCAAAGCCAGCCTCAGCCACTTAGCAAGACCCTGTCTCTAAATAAAATATTAATAGGGCTGGGGATGTGGCTCAGTGGTTAAGTGCTCCTGGGTTCAATCCTTGGTACAGAAAATGAAAAGAAAGAACAGAATGATAAATGATAAGAACTTAGAAGGAAGGAGTTTTAACTAAGAGATATTTTTTTAAGTGTGATCCAAGTATTGGCACAAGAAGATAGTTATATAAGCATTTCATTGACTTACTAATTTAGTAACTGGAAAGAAATGGCTTTTTAAAAAAATCACCCAGAAAGGGACTGAACCTACCGAAGAACAATGTATCCTTCCACCCGGGAAAAGGACTGCTGATGGGGGGTTGGGGGTGGGGTAGAAAGTCCATGTTTAGTTTCTTCCCTTGGAAGAAGTTGGGGCAGGAAGTGTAGCCTCCAGTGATTTCTATGATTAAGGTGAGTGCTGGACTCCCAAGGAGCAAGAAGAATAGCCGTGGTAGTCGAAGGAGCCAGAAGAGCCCACGGTTGATGTCGTAGTTGATGTTGTACCGGTGAAGGGAGCTGCACTGCAGCTTTCTGTACTGTGTTTTCAAAAAAAGTGAACAAGAGAAAATGAACATTGGTGCACAACTTTCTCACACGGTTCCAGATTATTTCCAGGGACGTAGGCCAAAAAGATACTCAGAGCTATAAACACTAGGCTTAAAATGCTAAGGAAGTCTTGGGAAGTTTAATCAATTTTCAGAATTAGTGAATATGATAATAAGCAGCATTGCGCTCTGTACAATAGCAGGGGACATAGATATACACGTTTCTTCTATGAAAAAAAGAATTAGCAAGTTATAAACTCCAGTGCAAAATGCTGTTCGTGAGTTAGAAAACACAGCTCTGGACTTGAACATAGCATTTGATAATGTGTCTGTTAAGTTGAATGTAAATAATTTCTAAAAACCCAGGAAGTGCATTTAGGAATGATCAAACCATCGAAAGTCACCCAGGGTGAAATCTCCAAATCCAACTTGTCTGTATTCTTTGAAACAACAAAAACAATACTAAATGTGCAGAATTGCTCCCAAACTGGTTTCAAGATCTCAAATTATTTATATCAAGGGAGCAATCCAGAACAATGAGATAAAGAGTTGCTGTTCCACATCAACAGAAATTTGAATTGATACAAATCAATCCAGTTCCCTCAATTGTATTCATGCATAAATCCATTAATGTACCAGTGCTCTTCTTTGAAACCAGAGTGGCCTAAGTCTGTCTGCTTTTCTGTGAAATATAACCTGCTATTTTAGTAAATGTCTGCTTAATTTGTGCCTCTGTATGTTTTCAAATAGTAGTTTTTCTTTCTTAAACTAAGCGTGCTAATATTTCAGATTACCTATACTCTCCCTCCCCACCAAAGGAGGGTGACATTTGACTATTATATAGACATAGTGGTGAAATTAAAATAAGTTCATTTATATGGGAAGTAAGACCCAGAGCTTAGCAGAATGCAAAAAGAGAGAAGAAAAAAATCAAGGTACTTCCAACACTTGGGGTGAGGAAAGGACATTTTCCTAAGCCTGTCTGTTACATTTAGGCATATTTGCTAAAGTATTCCTATTTTTTAAAAGATCAGCTATCCAGTCTACTTACCTCCCTAACCTACCAAACACCGGGATAATGTTCTCTCTTTCCCAGAGCTCAAACCAAATTACCCAGTAATTACTCAAAAGAATTCAATCTATATTTCCTTATTATAAAAACTGTCCCAGGACAGTCTTCCTCACTCACCATTGGCAAAGCTGGAAACCAGCAATCATTTTACACTTTTCACACATCAAAAGGAAACAATCTTGTGAGTTTCAAAGAAAAATAAATGTTCCTGAACTATCTCAAGGTGACCTTGGAAAAACAGTTCATTTTGAAAAGCAGGTCTAATAAGTGAACTCGAACTATTCTTGAATTAAGATATCCTTAAGCATGGCATGGATTAAAATTGCCTTCAGAGTAGTCTTTCAGTCTCAAAAATGGAGGAAACAATTTCAAGTTGCCAAACTATACTTTCCCACATGCCCAGAGTCTCCGGTAAATCATTCTAACCACATAGCTTACCCCATCATGTTAAGATGGGAAATGGAAAATCATTGTCCAGACTCTGCCAATGACCAGTGATGATCAAAAGAGTGGGGAAGGCTGGGAACTGGCTCTGTGCTGAGCACTTGCCTAACATGGGCAAGTACCTGGGTTCGATCCTCAGCTCTACGAAAAACTTTCTATGTATTTATTTATTTGTTTGTTTGTTTTTTGGAAAAACTTTTTAAATAAGATATAATCAAAAGGATTGGGGAGGGTAACAGAAACAGCAGGCAGAATACATATTATTCCAGGATTAAGGAAGCTAAAAAGATTCCAATTTGAAAAGTCCCTGAGCAAAGGAAGACTCCTCCAGAAGGTTCTGGGACATTACTTGTTGGCACATGAGGGATTGCTCACCTCCTCTGCTTTCTCTGGAGGAGGTGGAAGGAATGAACACAGCCCATCCCTGTCTGTGCCTCTACCATCCCTGATTCTGAGCCCTCAGCTTCACTAACTGAATCCCAGGGGACAACTGGAAGGTACATCAACCCTGGAAGCTCTAGATAGGGGTTTTGCCCAATGGCCTGGCAGTAGAGAAATAAGAGCAGCTGTCAGGTACTGACCGAACAACTGGATTTTCAGACATAGGCATGGCCTTGGAAATAACTATGTCCAAATCACCTATTTTCAAAGCATCAACTGAAGTACAGAGAAAGTAAGCAATCTGTCCAGAGACACAAGAGGACAGAGCCAACTACAGCCCAGCCCAGTACTGTTTGCACTAGGGAGCCATGTCTCTGGCCTCTGGCTGGCCTCTGCAGGAAGACCCAGAAAGTCCCTTGCTTCCCAGCAGTGGCTGTCCTAGGAGAAGCAATGCAGATGCATCATCTGAGACATCTACATGTCACAGGCAATACAGGCCACCAGCCCAGTACCTTATCATACACCAATGCTGCCATCCCCTATAAATTCCACCCAAGACAAAGTAATCCCAAGAGGTCTAAACTGTACCCAGTTTTATTCATTTTATTAAATTTGTTTCTTCTTCCCAAAAGGGTTTCCACTCTTCTAATAAAAAATAGAAAGCTGATTTCCCTCAACTTCTCTGTTCCCACAAGTCACTGGAAGGAAATAGTTGCCATCAGCCTTGCAGGCAGAGTTCAAACCATTCCTCACTAAAGTAAACTTTCCCTCCTCCCGGTAGCATTTCAACAAGAACATCTGACTCTCTCATTATCCTCCAATCCTTGTGCATACTCTGGCCTGGTTCATGTCGCCTTACCACACAGAACAGAAGAGGCAGGTAAATGTTGGTGAGCCTGGAGTCTTTGTAGGCTTCTGGTAGGTGAACATTGCTCCCTTGTGATCAAACCGAATACAAGCCAGTTCCTGTCACGTTCACTTAGAGCCACACCCAAATAATCCCAGAGTCCTTTTTCCTGCTTCAGATCTGACCACATAGAAATCATTCTACAATAATCAACCTTTTATGAGAATATCCTAGCACCTTCCTTGGCAGTATATGCCACCAAAAGCTCTTCATTAATAAAATCACTTGGTAAAAGTATTGTATTTGCCACTAAGTTTTTATTTACTTTGTATTTTACCACTATTACCCTTTCCTAACAATCTCTAGTAGTAAAGAGACTTCAGAAACACAAATGTTGCCATTCAGTTATTGGTCTTCAGGCAATCTTGGTGTCTCATTCTTAGAATTCACACGTAGGTTTTCCAAAACAAAATACCTAGGTATTGGGTTCACTATTACCCAGCTTTTAAATTTAGAAAATTCTTATAACATGAAAAGTAGAAGTGCTGAGGATGTAGCTCAATGGTAGAGCACATGCGTTGTGTGGACAAGGCCCTGGATTTAATCTCCAGCACCACAAAAATATAGAAAGAAAGAAAAGTAGGCACAAGTTCATAGACTCACTCTGATTTTTTCAATAACATCACAATAAATTGTTTGAGGTCTTTTCCAAAATCTGGTACATAAGCAGAGCAGCCGTGATGCTCAGCTGCTGTTACTGGGAAGAGACCCTGAGGAAAGTTCAGGAGGGGGACAGAGAAGCCCTGCACAGCTAACTGGAAGCGAGTGTGCTTCATCCTGCTGCCTCCCAATGCCAAGGAAAATAGCAGATGGGTGGGCATCCTGTGAAGGCCATTCATCTCAGAGCCAAATGTGCCTGAGAAGAGACTGACCCGGGTATGGCCTGGCTCCTGGACTCTCCTACTCTCTTTAAATAACAGCCTTGCCTCATGTCCAGTAAAGCTGGAGACTACAGAAACTGTGGCCTCATTATATTTTAAAACTCAAATTTTTATGGAAAGGGCAATACATAAAGAGTTAGTATCTTAAAACTTTGTGTTCCCTTTTTAATATATTTTTGCCATACTTTGTATAAAGAAGTCAGACAATTGGGTTTTGTTAGTAGCCTAAGGACAGCTTAACTTACCAAACTAGTTAGATTGATTAGATCATCTTCAAAGGAGACTGAAATTCTGAGAAGTATGGGGAGAACAGCAGAGACCATTTTTGTGAAGGGACCATTCAACTAACGCAATGGATCTCAGACTGGACCTCACTGGGCCAAGGTCAAGGGTCAGTGTGCTTCCACTTCATACGCAGTGCCCTTCACACAGCCCCTTTCTGTCTGTCTCTCTCACATTAGATCCTCAAGCCAAGGAAGAGTCAGAGCCCAGTGGGTAGAGGTGGGAGCTAAATCTGGGGACAGCAAGAAAGTCTAAAGAGCAGCAGTGGAATCACACATCTGAGGCTGCTGCTTCCAGGGTTTTCTCTTCGTTCCTATCACAATGAGAATTGCCACTGAATTTATATACAGTGATACACATATATTTCAAGTCAGATTTCCCTATGAACTAGGGCTATCCCAACCAGCAGCGACTAACAGACTCCAGTAGGTTAGTGTATTACAGTCCAATATCAAAATCCCAAACCCAAACTTGATTCAAACCATATCAATTAATTTTCACTGTTTTACTAGTCTACATTTTCAATGGGGAAAAAAAATTCTAAGTGCCTACCATACCACAAGCACTACAAAAAGCACTGGAAATACGTAGATTAAAAGAAATTCAGGGAAAATAAGCCACTGGGAATATAAAGGTTTTTAAAATTTAAGAAATATCTAAAGCTAAAGGTTTAAGAGTAGGATACAGTAGGTCACCTCTAACTCTGAATCCCAAAACCTTGGAAGAGATGTGGTTGGCCAAAGGAACGCTGAGCAAGGATAACTGAAACCTATATTCAGCTCAGCAAAAATATTAAGTGAATTTCCCACTGAAGTGTTTCCCGTGTTGCACTTGAATGTCCCTTTTCCGCTGCATGGCTTCTGTCGCCTCCCTGAAACTCATTTAGTAGAGAAGTGGCTTCACAAATTTTGGTGTGCATCAGAATCACCCAAAGGAGCTAATGAGGCACGTAAGGGCCCAATGAAATGAACAGGACAAGGCCCAGGCCTTTGCGCTGTCACCACGCCCAGGTGATTCTGATAACACTAAAGTTGGAAAACCCAGTGTAGATTAGAAGGCTCTTCTTGAAGTGACAGAAATCTCACACTGCATCCTGGGTGGGTCATCCACTAAAGAAAAAGCACACCTAAACACTGCTGCCTCTGAAATCTAAGGACCTGTGCACCAGGCTTCCCCAAGTTTAATGTCCCCACCCACCACTCCTGGTACCGAATGCCCCCCTGCATGAAGGATGCAGCTACTCAGACTAATCAGTGGTGCCCCTGGAATTCACTATGTCCTGAACTACCTCTCCCTTGACTTACAGAACAAGGATTTCCTTCGACCCTAGAAAGCCCCCTTTTGAAGTAGAAAGCAACAATGAGCAGATAACAAAAGCTTTTCTGTTTATGGCTCACAGCTAAGAGACACCCCAGGTGTGAGGCCCTAGGTTCAATCCCCAGCATCTCAAAAAAATAAATTAAAATAAAAGATACATCATAACTCCAGGACTTTGAGAAATGATACTCTCTTTGAAAGAAAAGGTGAAAAATCTCCTTGATTCTGGGAAAATATTCCATGGATAAAATTTCTTCTCCTCTTCCTCCCCTACTTCTCTTTAAACACAAAAGTTCTTCATATATAACTTCATCCTGAACCTCAATTCCTCTCCCTACACACTGTTCTTTTATTTTTAAAAAAAAAAATTGTTTTTAAAAATGGTTAATAAAGGTTTTATTTTAAAGGATACCTGGGCTCTAAGCACGCCCCACCCCATGCAGGCCCTGGTAATGACCCTCATCCTCTGGGCGGAGTCTTCCTTTAGTGAGTGGGAAGGGTAGTGACAGGCATGGGTCAGAAACAGAGGGGGCTGGGAAACATGGGGGACCTTGCTCCTCGTGGCTGGGAATGACAGCATTTGCCATGTTTAGCCTTGTGTTTCTTTTTGCTACACTGGTGTTTTTTTCTCCCCAGCTGAAGACTTGAATAAATATTTTGATTTTCTGTTATTGCCGACGATTACTGCATCTTCTTATTTAACTTATGTCTTCTTTCCAAGCGAGAATATCCAGGTTTCGGTTGGATCTATTTTAAGGTGAATTAATTAACCAGCATAATAATACATTCATATGTTTCTTTTTTCATTATATTTTACTCTAAAATAGTTACAGAACACATGCAATAGAATCCCTAGTAAACCACGTTGTCTTCTGGATTCCTTTCTTTCTTTCTTGTCTGACAGGGGAACCTGCCCCCAGACTACAGAATCAGCCTGATTGACATCGGCCTGGTGATCGAGTACCTGATGGGCGGAGCTTACCGCTGCAATTACACACGCAAGCGCTTCAGGACCCTCTACCACAATCTCTTCGGCCCCAAGAGAGTGAGTTCTAGCCACGCCTAGTAGCGTGGGAAAGACTCTGGGTGTGGCTTCTTTGTCTCCGTGGGAAAGACCCCTTAAGAAGGCGGTAACTGCCCCGCCTCTTCTTCCCTCTTCCATCCAAATTGTTAAAAAATGAGCAACAAATACTGTCACTTGTTTTCCTTGAAGTGACAACCTCACTTTGGTCATGCCAAAAATGCCTGACCAACGTCCAAGTCTAAATAACCAGTCTGTCTGCCACAGTCTTTTCTACTAGTCATTCCTTCAAGTAAATGTGATATTCCATGTAAACAAAGGGGCTGTGATTTAATCCAAAGAATGCCAAAGTGCTTTGTCTCCTAACAGCCATCTAGATCAGTAGGTGGCACAAATGTTTTGGGGGCAGACTTCCCGATTTATCCTAGGGGATGGTAATAACCCACACAATCAGACAGAGATTTGACAGTGATTTAATAGACATTGTAATTATTAAGCGCTTCAAGAGCAGTCCTAAGCAAAATTGTTCGGGGTTTTGTTTACTTGTTTTTGTTTTCTGCAAGTGCCTAGCAGAGGAACCTAATGACAATAGTAAAGTTTAGTATCACTACCTTTACCTTTTTTGGACTAGGGATGGGACCCAAGTTGCTCTACCTCTGAGCTACATCCCCAGGGAGTTTGATGTTTTATTTTGAGACAGTCTCACTAAATTGATGAGGATGGCCTCAAACTTGCAATCTTCCCGGTTCAGCCTCTGGAGTCACTGGGATTACAGGTCTTTGCCCAGCACCAGCTTCACAGTCTTTACTCTTGCTAAGGCACCAAGCAGTTTTACTCCCCACAGCTTTGGGCCATTCTGAGCTAGTGTAAACACATGTCCAAACTCAGTATAATTAGGAACATAGCTTGGACTTCTTGCACCCTCTGAAAGGGTCTCAGGGCCCCTCGTGATCCATGGATGACATTTTAAGAGCTGCTGCTCTAGCTAGTAGTGGACATCATTTTTCTTTCTTTTGTTTGCCTCTCTTTTTAAACTGTTTAATGTTTTTTCATTTTATTTTTGTATTTTTAAAATTTTGTTATTCTTACTTTTAACAAAGATTTATTCTGACTATAAAAGTATTTTGTGGGGCTGGGATTGTAGCTCAGTGGTAGAGCGCTTACCTCACATGAGTGAGGCACTGGGTTCGATCCTCAGCACCACATAAAAATAAATAAATAAAGATATTGTGTCCATCTTCAACTAAAAAATTTTTTTAAAAAAAGTATTTTATGGGACTAGTAGGGAACTTTGAAAACACCAAAAAGCATAAACAAGAAAAAATAATAGCACAGATTTTAAACTGGTGGTCATTTCAGAAGCTGAAAGAGAGAGACTAGGCTCACGCTATTCCCACTTTGAATAGTCACATAAAATTTGGATGACCTGTAAGGGCTGGAACCTTCCAGTCTACTCAGATAACTTCCAAGATGGCACCCAACTGTTCTGTACTACTTAGAAGCACAGAATTGGTGATTCTTCCCCCAGGGTAGTTTGGTATCTCCCCTTGTTAAATATAAATCAAATTCTGAGATTTGCCGAGTTGCCTTCTCTGCTGGCTGCAGTCTGCCTATTGTGCACATTTCCAGCTGCTGACACTATCTGTGCCTTGAAGGCCTCCTGCCACCCTCAGCACATGCTCTCTCACCCTTCCAGCAGCACAGGGAGATGGCCAGCAGGAAGCACCAAAACATGTATTTATGAACGATATCCCATAAATCTCCAAATAACAGAGGTATTTCAAAGGTTGGAGAAGTATGGGATTCTATCTGTCTGGTTGTTTCATTGCTCATTTTAGTCAGTTCAAGCTACTATAACAAAATACCACAAACTAGGTGGCTTATGAACATAAATCTGTTTCTCACAGTTCTGGAAGCCAGAAGTTCAAGATCAGGGCACCAACAGAGTCAGTGTCTAGTGAGGGCCTGCTTTCTGGTTCACAGATGACACCTTCTTGTGTGTCCTCACATGATGGAAGGGTGAATGAGCTCCCCTGAGCCTCTTTTATAAGGACACCAATCTCATTCAAAAAGGCTCTTCTCTCTTGACCTTCCCAAAAGGCCTGCTCCAATGCCATCACTCTGGGGTTAGAATTTCAATGTATAAATTTTGGGGGAAAAAAAACACTCAGACTGTACCACTCATTCAAGTAGTGGAAATCATGACATTATCTCCAAGAAGGATGGTTATAGGAAAATGAAAGAAATCTTGGTCCACAAAAGATATTATAAACCTTCAGGCTCTAACTGTGGGTAACGACATCTCTTCAGTTTTCTAATTTTCTGTGATTCACCAAAATCATGAAATCTCTAATTCTCCTAGAATTTCTATAAATCCAGTTCCCTTTGTGGTGTTTAATTCAGAGAAATAAAATAAATGCTATATGGCACAATAGAGTTCTTGATTACTTGTTTATGATATAGTAGGATTCTTTTCTTATCTCTGTGAAAGAAAGACTTAACTTTGTTTACATTTCTTTTTAACAGCCCAAAGCCTTGAAACTTCTGGGAATGGAGGTAAATATTTGTTCAAATTATTAGTGTCAGTTATTCTCTTTATTACACATTTTAAAAATACAGTGATAGAGCTTAGCATATGTTTCTAGAATAAGGAAATGAACTTTTCAATTGTCATGAGGGCAGTTCATATGGCTTTGAAAATTCCACCATTAGGTTATGTTAGCATTGCAGAAATAAATAAATAAATAAATCCTATGTGAAATACTAACTTGAAAACCAAGGAAGCATACAAATTCCCATAAGTAAAATCTGTCCATGGGTGTTTGCAAATGATAACAGATCCAACAGCCTGAACTACTTCACAGACGCGTCCAGTAGATATGAAGAAATGAGAGACACATTATGTTTCCCATCTTTTGTTCAAATGGTTATTGACATTGATGCAAACACAAATGTAGGATATCTTTGTCCTTTCAACAAAAAAAGGTAATGCTGTCCATCATGAGATACAAAACTTACTAATAGAAGAAAAAGTGGACAAAAGTAAATAGAATAAGAAAAATGCCCAATAAAATAATTTCAAAAGTATAAAATTTACATGTTCCTATGGGACTATGCTTATTTTAAAATAAGAATAACTTATTTTAAAATTAACTATAAATGAGATTGTGAGTTCTTTTAGGATAGGAGCTGGCCTACTGCATTTCAGTATTGATCCCAGAGCTGAGCCAGTGGAAGATATACAATAACTACGCAGTGAATTGAACTGATTCATTCCTAACTCACCCTGTATGTTTCTGTCTAAAATCACAGGATGATATTCCCCTGAGACGAGGAAGAAAGACAACCAAGAAGCGTGAGGAAGAGGTGGACATTGACTTGGATGACCCTGAGATCAACCACTTCCCTTTCCCTTTCCACGAGCTGATGGTGTGGGCTGTCCTCATGAAAAGGCAGAAGATGGCCCTGTTCTTCTGGCAGCATGGAGAGGAGGCCATGGCCAAGGCCCTGGTGGCCTGTAAGCTCTGCAAAGCCATGGCTCATGAGGCCTCCGAGAATGACATGGTTGACGACATTTCCCAGGAGCTAAACCACAACTCCAGGTTGGCCAGCCCAGCAAACCAGGAGGTGGGGGGAGAGAAGGGAAGGTAATCTCCAAAGATGAGATGGTCTGAGCAACACATAACATTAAGGGGAGGGTGTCACCCCAGTGGTGTGCACAGAGAGTAGAATAATTAACCTTTGTGGTGCACAGTGGTACACATACCAAGGCACAGATTTCATATCATCCCCTCAGCTTCCCCAAGAGATAAGTTCTATTGCTATGCACTGCTTTGAGCTGAGGACAGTGAGATTCAGAATTTAGGTAACTTGTTCAAGATTGCATATTTGTGGTTGACAAGGCTGGGATTTAAACTTGATGTTTGTCACTTTTAAGAAGACACACTGCACTCTAATCTTTGTTTGGTCAGCCTCCCCCATAAATATGCCTTGAATTTGGGGCTGGAGTGTGGGATCATGCCTTGTTGGACTTACAGACTTATCTCCCAACATGATTCCTGGCATGTACTGGATGCTTAATGGACGTTGTCTGGATGAGTTTATGAATAGACAAAACCTCACATGAAGCCATTGCTCCATACAGCAACCACATTTTGTGGTTGGCCAGTGGATCTGTTTTAGTTAGCTTTTTCATTGCTGTGACCAAAAGACCTGACAAGAGCAATGTAGAGGAAGAGAAGTTTATTTTGGCTCATGGTTTCAGAGGTTCAATCCATGGTCAGCCAACTCCATAGCTGTGGGCCTGAAACTAAGCAGAACATCATGGTGGAAGGAGAGGTAGAGGAAAGCAACTCAGGACTTGACAGTCAGAAGAAGAGAGAGATCCCTACTCACCAAGTACAAAATATAAACTCCAAAGGCACACCTCCAGTGACTTAATTCCTCCAGCCACACCCTACCTGCCTATAGTAACCCAGTTAATCGATATCAGTGGATTCATTCATTGATCGGGTTACACCTCTCAGAATCTAATCATTTCACCTCTGAACATTCTTTCATTGTCTCACATAAGCTTTTGGAGGACATCTGGTATCTAAACCATAACAGGGTCCACCTCTACTTTTGTTATATCAGTCTCCAAGCTGGCCTGAGGCTCCTTTGTACTTTCTCTCTTTCAGGGACTTTGGCCAGCTGGCTGTGGAGCTCTTGGACCAATCCTACAAGCAGGATGAGCAACTGGCCATGAAACTGTTGACGTACGAATTGAAGAACTGGAGCAATGCCACGTGCCTGCAGCTGGCTGTGGCTGCCAAACACCGTGACTTCATCGCACACACGTGCAGCCAGATGCTGCTCACTGACATGTGGATGGGTCGGCTGCGCATGCGCAAAAACTCAGGCCTCAAGGTCAGCGCGCCCAAGGTGGCCCGATGGGCTATGAGGGCCCCGCGGGTTGGTTGTGGTTTTCTAAGCCAAATCTATGGTGGGATTAGGCATTCATTTATCTCAAGAGGCTGCTGCTAAACTCCAGCTGTTCACCAGAATCTCCTGTAGGTGTTTTGATGTTCATATAGAGGCAAGGGCATCCCCTGAGTCCATCTGAATCGGAATCTCTTGAGATAGCGCCTAGACATTAATGTTATTCAGAAGATCCAAAGGCAGTGATTGCACAGGTTCTACAGGGGACACCATTTTCTCTGGCACAAGCCGGGCTGCAACAAGAGTCCTCACCTAGGCAACCATTCTCCATGGTGGGAGCTGACCTTTCCCTCCCCGGGTTATGTCCTTTACATCATATCATAGAGACATTGAATCTTACCAAATGTGCTTGAGGATTTTTGCGTATGTTTGTGTATGTGGTGGTACTGGGAATTGAATTCAGTGGTGTTTTACCACTGAACTACATCCCCAGCCCTTTTTATTTTTTATTTTGAGACAAAGTCTCACAAAGTTGCCTAGGCTGATCTTGAACTTGAGATCCTCCTGCCTCAGCACCCTGAGTGGCTATAATTACAGGTGTGCACCACCATGCCCTGAGAGAAATTTTTTTAAACTAAACTAAAAATGTGGTAGATGTATATATCAAAGCCTTGCTACATGATTCTGATTATTTCTTTTTGATGTTGGGGATTGAAGTCAGGGCCTTGCACACATACTGTACCACTCTGCTACATCCTCAATCCCCTGATGTATTCTTAAATGAAGAAAAACAATTTATGGGCCAGTCTGTATAACCTGAGTTCCTTTTACAAAATGTACATGCACAGAGTTACAGCAATGTAAACTCATTTAAAAAAAAAGAAGAAGAAGAAGAACAGTAAACTATATGCAGTGGTTACTTCTGAGGTTGAATGGACCATGTTAAGAATTTTATTGTTTTTATGAGAAGAAGAATGGTATATAGGACTAGCTTTTTGAATTTTTTCAATGTTTTTCAAAGAAAATATTAAACTGAAAAAAACAAAAAAGAAGAAAATGGGAGGTGGAAGATCAAAAGAAAATGGGGTTTTTTGTTTGTTTGCTTTTGGTTTTCGCTTTAATTCATTGTAGCAACAGTTTCTTTTTATATATTCAAAGTGTACAACATGATGTTTTGATATACATAGTGAAATGGTTCTTATAGTTAAGCAAATTAACAAATCCATCATCCTGTATAGTTAGCCTCTTTTTTTAAATGTGATCAGAGCTCCTAAATCTTCTTTCTTAGCAAATTTTCAGTGTACAATGTGATATTAGAACTGGAGTCTTCATTAGATCCCAGGATTTACTCATCCTGCACACCTGTGACTTTGAGCCCTTTGCCCACGGTTTACTGGGCCAGCAGTCCCTGTCCCATTCCTCCCTTCCCATGGGCTCTCATCTCAGAGGCACAGAAGGTTCCATGAAGCAGAACATGGACATTTCCCTAGCTACTTTCCTAGTGACTGCTGAGCCTAACCTCAGCAGGGAGCCAAGTCAGTTCTGAGCTCCAAGGGCAATGTATCATGTCCCCTGAATGCTGAGCACACCAGCATGCCACTTGAGACCAGACCTGCCACCATTCCTTCTCCTCTGACTGCTCTCCAGTCCCCAAGGACATTCAGTCCTGGACTGTCTCTGCCTTGTGCCTTGAGTTTCATTTCTACTGACCCTTTGTTTCTTCAAACATTAGACTGAGATACTATGTAAAATATTTCTCCAATGGGACCAAGTAACCTTCTTTACATTAATGTGCTTCAGATATTCAGATGTCCACACACAGGGCATGCAACACCTGTGCATAGATGTACATGCACATATATACAAACACACGCACTTAAACACCATACCCCAGGCCCTCTGATTCTAAGCAACCACCTAATTTTAATCCTTTAAATGTGATTATTATTATTATCATTATTATTACTTTAGGTAATTCTGGGAATTCTACTTCCTCCTTCAATTCTCAGCTTGGAGTTCAAGAACAAAGATGACATGCCCTATATGACTCAGGCCCAAGAAATCCATCTCCAAGAGAAGGAGCCAGAAGAACCAGAGAAACCCACGAAGGAAAAAGATGAAGAGGACATGGAACTGACTGTAAGGGAAAAAAAAATGCAGTTATTTTCCCTGAGGAGAATCCCAAATGCATTGATATGGCTTAAGGTTCAGTCACTCTTGAGGTCAGACAGCTGTCTCCGTTCTCATTGCCAAGTTAGTCATGAGCGCTTCCATTTAAAAATTAAGACCAGGGTATTATAAAAATGTCCTCTTTATGCACAAACAACATGACCGGTTCAGTTCTATGTGAAGTCCTTCAGTCCAGTGGAGCAGGAAAACCCAATGAAATTCAAAGCAAGGCACCGTCAATTTCCCAGGCAAACAAAGGTTTATAAACAACCAGATGATGTAGCAGTCTTAGCACACAAAACAAGAAAGGAGAGCCATAATTTGGGTGCAGCCAGCTTCACTGAGCTAGAACCATTCTGCTGATCAGAAGCTAAGCCCATATCTGACTTCAGGGTCAGGCTCACAAATACAGCACTAATTGAATTTTGAGGTTTGTATGGAAAGCTTTTATTAGCTCTCCCCAGTGTAATTATAGAACATGGATGCTTTGTTCTGCAGAGGGAACGGGGCAGCTGCACATGGGACAGCTTCCCACAGCTCCCGCCTGAGCAGCGTGACTGTCACTGGCTCATAGCCAAAGACTAAAAATATCCCATGCTATTAAAGGGACACACAAGGCTTCAGAGCTCAGGAAACATCAAGCAACCACTCCCTAAGGACTTCCTTGATACGCCTCACCCTCCCTCACCACCCTGGCCAGCAACAGCTGCCATAATCACCCAGAAGGAACTGTGAGAGAAGAAAACGAATATTGGTTTTGCTCAGGTGACAAAAAGCCTTTGCATTATCATCCTGGCAGGGCCACTAAGGATTGTTCTTCCGCCAGACAAAGAACATTTCCTTCCAGTGGGCCCCTTCTCAACATCTGTTTGCAGACACGATTTCTAACTCATTGACTGAAAAGCCAACTTTTGTTTCAGTTTCAGGATCTTTACAAAAATCCATGTAGGTGTCTGCTCACCTCTATAGGAATACAGATGGTCTTCTCTGAATTTATCTTACCATAATTTTGGCTTCTAAACCCCATGATAGATAGGAAATGATATTTTAATTATTAGCAATGACATGGGTATTGATAATGCTGAATCCTTCTTGAGCATCTCAGCAGGAGAGTAAGAAGTATGTTCTCTAGAGTCAGAATCCTACCCCATGACCTCTTGTTGTATGATTTTGGGCCCTTTCAAAAGTGTGGGAATTTATGTGCCCCACAGGAAGCTGTGTTGTTTAAAACATAGACATGTAAGACATGTAAACTGCTTAGACTGGTAGCTGTCACACCATAAAGGTTGGTAAATGCTCACTAATGCACACTAAGCACTCTCTGTACACTTACACATGGAATCTTCACATCAGACCCACAAATAGGCACTGTTATTATTAACTCCATTTTACAGGTGAGGAAGACGGGACTCAGGGAGATCAAACTGCCCAAGTTTACCCAGTTGCAAAGCTGGGATTAGAATCCAAGCAAACAGACTCCATGGGCCACTTTTTTAATTAAGGGAAAGGGAGAACTTCCTCCTAGTCTCAGCTGCTTTGGGTGAACACATAGTAGAGAGAATTCAAAAGAAACATGCAGGCCTCCTACATCAAGTGTGGGGTGACCTTAATGTAGACACACATCCTAGGAAGTCAGCCAAGAGCTGACTCAGCCTTCTGCCTGGTTGGATCTCCAGGAAGAAAGCAAAGGGAGGAGCTTCCCCTGCTCAGGCCACAGCTTTGAGGACCTGATCCTTCAGGAAGCCATAATAAAGGATGTATCTTTAGGCTGAGAACAAAGTCAACTGGCCATAGAACAGTCCCCAGTGCTGTGTACTGAGAACCCATGTGGGAGACACAGGGAGGCCTTGCTGGCTGGGCTTATTCTCTCTCCCCAGGGGGAAGGAAAGGAAGTGGGAGGGACTTGGGGACATCAAGCTCAGACCCCGATGACAAATTCTATTCCTGTTGGGGTTCCCATCAGCAGGTTCACCCCAGGCAGGATTGAGGGTGCGGCTGGATGATACCTCCCCTTCTTTCATAGGATTAACATTTGAGCTTCTGTGTTAAATCAACATATCTCTTCTTATAATGGGACATCCTTTGTCCTTCCAAAACTGTAACCCAAAATATTCACCTTGGTTCATTCCATTTCAGAACATTTAGTCGTTCAGGATCTTTAGTTCACCTCAAAGGATCTTTTTCTACATTAACACCCGAGTCCAGGCAGCAGAGATTTAAAATCCACACTGTACAGTGTATCTGAATGGGACCCTTAAATTCTGCTTTAAAGAATGTCAAAGGAAACATTTGGCAATAGGGAAAAGAAAACCAAATGGACAAGTGAAGCTGCTGAGGCTGGATTTGATGGAAGGGCAAAAATGCTTTACTTAAAAAAGACTAGCTAGCCTTTTATAAATACACTCACTCTGGAATTTGCATTTGAATCATAAAGGTAAAACAATTTTATTTGTTTTTGTTTGTGTTTGACCTGTATGGCCATGTAACTGACTCCACCTTGCACTTTGCCTAATGAAGTATCAACGGTGTCCACAGCCCCAGAGATAGCCAGGCTGGGAAGTCCAGTATCCCTAGAGATGACCCCAAGCTGCCCCTCTCCACGATGCCTAAATATCTCCAATCTACCTTTATTCCTATCTCTTTATGTCATTGAATTGCACTGTCAAGCTTAGACATAAGCAGAACAGAAACAGGATAATTATGTTACATCAATTATGAATTATAGAAGGACAAATATCATGTACCTTCAGAGTTTCTTGAGGTCAGTGATCAATACTTTTAGAATTCTATGGGGGGCTAGTGTGCTATTCATCATGAAGATTGATTCGGCTCACTAACAATAAACACCTAGACAGGCCTGGGAGGAAAATCTGATCTATTAATTAATTCAAGATCCTTTTCTAGCCAGAGTGTCCCCAAAAGGATGGATGTTACCTTGTCATAAATTCTATTCATTAGAGAGAAATCATTTGTGATCATCACGTATTTGAGAGAAGTGGTTATTTGAGACAGTGATTGAAGTAGTTGAAACTAATATTTGCTATATTTTAGGTTAGATTATTTGAAAACAGAATTATGTAGTGGTTATTTCTAGTCTCAACTTCAAGACAAACCTGATTATTGCTATAATTAGATCTCTCCACTTGAAATTCTTATGCCCAGTACTCTGTCTTGTCCCAAATCCTTGCTAGCCCTCAGCAGTTATAACATCTTACCCCATTCTTGTATTTAATAAAAATTTCATTTCCTAACAGTGTGGAACTAACCTTGTCTCAGAACAATATTGAAGAATTAAAGTAAAAAAAATTACGTTGTTATAGCCAGGCACGGTGACGCACACCTGTAATCCCAGCACTTTGGGAGGCTGAGACAGGAGAATCACGAGTTTAAAGCCAGCCTCAGCAATGGCGAGGCGCTAAGCAACTCAGTGAGACCCTGTCTCTACATAAAACACAAAATAGGGCTGGGAATGTGGCTCAGTGGTCGAGTATTCCTGAGTTCAATCCCCAGTACCAAAAAAAAAAAAAAAATTACCTTGCTATAAATTCTAATAACATACTTTTGTGTGCAAGATCCCAACTAGATCATTTCAGTGAAGAGTAGCCAAGGTCTCAGTTTACTTAACAAACAAATAGTTACTGAGTATCTATTATGTTCCAGGTGGTAACTGATTGGTAGACCAACCCCATATCAGGGGCTCTTATTACCCCCATTTTACAGTTAAAGAAACTAAGTCTCAGTACTGGGGATGTAGCTCAGTGGTAGAGCACTTGTCTGGCATGCTTAAGGCCCAGTGTTCAAATCCCAGATCTGGAAAAAAAAAAAAGTCAAACAATGAGAAACTGAGTCTCAGGTTAAAAATACAATATTATTGATACTGCTGCTATTGTCATGAATGAGAAGGGAATGATGGATTCTTTGGGAAGATCTCCAATAGTTTGGAGATGAAGACCTCTGCAAGCCAAGCCTGACTAGTATCCTCCTGTTCTCACCTGGCTGCAAAGAAAGGCAGCATGCCCAGGACTTGTCATACTACTAATGCCAGCTGTAGCTCAGATTTTACCAGAACTGAATCAGAGAACAAAGGCATATGCCTACAGGTTGAGGAGATGGCCCTAACCTAACTCCGGGTACTTCAGATAACTCCTCTCTTGAGCACTCATGGTCTTTGGATAAAGTAGGGACTCTTGTCCAAATTTACGTTTGACTTAAGAGTCACTAGTATAGGTGGAGAGAGAATCTGAAGCCAGAGGAACCTTGTCTTACAATATATAAGAGGAGGATGGGGGCACAGATTCCTTCAACCTGGCCTTCCCAGCTATACTCTTCCTCCCTCTCAGAACACTGTGCATCTTCTTTTGCCTGCCTCTTCCAGAGGGTTCAGGGTAAAAAGAATGCTCAAGGGCTTTCCCCAAGACCTTCCATCCCAAACAAAGGAAATACATAGATTATACAAGAGTGTAATCACATACCTAGGGAAGGCATGAACTTTAAATGAGTGAGGGCCTCAGGTTCTTCTGTTCAGTGAGCTCTAAAGTCTAAAATAAGCACATTGAAGTGTATGCTCTGCAGAACCCTGCCATGACAATTTTGGTTCTCTTCCTGTATAGGCAATGTTGGGACGAAACAATGGGGAATCATCCAGGAAGAAGGATGAAGAGGAAGTTCAGAGCAGACACCGGTTAATCCCCCTGGGCAGAAAAATCTATGAATTCTACAATGCACCCATTGTGAAGTTCTGGTTCTACACTGTAAGTATCTCTCCTTTGCTCCTTCCTAATGGATGGCCGCAAGAACCAACATTCACCTCTCATGCACCTGTGTGGTTTTCTCTGTGAATCATAAGTACCACACATGTGGGGAAAAAAAGCTCTGTGACCTTGCTTTTCCAATAGTTTTGCAAGATTTGTGGAGTTTGTTGGGCAGGTTCCACAGGCTAAATGTCTTCTCTTCACAAAACTTAAGGAAATGATAAAAGTGAGAACCAATAGAAATAGAGGTGAAGTATGACTTCTATCTAGTAGGAAGTAGGTGTTCACTTTCAAAACACTTTCCTGTTCTAGATAGATGAGGACTAGATTAGAGTTGCCTATTTTAGATGCCAATCCTGGGTTGTTTTTTTTTTTGGGGGGTGGGGGTACATTTAGTGAATAAGAGTTAAGCACAGCGTAGAAATGGCATGACTAGACATGGGTAGCATATGTACATAGCTACTCCCAATCTGGTAGTGCCTGCAAACACATTTTCTTGGTCAGACACAATAAACAACAAATAAGCCAAAGAAGCAAAAACTATCAAAGCAACCAACAGTCATGGCAAACATTCTTCAGTATGCACATCCTACAGACATCTTTTGCCTACAAAACCATGGGTTCCTGAAAAGGCCTCCTGATACAGTAGGAAGGTCTGAACTGCTGGTTTTCCACTTCTACTTCTCAATGATATTTTAAGATGAGCTTTGGACCCAGGTCATCTCTAAATCTCTCCAGACACAGTGGAACTATGCAAAGACACAGGAGATTGCATCTGTATTTTTAGCTTTTCTGATAACCAGCTACAAAGCAGTCATTTGAGTCAGCAACAGGAAAATCTAAATCTGAGGCTGAGATGACTCAAATGTCTAGATGAGGTGCTTTTTCTGTGGTCCTGTGTGCTAACGACTAGCACTGGCTTTATAGCAGAGACTCTTAACCTCAGCAATATCAGGATTTAGGGCAGGGTCATTCTTTGTTGTAGGGTGCCATCCTTGACCTGTTGCATGTTTAGCAGCATCCCTGGCCTCTACCCACTGGATGCCTGTAGCACTCTTCTTCCAAGTATGACGACCAAAATGTTTCCAGGCATTGCCAAACATCCCCTTATGGGATAAAAAAGCCACCAGTTGAAAACCACTACTTTAAAGTGTAGTCTCAAAAGAGGATCAGAGATTATGAAAATATACCTATTACGTTTGTATTTAGTAAATAAAACTTCAAATGTATTAATGTTAAGAAAAGAGAAAATGGGAGAATATAGCCTACCAGAAAGAAAAACAAAAAAGTTCCACCTCCCAACGGAAGCATGCAACAATCACTTCTATTTCTACATTTTAGACAGCACTACATTATTTTTACCTTGCAGAAAACAGCATAGTGGTGACAAGCACGGACCTTGGAGTGAGACAGCCTGGGTGGGAATCCCATCTGTGCCTCTTTGTATTGTGTAACGTCAAACAAGTTACTTTTCTATTCTGTCCACACTTTCCTTAAGATGAAGATAATAATATACTTACTTTGTAAGGTTTAATGAAGATTAAATATGTTGAAGTAGGTGACGTACTTAGAACGGTGCCTGCAGTGTCAATGTGACTACTTAGTGTCATTCCTAAACCAGTCACATTTCAAAGTGATAGGCAATCAATGTTGTATTCATCTATCCATCAGCAATAATAACAGTACCATTTGCTGAGCACTTACTATGTACGAGGCAGTGTTTCCAGTGCTTTCTAAATACTCTCCCTAATTCTATACAATTTTATCAAGATATTATTTGTACCATTAGCTCATAAACATATCTATCCTGCTCTTACATTATGCTTCATCAATTTTCACAACATAGAACTAGGCTACAGCCCTTGATCCAAATTCATCCTATTATTGGAGCCTGCAAGCTAACAATTGTTTCTACATCCTCATTTATTGTATGGTGCTGAGGATGGAACCCAGAGCCTTGTACATGCTAGGCAACTGTTCCACCACTGAGCTACACTCATGGCCCTGTTTTTTTACATAATAAAGTGTTGAAATAAATTTTTTAATAAGAATATATTGTGACACATGAAAGTTATATGAAATTCAAATGTCAGTGTTCACAAATATTTACCGGAACACAAAGTCACTTATTTACCTTTATAGCCTAACTGCTCTTGTGCTATAATAGTAAAGTTGATTACTGATGATAAAAATAGTAAAGTTGATTTACTTGACCTGCAAAGCCATAACAATTAACTGTCTGACTCTTTGTAGAGAAAGTTTGCAGACTCCTAATCTAGAGCACAAAAGAAATCAGTAGAAGTAATTCTGTCAAGAATGTTCTATTGCTTGTATGAATGTTCACCACTCTTATCCTTCCAAGGCATCCTTTTCTCTTTCTTGATCTGCCTCCAGTTGTATAGTAATTTTAGTTTTGTGATCCCCCTAGTCTCCACTGACTCATGTCAGGCAACTGTTAGCCAAGAGTGTTTTTAAATTACAACAACCTTGGTGGGAGGTTCTCAGCTCAGACTCACATTGAGTCACCTGGAGAACTTTTAAAACATTGGTCCCTGGGCTGCACTCCCAGAGCTTTGATGCCGTTGGTGTGGGGTACAGCCTGGGCACTGGGGTGTTAAAGAGCTCCCAAGTGCTTGTCATGGTCAGCAGGAGCTGAGGACCACTGGCCTAAAGAATGGTTAGTTTTTAGCCTATATTTCTAAAATATTCATGATGAGAAGGGATTTTGTTGGAAACACCAACACCTCACCCCATCATAGACCGCCCCCCAAATCAACTCTCCAGGCAGGAACCTGAGAGGCTGTGTTTAGTGAATGTCACAGGTGCATTAATGCTTAGTGAAGCTCAGGACACACTGCTTGGCCAACATCCTTTGCAGCACACAGGGATGATAATTCTTCAAGGGATGGGGCCTGAGCTTCCAGCTCCCTTTTGCATGGCTCACTGGGTTAGCCTCAGCAAACCCATCACACTGGATCCCTCAGTTGTGTCCAGTTGTGTTTATATAATTGCCAGGAATCTATGTCCACATGTTGACAAAGCCCAGACCTCACGGAAGTGAACAGAGAAAGGTGTGCCAGTTTTTTAAATCCCCAGGGATGCTTAACAGTAAAATTCAGCTTTAGATTAAAGGTCCCATTGGCTTTGGATTGGATTCTCTGTAAGAGTATTTCTCACTCTGATTTCCAAAAGCTTCCCTTCCTACTCTTCCAAGGTACTGAAAGGAAAGACACATCTCAGTTCCCCACAACTCCGCTTGCTGATCATAGACAGTTTCCGGAGGAGCAACTTGGGTCCTTTTCTGTTCCAAGACAAAGGGAGGCAGAGACCCATCTGGCTCCCAGACCCTGTCTGGGTTGAGAGCCCATTTGAAGGATCACAGCTAGAGAGGATTCAAATCCAAATCTGTGCAGTGGCCACAGATCAGGGGCACGATATGCATCCAGGGTTTCTCTCACAGTGACAGGCTCTTTCCTGGAGGGCAGGCAGGTCAGGTGATTTAGACAAGATGAAGAATATGAGCTGAGATTTAAATCCAAGTCTCGGTGACTTTGTTGCCCACCTTCCTTGCACCAGACACACTAGATCGGTTTTCAGAGGACATAACATGAAGTTACTTAAGTACTGTGCTACACAAGTTCTGGTAGAAGTGGATGCACTGTGTAACTGTACCTACAAGTGACAAGATAATCCTTTGGAGTGTTTTACAGAAAATTGGGTAAAATTTTTCTGATGAAATCAGGGCAGTTAATAAAATTCATTTCAAAGCAATAAAATTTCAAAATTCACTGCAAAGCAATAAAATTTGATTCAACAAAGAGGACGAAGCCACCAGGAAGAAAGATTTCAAGTCAGAAGGCACTGAGAGTGTATTGTAGAATTTCAACCACTGAGTTTCTTTCTTTGCATTGTATAAAATACATACTCAAAGAAACTGTGGAGTGAATGCCAATGCATTATGATGGTCAATCAAAATCATATGAACCAAGTCAGATTGTGAATTTTTTTTTTTTTTTTTCAGTACTGGTGATTGAGCCCAGGGCCTCTCACATGCTGGGCAAGCACTCTACCACTAAGCTATACCTTATCCCTCAAACTAATTTTTAAACAGCATCCTACATGATGCTGTTTAAAATTAAGCAGCAAATGTTTAATGTTAAGCAAACTCTTTCCTGAGAAATTTTCATAATTTTCTAGTGATCCTGAAGGTGGTAAGGAATAGGAAACTAGGCATGGATAAAGACGACAGTCCCAGGGTAGGGTGTGAAAAGCAAATCACTTGGGTGGAGAGTAAGCTCAGAGGACATTCAGCATCTATGTAACTGACTATCTGTGGTGATCACATTGCTTTCATTCATGATACTGGGTAACTCTGACATATTTTCTCCTTTAAGATATGGAAGCAGGGGGGTGGGGCTGAACATGTAGCTCAGTGATAGAGTGCTTGCCTAGCATGTAAGAGGCCCTGGGTTCAATCTCCAGTACCACACACACACAGACACACAAAGAGGTGAGGGAGTTATATGCCAGTTTTGTCTGCAAATTATATAAGAAATACCTTTGATTCGTATTAAGAATCTATTTAACAAAGAGAGAGAGAGAGAGAGACAGACCCTTTCAGTAGATAAGGCAGAATCTCTCCAGTTCCCCAGTATACCTCCCAACCAGGCTGCAGCTTCTGCTACCTTCCAAGCTCCCTCCATGTCCCAAAGTCACACACTATCTCCAGAACTCTGGAAGCCCCAATCTTCTTGCCCACACTGTATACTATTTTTTTCTATATGGTGGCCTTGGAAGAGTGCAGGTGATGAGAATTAACCAGCTCTGAGTTCCTACTCACAGCCCCTGAGGCCAATAAGTGCCTCACTTGACTTGAGGCCTTGCCTAAATAAGGTTTTGCTTCTATGCCATTTCCCTTAGGGTAAGTTTTCTCTTGCAAGGGCCCCACCAGCTTTTCACCACTCCACACACGTTGACGGTCCTGAATCCTCCAGTGACAGGCACCAACATGAACCCTGAGGAGTTTTTTCTGATACCCATCGATCCAGTCAATCACATCAGAATTCACCCTCAAGGTGTGAAAGCCTGAGGATGAACTCTCTCTCTCTAGTCGCAGTGGGCTGCACAGACCCATGCCTTTCTCTGCATTACCTTCTCTCACTTCATTTCAAAGAAGTAGACACCAAAAATGAATATTCCAGCTGGGCACAGTGGCACATGCCTGCAGTTCCAACACCTTGGAGCCTAAAGCAGGATTATCACTTGAACCCAGGAGTTGGAGAACAGCCTAAACAACATAGCAAGACCCTGTCTCAAAAACAAACCAACCAACCAAAATATTCCAACTGGGCTAGGGCAGGGAGATAGTACAATAGAAAACAGGAAAAACCTTCCCAGGTCACTGACAAGCCAAACACTTTAAACTCTGAGAAAAAAGGAAAACACTAAGTTAGAAGAAAATTGAAGTGAGGTCTTGAGATAAAGTCTGGGCTAGTTTCATGTTAGTTTGACCAATTTGCAGTATTACACGTGTCCTCTTTTCCTTCTTGTGAACATTATTTAATTGCCTAGCATTAGGCAAAAATCTACTGTGCAGCAATAGTTCAGGAACCTTAAATCTGAGCCTGAGCAAGAGCAACCTTCACAGACAAGATTCCCTTTTTTTGCTAGGAAGACATAAGAAATCAGGTCATTGCAAAACAAAATGGTGCATGGTGACATACACGTACCAATACTGAGGCCCCAGAGATACACAGAGGGTCAGAAGGAAGACTGCATATTAAGTTATTTCAAGTCTTTTTAAAAAGTTCTTTTGCTAGTTTAAAGCTTATAAATTCATTTTGTCGTGAATTCTCTGTTCTGTTTGCTGACCTTGTTCTGTCCTGCTGTGCGGTGGCCTTGCCTGAGTCCAGGGCTCCTGGGCCTCAGCAGCCAGAGCACTGTATTGTATTTCCTTACAGCTGGCATATATCGGATACCTGATGCTCTTCAACTATATCGTGTTAGTGAAGATGGAGCGCTGGCCTTCGACCCAGGAATGGATTGTCATTTCCTATATTTTTACCCTGGGAATAGAAAAGATGAGAGAGGTAACTGCTTTCATAAAAGAAAACGTAAGAGCAGGATGGTGGGGATGGAGGGGAGAAGGGGATGCTTGGGACCCAAATTAAGCCAGAATTTATCTTCTCTAATGCCTTTAAAGCTGTTTCCTGCCACCTTTGACAAATCTAGGGAGGGTTACCTGGCTGATGTTTATAGGGTTGTCACTCCATGACCGGATATAGTCTATTTTCTGCTCACAAAGCTTTTGTCCCAAGGAATCCTCCAGTTGTCTTCCACATCATTTACACCTCTCTTTACTTATCCCTATAAACATGACTTTTCATATTTGGCTATTTTTAATTCCCATTTCAATCTCTTACTTTGGGTCTCTTTGGACACAGTCTACCAGTACCAATGTCATTTCTCCAAATGTGCTTCAGCAGCTCTAAGAGAGGCTCTGCTCGCATTCATTTATTTAATTTACTCTCTAGATGACTCTTTGTCAACAGTTATCATACACCTGCTAGGCACTAACCTTTCCACCAGCCCTAGGGTTTAGGTCCTTCAGTTTGAGGATGTGTTGTCCCTTTTTTATCCACTCATCCTTATGACCTAAAAGGAACTATTGAAATGCCACCCTTATATTATTTGTTTGAATTCAAAACAACCTCCCAGACAACAGATGCTACAAAAAAACACAATGAGATATGAAGCCATGAGAAAATATGGAGGAAACTTAGATGCATATTACTAAGTGGAAAAAAAAAAAAAAGGCTACATGCTTCCAACTATATGACATTCTGGAAAAGACAAAACTATGGAGACAGTAAAAACATCAGTGGTTGCCAGGGGTTGCAAGAAGGGGAATGAATAGGTGAAGCATGCAGGCTGTTTTAGACAGTGAAAATACTCTGTGTGATACTGTTGTGGTAGATGCATGTCGTTATACATTGGTCCAAACCCATAGAATGTACAACACCAAGAGGGAGCCCTAGTGGAAAGGATAGATGTGATGTGTTACTCCCGGTCATGCTCTCAATTTTGCTGTTCTAAAATATAATATACTTCATTAAAAATTAAGTAAATACAGCTCTAGATTCCAAACACTGCCAAAATGAATGTGGTCCAGCAAAAGTCCACAAGAGGGCTCTGCATCCCTGTTCAACAAATTCCTGTTTCACCAGAAGAAGCTACAGCAAAGGCAGGCTTGTGAGGGGATGCAGGCTCATGTGCACCTTCCCTGGAACTGCGGGGGTGGAGAGAGGGATGTTCTGGAGGAAGTGCTTCTGTCATGTCCACTGCGCCTCAAGAGCCCAGGAACAATCCTGGTTGCTGTACTTCAGCGGATCGATGGACACCATTGAAAAAAGGATTCCTACAATCCACAGACCCTCCCTGACTTTCCTGATCAAAACAGGTTCAAAAGGACTTGCCTTCTTGAATTTTCAGTTCAAGAATGTTCTCCTCCAGAGAAAACATGCAGTGTCTATTAGATGCATTTGTATTGGGATCTTAAAAAGTTTTTTCTCGGTATTCAGAGGCTTTCTCTTGGGTTTTTAAACTGGGAGATATTTTAATTCTAACTAAAATGTCCCCATCCCAAGAACTTGAGACAAGATATATTAGTCCTCTTTTATATAGGACTAGATTAAATTAAAAACAAAGCAGTGGAGTGGCCTGTTTTCTTCCAGCCAGTTGTCCACACTTAGGTCCTCCAGTTCACAGAGCATTCTGCTTCTTGATGGATGTTGTAGATTGCGGGGGTTATGGTCCGTCCCGAACCAGGGGGTCGAAGGGGCACCCCCACATTCACCTAGCAGTGGAAGTCAGGAAGAATTGGAGCTGACTGGCCGCCCATTCCCAGCCCTCTGCGCAGGACAATCAAACGCACCAGGGAGACCAGTCAAAGCAAGTACTCATTTAATTGCGGAGCAAGCATTCAACTTATAGGGCCATTCGGCCAATCAGAGAGAATGCATGTAGCCAGCAGCTGTCCATGTGACAAGGCACACAAGCTCCCTGAATTCTGTCCATGAGCTGATCACGTTCTCGGAACCAACAGTAAACCAATCACATAGTCCCTCCTTCCTCCGTGCCCTTCCCGTTTACACACTTTTCACAATGGCTAGTCCCCATCTTAAGGGCGTAGCATGGAGCTAGCTCCTCACAGTAGATTTCCCATATTTTAAAAAAATATTTTATTTTTCAGTTGAGTGGACACAATATGTTTATTTTATTTTTTATGTGGTGCTGAGGATCGAACCTAGTGCCTCACACATGCTAGGTGAGCACTCTACCACTGAGCCACAACCCCAGCCCTGGATTTCCCATTTAAACTGAAGAGCAGCAATAAGTTTGTTCAGGTCTTTGTGTGGCTCTGAGAACTGAGCTGCTACTTTGGGGACCCAGTGGCTATGCAGTGCCAGCTGGCGCTCTTGTGACTTAACGCATATTCCTTCCCCACAACAAGCACAAGAGGGAGAGACTGGAGCCTGGAGATTGGAGTCTCTCCTGGGACTAGGCTGCAAGAAGACAGGGAGCAGTGTGTACTCCATGGACTGTTCTGGTAGAGACTGCCAAGCAGGCCGGCTGCCAGGACCTTCTGGGACTGGCTCTTCATTTCTCCCCAGGCAGCGTGTCATGGCAAGAGGGCAGGGCTTCCGAGCTGGGGTCAGGAGGGGGTCAGCGGAAGAATCCTGGCTCCTGAGGAAGCTGTGAGGAGCCAGGCAGTGACCATCTTCATGTCTGACCTTTCCCTCTGCGGCCTGGTGAGGTTGCCCCTCACCCCATGTCCCTGACCTGAACTCCTTAAAGAGATGCTGCACTACCAAGAGGAAGAGTACCCCCCAGGCACCCGCCTGGGGAGCTCAGACGCAAGATCCTGGAAACGTGGAAAAGTTTGCACTTCCGTGCCTCCCAAGGGATAAACAAGGACAGCTCTGTGGTTTCACAGGCTGCCCTCCCGTTCCCAGCACCACATACTTCCGCTGTAGTCACTAGGCAAACCACGGTAATCCCTTAATAGAGTGGCACTGTTTACAGCATGGTCGTGTAGACGTTATCTCATTCTGGTTCTCCTCCCCACAACTCTGTGAGGTCAGTGGCACAGCTATGATGACATCCCCACTTTACAGGTCTTGGAACCAAGGCTTAGGGTAGTAAGCAATTTTTTTTTTAATCCCACAGCTAGAAAGGAAAGCTAGGACTGAAAACTGGCAGACTGTCTCAAGACTCATTACTCTGCAGGGTCCCAGGATGCTAAGGAAGGTCCCTGAGGGGGAGGCTTTTGACATATAACCTTTTACTCCTGCTTTACCCCAAACTATTTTGCTTTTATCTCTTTTTTTAAAAAACATGTTGTGAGACATCACACACACACAAAAAAAAATATTTTCACTATTTAAAAATTACACTATATAACTATATTTAGCAGTTTGAGCAAAAGGTTAGAAAAGCTCTAGGGTATTGCCCATCCTCCCTCCCCCTCTTCATCACACACACATGCACACACAGACTTTTGCCTAGTGGAGATGGGGCTAAGGGTGAGAAACAACCAGGACAACAGCAGCAATCCTGATGGGTACAACAGCAGCTCTCAGACTGTGGTCACCAGTAGGACATGTTAGAAAGGCAGATTCTCTGGCCCACTCCAGGCCTGCTGCAGCAGGAACTTGGAGGTGGGCCAGCCATTTGTGTTTTAATCAGCCTTGTATGTGATTTTGATGCACACTTAAGTTCAAGAAAGCTTGGGCTACGGATCAGAGAAGGCACACTACAGAGGATGAAGAACGAGGCTACCAGGTGACTCTTGGTATCTCGTTCAGCCTTCCAAATCCCAGCCTTGATTTACTAAAATCTCCCCTTCTTAGTATTTCAGACCAGGGTAAATCATTATAGTGGGTGTGAGGATTCAAGCAAATAACTGCAGATATTGACTGTCCCCAGTCTTTTCTCTCCTTTCCTTTGAAGAGGTCCTGAGTTGGAGAAAGGGTGGGTCCTAGTGAAGAGATGGAAACCTCAGTAGTAAACATAAGAGAATCATAAGAGTGGCCTAGTGTGCATATCCTAGCCCATGTGTAGCAGTCTGTCTTGGCTTAAAGTAAATAGAGAATTCCACCCAGCTGTTAAAATGTAAAAGACAGGAGAATTGCTGTCAGGTACCTATGCAACTGTCTGCTGACAAATATTTATTGGGTGTCCATTATGTAACAGGCCTGGAATAAAAGGCACTGCTCTCAGAGGTTACTCTCTAGTGAAGAGAGAAGGATGGAGGTTGGATGGATGGGTGGATGGATGGGCAAGACACATATTCATATAAACATACATATATATGCACAGAGAATATAATTTCATAGTGAAAAAAGGATTCAAAAAAATCAGTATAGCAATATATTAGAGAGTGATTTGGAGACATGGAGGCTACTGCAACTAGAATGGTCAAAAAAGGCCTTCCTAAGAAAGGGACATTAAGGAGGGACCTTAAGGATGAAGAGGAGCCAAACATGTAATATTCTGGGTGAAGAAATGCTCAACAGAAGGAACAAGTACAAATGTCCTGAACATGGAATGGAACTTCTATGCTTAAGAGCAGGCCAATATGGCTACCGGGTAGAGAGAAAGGGGGCATGTGGCAGGACATGAGATGAGGCCACAGTAAGGAGTTTGAGATTTTCTCTAATGTAATGGAAGCCATCAAAAATTTAAAGTATGCAACTGTCATAATTTGCTTTAGTTTCTGTTGTTGTTCATTTGTTTAAGTCTCCTCTTTTTAAAAAATGAGGTATAATTAATCCATAACAACTACCAAAGGTGCAGCTTGATGAGTTTTTTACCTACACAAACAAGCAACCGTGTAATCACCATTCAGATCATGACTTGGGTTTTTAAAGATCAGAGAATGGATTCCAGTCTGGTAGGCAATAATGACAACAGAGATGCCAGTTAGGAGTTTGCCACAATCCTGTGTGAGAGGTAATGGGACTTAGATGTAATGGGAAATGGAGGTAGTGAGAAGTGGGTGGTCAGGTTGTACTTAGAAGAGAGGGAACTGGTTGATGTAAGGGAGGAGTTAAAGAGTGCTCCCGAGAGAGTGGCCTGAGTAATTCAATATGGCAGAGCCGCTTACCAAGATAAAGGAAGATTTTTAAGAAGACTTTGCAGACGTGTACTAGGAATAACAATGTTGTAGCAAAACCCCAAAGGATCAAACTTATTGCTTATGTCTGCTTCTGGACCATTTGCATCTGGATTGCTTAAGCTTAGCTCAGTTGTACGTTGCTAACATGCAAGCATGCAAGCAGACACAGGTAGAAAAAAAGCTACTGACGTCAGCTAACAGACCCAGCACGTTTCAACTGGACTGGAAATATAGACAGAAACCACACTTAACTCCACTGTCTCTCTTGCCTTGTAGATTCTGATGTCAGAGCCAGGCAAGTTGTTGCAGAAAGTGAAGGTGTGGCTGCAGGAGTACTGGAATGTCACAGACCTCATAGCCATCCTTCTGTTCTCTGTTGGAATGATTCTTCGTCTTCAAGACCAGCCCTTCAGAAGTGATGGGAGAGTTATCTATTGCGTGAACATCATTTATTGGTACATCCGTTTACTAGACATCTTCGGAGTGAACAAGTATCTGGGCCCATATGTAATGATGATTGGAAAAATGGTAAGCAGGGCTCTCTAATTCCATGTTTTAAGTTCTCAGAGGAAGAGTTGTAATAATAGGAAGAGGACTATAATTTATTTAGACCTGCTATCAAGGTCTACAGGAGATGGCCCCAGGGATAGTTTCTTTTATTTTTTTCCCCCAGTACTGGGAATTGAATCCAGAGGTGCTCTACCACTAAGGTACATCCTCAACTCTTTATTTTTTATTTTGAAACAGGGTCTTATTAAGTTGCCTACACTGGCCTCAAACTTGTGATTCTCTTGCTTCAGCCTCTTGAGTCACTGGTGTTACAGTCATGCACCACCAAGCCTGGCAGAGTGTTTTATTTTTTAAATTCCTGTTGAGTGTTTCGGAGTTTGACTATATCTATCTAACGCAAACTGGGGGATTTAATTATCAGCCATTTGCAAACTGAAAAATACACAAAGATGATCTACTTTGTGCCAGGTACTGGCCTAGGAGTTGAATGTACAGAGGTTCTTCCTATGAAATGAAAAGAGCGAGGGGAGAAGAAAGAAAGAGAGAGAGAGAAAGAGAGAAAGAAAGAAAGAAAAAAGTAAAATAGTGTGAGGATGTTGTAATAGATGTGTATAAAGTACAAAAATAATATAGGTTAGAAAAACATTCACATGAAAGTTATGGTGTAGCTGAGTCACAAATTTTTAACAGATGAAGATTTTTCAAAGATGCTTTTTTAAAAAAAGAAGTTGTAGGAAGATTCCTTTCTCTACATAAAGGGAAGAAAAACAGTGTGTTTGAGTTGACTTCAGTTGAGTTTGAATTGAGGATCATGCATTGTATGTTTTCTTACACTGCTAGGAAATGGTGTCTATTTTTTAAAAAAGCTGGGTATGCTGGCACACACCTATAATCCCAGTGCCTCCGGAAGCTGAGGCAGGAGGATTGAGAGTTCAAAGCCAGCCTCAGCAACAGCGAGGTGCTAAACAATTCAGTGAGACCCTGTCTCTAAATAAAATACAAAATAGGGCTGGGGATGTGGCTAACCGGTTGAGTACCCCTGAGTTCAATCCTCAGTATCAAAAAAAAAAGAAAGAAAGAAAAGAAAATGCTCCAAAATGATGCACCTACTTATCTAAATCTTTAAAGAAAGAATCCCTAACAGAACAAACTAATATGCTCCCTCACAAATGGCCAAAGACTTGGTCCCATACTTCTTAACCACACACCAGCTTCCAGACTTTTTCCATAAAAACTGAGCCCTAAAGGACAGATTAGCAGGATTCCAGGAGTACATGAGTAAATCGACTCCTTCCCCACACTCCCTAGAGAAAGAGTCAGAACCTGAAGCCCAGACACAAAGCACTTTATCAGATCCCCCACTTCTTCTGTGTACCCCCAGCTTTCCCTTTGTAGGATGTATTTGGGAAAGCTAAGTATATCCATCCTACCTCTTAATGAGAAACCTCTTTACTAATAATCTCCACTTTTTTTTTTAAATGTTTATTTTTTAGTTGTAGGTGACAGAATATCTTTATTTTATTTTTATGTGGTGCTGAGGATCGAACCCAGTGCCTTATGCGTGCTAGGTGAGCACACTACCACTGCACCATAATCCCAGCCCTAATCTCCACTTTTATTGCATGAGCTATTGAAACCAACAAGTGGTTAGTAGAAGTCTCTCTCTTGTCTGTCTGTCCTTCCTTCCTTCCTCCCTTCCTTCTTTGTGTGTGTGAGAGAGGGGTACTGGGGTTTCAACCCAGAAAGGGGTACTTTACCACTAAGCTACATCCCCAGAACTTTTTACTTTTTATTTTTGGACAAAGTCTCGCTAAATTGCCCAGGCTGGCCTCAAAATTGCCATCCTCCTGCCTCAGCTTCCTAAATTGCTAGGATTATAGGCAAGTGCCACCACACCCAGCTAATAGATGTACTTTTTCAATAGATATCCTTCTTCATTCCCACTCAAGTTTTACTATATACATCTTTGCCAACTCAGTATTTATCAAACATTTATCAAACATCTGTGTGTGACTCTACTAAAATGAATCTTACATAACCAGAGCTCTTCCTACAAAAATCACTTACAAACTCTTGCAAGAATTTGAATTCAAAATGAATTGAGTAGGAGACCTTAAGCAATATACTTAACCTCTCTGAGATTCAGTTTACTCATTTCATAAGTAGTAATGAATAATGAATGTGTCTTGTAGGGTTGTTGTGATGGTTAGAAGTACACATTAAGTGGCCATCATGTCTGGCTCATAGTTTGTGGCTGATACATTGTATCTGCTATCATTATGTTTATATTGTGTTTTTAAAGTACAATGAAAAAAAGGAAAGTGAGCTTCATTATTCTGCTATAAATCTAACCTTTTGGTACATGAGCTTGGTATTTGTAATATCAGCCATATTTAGGGCATGTTTTAGTCAGCTATTTCACTGCTGTGAATAAAGGATCTGACTAGACCAACTGTAGAGGAGGAAAGGGTTATTTGAGGGCTCACGGTTTCAGACGTCTTAGACCATAGAAGGCTGGCTCCATTTCTCCAGGCTCGAGATGAGGCTGAACATCATGGCAGAGTGGGTGGCAGAGGGAAGCATCTCACATCATGGTGCTCAAGAAGCAGTGAGAGAGAGGGACTGCACTCTCCAGCTACAAAATATATACCCCGTAGCCACACCCTAATTAACCACTTCCTCCAGCCCCACCCCACCTGCTTCCAGTTACCACTCCGTGAATCCCATCAGAGATTAGTTCACTGATTAGACCAAGGCTATAACTCAATCATTTCCCCTCCAAACTCTCTTACATTGTCTCACATGTGAGCTTTTAGGGGATGCCACATCCAAATCATAACAGGGCAAACATCACCAAACCATTCTAGAGAGGAAAAATTTGATTCTAAAACTGGAGTTACTCAAAATTGAACCTCAGTTCAATTGAGTATTTTTGAGTAGGAAAAAATATGTGTATTCCTCTGTTATTCCACCTGTTACATTACCCTTTTTATACTTTAATGATGAATTTGAGATTGTGGTGAGAATATCTGTCTAAAGACAGATTCCGTGGGTGGGGCTTCGGAGAGTGGATCTGTGGATCCTTCTCCTAATTTATATACGAGTGAAGGAGTGAATTTCCTTGACATAGAGGGCAAACATTTATGAAATTCTCAAATGAGTTGTTTCTTGGCCCAATGAGAGTAAAGAACTGTAACAGCTATAAAAATGAGGCCAAGCTTTCTCCACCTTGACACTCTTGAAATTCTGGGCTAGGTAATTCTTTGTTTTAGGGCACCATCCTCTATATCATTCAGTGCTACCTGTGGCCTCTGCTCACTAGATGCCAACACACAGAGTTCTGATAACAAAAGTGTCTCCAAACATTGCCCACTATCTCCTGAGGGACAAAAATGACCCTCTGCTGAGAACTACTGCACTAGGAGGTTATTTAATCTGATTGATTGGTTTTCTGATGGTCATTTTATTTAATAAAATCTGCAAAAACCCAAACTGACCAAATATATTACTATTAAAAGTCTAGATGACATTTAAACACTTTAAATAACTTGTCACACTAATGCAGTAAGATTATGTTAAAATCCATGTCTGTCATTTTAATAATGGCATAATTATCCCCAGTTTTGACTAGAATGAAATCTTACCAAGGAATGAGAAAGAGGAATGTACTGCATTTTCTCTACCTCTTAACTTATGAATGACTTCATTTGTCAGTCAAGAATAAGTAGAAAATGAGAATATTTGAGGACTTGCTTCTCTTTCATGGAAATCTTAAGATAATTAGTTCAATAATTGAGTCATTGATCCAGAAGGTAGATAAAATATGCCTGTAGAATTTATGAGGGAGCCAGATGGACTGCCAGGCTGGAAGTGGAACAAAATATTCCCAGATGTGTTTACACAGAAAGCTCCTCAACATTAGAGAGCCCCTTTTCAGTATTAAACAGCCAGGTACTCACTGTGCCCTGAGGTCTAGAGAGAGACGTCTGATGAGATTCCTGGACACGGGATGACCATTTTGAAATTGGTTCCGTGTGTCTTTGCAGTACAGAAGAATCCAGTGCACCAAGTGCTAACAACATGGAAAACCCACATCTCTAGTATAATTCCATTTGATCTGCAGGTCCAGGATTGCTAGAAATCCTAACCCCTTGCCTTCATAATCCACTTATCAAGGCAATTCTCTAAGCCAAGTCTCAACTCACTTATATAATGCAGAACAAAAACAGCATTAGCAGCTAGCTCACCCTTTACTATGTGCCAGATACATGAGATATGTCTTCATTACACCCCAAGAAATAGATCTTAGTATCCTCATTTGGCAATACAATAAACTGAGATTCAGCAAGGGAGAGTGACAGGATTCCAGCTCCGGACCTCCTTCCACCTCTTAATAATAATCCATTAATCGCAACTGAGAACTCACCACATTAAGTGTTCACATGTTATCACATTTAATTCTTAACAATAATATGCATTTTTGATGTTATTATTATCCTCATTTTAAAAATTAAAAAACAAAGATTAAGCAACTTGCCCCAGGCCACTTAGCAATTTTTTTTTTTTTTTTAATGGTGAGGAAAATGGTCAGAAAATTTTTATTTTCTTTTCCTGGAGTCATCTTTAACTTTTTTGGTGTACTTTTTTCCACTTAGCTTTTTTTTTACTAGTAAAGCCAAGGTGAAAACCCAGGTTGTCTGTCACCTGAGAAAATGTGTGAAATCACTAAAGTACATACCCTCCTGTGTTGAGCACACTGAAAGATATTTATAAGAATAGTACAAAATCTTAACACTGAAATAATTGAATGATTTAGCTTTACAAACACAAGGAGTCATCCCCTGGTCTTATTAATAGTGCTCAGATTTTGATATTTGTATGAAAGTGAGGACTTTGGACTATATGAAGCTAAGCATTTAAGAATGTCTTCTCTTTGGTTGTTTTGACCCTCTGGAGAGATATCAGAATCAATCTGAATGAAAACAATAGTGAGAAATTAAATTAGTATGGTTTCTGTATTTACTGGCTGAGTTTTCTTGGGTCAAACAAGTTCCTAAATCTCATGAGTACACACCGTCCTCTCCCACCCACTTTTAATTAACATAAACAAACATAACACAAAAGACTCAAGCGTACTTTTTCATTGATAGAACTTCTTGTAAATAAGTGATGAAAGAATTTTACAAAATAGAGAGAGTAGATGAAAAACAGACCCAGGTTTCCTATAAAACAGTTTCAACACAAGCCAGCTTGCTCCCATAGAGACTTCTGAGACCATTAAACTGTGGAAGGAATAACTAACTAGCATGTAGCTATAAGAACAATGAAAAATAAAAACGAATGTCAAATTTGGAGAGATTTTCATTTCAAAGTTTCCAAGTGGGAGATGGCTTTTGAAGTTGCCTTGAAAGTTGATTAATTGATCTAAAATATATTGAGATCCCAGTGTCCTAAGGCATACAGGAATGTTTGAATTCCAGCAACATATGTCAAGGAATATACTCTTTCAAAACAAAAGTTTTAAGCTCATTTAGAGGGCTGAGGGTATAGCTCAATGGTAGAGCATTTGCCTAGTGTGCATTAGGCCCTGAGTTCAATCCTTAGCACCAAAAAAAAAAAAAAAAAAAGGATTGGTGGGCCTGTTTTGTGTCACAGGCCTACTTTTCATCCCCCATCACCATTGCCAAGGGGTGAAGTGTCTGGATTAACCTCACCTGGGAAACAAATGGGTGGAAACTTTTCTAAAAGGAGGTAATGGGTTCTGACCCGGCAAAATCAATAGTTATTGCATCCTCATCTATTTTGAGTGATAAAAGAAAAGCAATTTGGTATTTGACAAGCAGATCCCAAATAACATATGTCATGGAAATAAACAAGGAAGGAAGAGGAATAAGAGATAACATTGTACTAAAATTCAGTAGGAGGATTTTATAAACATATCAAGGAGCAAATACATCATTTCAGCAGTAGGAACAGGTCTAGGTCATTAGGCCACATGGTTCTAATGGTAGGAAAACACCATCCATAACTAGTACAATACCTGCAGGAGGAGTATGGGAAGACTAGTTCTCTGAGAGACTGGTTTGAGCTAGAATATCACGCAATGGAATGTGGTCACAAGACTATGATAGATACTTGGTTTGTCTTGGCTTTATTTATAAGATATTATTTTCATGAGCTTTCCAACTCTTTGTCAGCCTTTCAAAACTGAGAAAGGGAATTTACTACATTGCACTAGTTCTTGAAATAGTTCATCTATCTCAATTCCAGTTCTGCCAAGAAGAACCCCAAAAAGGACATCCCCACCACCACCACTAACCCCCAAGAGCAGAGAAAAGGTTCATGCAGAATTCACATAAAAACCCATTTTTGGGGCTGGGATTGTGGCTCAGTGGTAGACCACTTGCCTCACATGTGGGAGGCACCGGATTCAATCCTCAGCACTGCATGTAAATAAATGAATAAATAAACATCAATCAACAACTAAAAAAAAAATTAAAAAAGAAAAGAAACCCATATTTCTTTGTGACTATGAAGACTCTGACTCCCTTGCCTAGACTTGATTATGTCCCAGAGAAAGCAATGAAAAGTGAAGGAGCTCCATTTAATGTGTACGTTTTTTAAAAATGTTTTGGGGTTTTTTTTTTTTTTTTTTTTTTTTTGAGTTACTGATAAGATTTGGTGGATGCTGAACTCAATAGGCCAGCTGTTCTCTTATCTGGACACAACTCCCTATCAAAACATCTCTTATCAGCAGTCTAGAAAGTGACCCTCCACAGATTTTCCTCAACATCAGTGTTCACAGGAGCATTCAATCACATGGGTTCTCTTTCGTTTCTCCCTCTGCTTCTTCACTCTTCCAGATGATAGACATGATGTACTTTGTCATCATTATGCTGGTGGTGTTGATGAGCTTTGGAGTCGCCAGGCAAGCCATCCTCTTTCCCAATGAGGAGCCATCATGGAAACTGGCCAAGAACATCTTCTACATGCCCTATTGGATGATTTATGGGGAAGTGTTTGCAGACCAGATAGACCGTAAGCAAGTTTATGATTCTCATACACCAAAGTCAGGTATTTAACTTCAATTGGGTCGTGTCTCTTCCAAGTTCATCTGTTTGTTCTCAATAAATGGCTCAAGATAGAGGACCGATTCCTAGCTTGTTATCTTGGTGGAAAAAAATTACAGAAGGTGAACATACAATTTTAGCAAAGTAGTCCTTGGGTGTATTTTCAGGTATGTCTTTCTGTGACACAAATTGACATCTGGTATACCAAATTGGATCCAAAAATGAATCATTTAAAAAGATCTAAATTTTTGGTTTTGTGATTTAAACTCCTAGGGCCATGTGTTGGACATTTTGGTACCATGAATATATTATGTCACAACTCCCCACTCCTACTCCAACCTTTAACCCCCAGTCTTTAAAAAATAAAGTCCTTGAGTTTGACTTCAGACCAAATAAACGATTTTCAATTTTGTCATCAAATTCAAGGATAAGGGCAAACATCTGTATGGTGTTTGCCTTGCACTGGAAAATATTCTCCAATTGCCTTTCCCACTGTCTTAAATTATGTGCTATTGAGACTCATAGGAAGTTAGTATTCATTGCCTGGAAGTATGGAAAATGCCTTAGGTCATAAACTGAGTTGCTTGTTGTAAATGCCAGAAAAAAAGTAGTATCAGTATCATGAAGTGATTCAGTGTGGGGATGGAGCACCAGCAGGGGCCCAGTATTTCAAGCCCTAAAAAATGCTGATTCTCCATAGAAAACACTCCTTTTGTGTGGAGTTTGAAGATAGTTATAGCCTAGGAATCTGTTCCAGGATTTTATTTGGACCAAATGTCAGGGCACACCAGGCACTGGGAAATTCCTGGGGAAGAAAGCATCAGGAAAGAGAAACATCTTTTAGTTCAGTGGAGTTGAATCCCAGGAGCAGCTATCTCTCATTTTCCCTGAGGAGTTTAGCTCTGGAAATAACATCCCTCCAACACTGTTGAATTAACATTTTTTAGACAATTTTTGCTGACAGGCCAACCATCTGAGCCCAGACTGTGGACATGGATTAGGGTTACATAACCAGGTAGGCTAGCTTATTAGGAGCGGGAGCAGAGATTAGTCAGCATTCCCATCCCCTTGCCCATCCCAGGTAGGGCCAAACCAGCAACACACAGACAAAGCACTCAAGAGTGAGTCCTCCAGTCCTGGGAAGAGCACGTATACACTGGCAACAGAACACACCAGCACGACATTTTCCCCTCCATGATGGATTTTGAACAAATACCCTCTCCTCCAAATGCGTTATCTGAGGCACACGAGGCTTTTAGGAACACTTAACTGGAACAAATATTTTTGTGTTTGTATGAGACTTAGCCAGCTCACTGAGGAAGAATCTTAACTTCATCTCCCGGTTGTAATTGGTTGACAATGTCCAGGCTTTTGCTAGGGCACCTACCCAGCAAGTGGGGACAATCCTTGAGAGCCTCCTTTCCAATGGTCCCTAGAGGAAAACTCTTAAAAAGCCAACCTGTGATCATTGTCTTTAGAGATTAAGTATGCTTTTTCCCCCCTAGAAATTGCTTTTCCACTTAGTTATGCTTTTTACCTTTTCTAGTTTTCCTTTCTTCCCCCAAATGTCATGAAGCTCCCATGGGTTTGTTCAACAACAAGGATGGGAGAAAGAGGGAGGAGTAGATATATTTTACAAATGGGATTCTGTCTGTCCCTCTACGAGTGGCCATTTATTGATGTTGTACTATGAACCCAGCCTAGTGCAACAAACACCACCATCTGGCTGAATAAGAGGATTTTTTATTGCTATTTTAAAAGAAGGGCTGATTGTAGTTTAGAACTTAAAAACCCCAATCCCTGGAGATGGAAGAGAGGTGTTTTGTGTGAATGAAGTATGAAAATAGATTCCCCACACTGTGAATTAGATCTGTGGTGCTCTACGTGTGTGAGAATAAATTTCTACCCCAAATCCTCATCTGTAACTGACCCAGCCTTGGATGAATGCAACCTTGGTGATGCCCTTCCCCCAACCACTCCTCCCTTTGTGACGTTCTGAAATTGGCTACAGCGGTAGCCACTGTTCTAAGCTAAATCAGCCAGTTTTCTGTCTAGAGTGCTGAAGAGTATTTGTCCTTTCTCAAATGGATACAGAAGGCTGCCCCCAAATCTGTCACTCTGTTTGGCCAAAGTCACTGAACATCCCTGTCCTCTAAATGACCTGATATTCATGCTGTGGCACCAGGTGGACTCAATAAGGATCGGACGACTGCCCCACCTGATTGTTCAGAACCTCCCAAGAGACCTAAGTACCAAGCTGTTTGAGAAAGGTACAGATCATTTCTGCTGCCCTACCGTGTCTGCCTCTTCTCTGTGCCGTGTCTAGGTTGGTGTGTGAAGCATGTATTCAGGCTGATTGGATCTCATGTCCACCCGGACCCACAGCCCTGCGCAGGGTCTACCAGTCTCATCCTGTGGACGTGCCCTGTGTGGGCCTCTCCAAGTGCTGCTCATTTAAACACACCTCAGGCAACTCATTCTTAACGTAATGCACGTGCTCCATATCTAAATCTTGTTTTTTGACTTCAAAATTGCTGAACCCATTTCATGTTTGGGAAATGATCTTTCTTTATTGGGTGGATATATGTGGATGTGCAAGGGGATCCTTGGGATAGGTTATTAACACCAATTTTATACCACAGAATGGAGGACAGCTTAAATGTCCTCACTTCTGGGAGGCAATGTTACTTAAGTGAGGATTTTTTTTATATGCATTTAATCTTTTTTCTTGTCATTTGCCCTAAACACAGAACTACCAATAAGGCCAAAGATACTAGAATTAGATTTGTAAGGTTACTTTCCAAATGTGCTTAAAAAACTAAAGTCAAAAGAAAAAAATGGAATTACATAAAATCACTAAATAATTCAAGTGTTTTTCACCTCTGACAAATGATAGTCCAGCCTTAATCTAAATTATCTGTAGAAGTTAAAACATTTTCCTTGATGTTGGAAGCAGAGAGGAGTGGAAAAACGTGACTGAAAGCAGAAGATAATGAATCTGAGGAAGGGACAGTGATGGTTTGCTTTACCCTGGAAACTATGCCTAACACTCTGGTTTAACTCATGGGAATTGAAGGGCATGGTAGTGCATGCCTATAATCCCAGCAACTCACAAGTCTGAGGCAGGAAGATTGCAAGTTCAAGACCATCCTGGGAAACTCAGTGAGACCCTGTCTTAAAATAAAAAGGACTGGGGATATAGTTCAGTGGTAAAGTGCCCCAGAACCGTAATGATAATAATAATAATCACAACAATTCGTGGGAATTGAACTTGCTACTGTTTGGTATTTGGTTTTTATTTTGTTTTTTTCAAATAGCCCCAAATTGTCTTTTGGTACTTATGTTATACATAATACTAGCTCTCTAAGACCCAACTAAGGGCTACCATCAGATCATTTGGGCTTCAGTTTGTTAAATGCACTGAGACCAAATGATGACATTCTTTTTGGCAGTCTCATTAGGGTGACCCATGTTGCATGGCCTCTGAGAGCTGGTCAGGATCCCACAGGAGCTTAATGGGTAAAAGTCAGTAAAAGTCACTTAGAGTGACTTAGGCAGCAGAATAAATTCCCAGTAGCATCTCTGCCAAGGCCAGAGCAAAGTTAAAATTAGATGGATTCTCACCAGCTTAGAAATCTGGTTCTACAGTTTGGTGTGTGGGGTGCCTGGAAGTGCACCTTTGTTGGAAGAGAAAATGGGGCATCTCTGGCTTTCTCTTGCTTCCAAATGAATGAGACTTCAATTTATTTACAGGGCATCCATGTGCTGCCTGATGTCTATTCAGATTCCCCAGGCTGTACCTAGGCGGGGGAGGGGGGATGAATCATGCTCTTGAATGCATTAAATGAAGGTCTAAATTTAGTTCTTCTTTCTGCCTCTCTGAGTATTTTTACAAGTTTAGATAGTACTGTGAAAGCAGAATGTCTAAAACTTACTTTCTACCATGACAGCTTAATATTATCTAGCCATTTCCACTTATTCCACATTAACTACCCAATCTTCTTAAGGCATGGGCCAATTTTTGTGTCCTACTGCTTAGGGCTTTTCATCTGAAATTAATAGGCAATCTGGAGTAATAGGGGGTTTTTTGTTTTGCCTTGTTTTGTTTTTATTTGATTGATTGATTGAGTGCAAAGATTTGCTAGAGTTTTTAAAAGTCCTTACTCTTTGGGATGCATGTTGTCCCTGTGATGTTGACTGAAAACAAGGATCGTGCATGTGCATATGAAGCTGCAACACTCTCCTAAATTACTTTTATGCCACAAATTAATTGTTCCTCACTTCAGGTGTGGAAATTAGGACCGCTCACAGAGCCGGTCTTTAAAATATGCCTGCTTATGGGGAAACCTAGAACAGTGTGAACAGAGATGATGGCAATTATGCATTTCCATCGTTAGACTCCAATTCTCAAAACACAGCATTGTGCATCTGTTTAGTATTCCAGACTGACCTTCTCTAATAGATTCAGAGCACATAAATGCCTAACAGCTATCGCGCAAGGAGTGTTGCCTGAAAGTATTGCAAAGAAAGTATTCTGGAAAAGAAAAACTTGAGCCGCTGCCAACATTGAGGGAAGTGGGGAATTGTTTTATTGAGTTTTAATTTTGCAAATTGCTAGGGAAGCAGGCCAATATCAGCCACTACTGCCCCTAATTTCTGTTCCTGAAAGTCAACTCACATTATAGGGAATACCCCACCTGACTTGTTTACTAATACAAACTAAGGCTTAATGGATTTACAAAGAGCAGAGCTATTTGCAACAGGCCTCTGAGATGATTCAGTATACTGTTGTGGTCAACATTTGTTCCACTGTTGTGATATTCACCTAGCAGTTGCTCACAGGTCAGAGTCCATATTAGATTCATTCATTCTTCATTTGATGGATGTTTATTTGGTTCTTACTATGAACTGGAAAGCAAGGTACAGAGATATACATGACAGAGATACTTTATTCAAGGTGTCTGCATCTCAGGAAAGACAAACTGGCATTGATGGCATATGTGTAGAAATAGAGCTTAAAGAAGAAGACACTCAGATCTACCTGGGATGAGAGTATAGGTTCAACAGAGGTGGGACCTTGTGCAGGGTCCATGCTAATCTTCTCTGTATGGTTCCCATTTTAATATATATGCTGCAACACAGCCACGTCAATGTTTATAGCAGCTCAATTCATGATAGCTAAACTATGGAACCAACCTAGGTGCCCTTCAACAGATGAATGGATAAAGAAAATGTAATATATTTACACAATGGAATATTACTCAGCCTTAAAATGGAATGAAATTATGGCATTTGCCAGGAAACGGATGGAACTGGAGGATATCGTGCTAAGTAAAATAAGCCAATCCCAAAAAAACCAAAGGCTGAATGTTTTCTCAGATGTGCGGATCCTAATTCACAATAAGGCAGTGGGGGAGTAGTTTAGGGAAGAATAGAAGTACTTTGGATTAGACAAAGGGGAATGAAGGGAAGCGAGGTGGAATAGGAGTAGGAAAGATAGTAGAATGAATCAGACATTACTATCCTATGTGCATATATGACATAACCAATGTAATTCTACATCATGTACAACCAGAAGACGGAGAAGTTATACTCCATATATGTATGATATGTCAAAATACATTCTACTGTCATGTATTAGAACAAATAAATAAATGCTTTGAGAGAGAGAGAGAGAAAGAGAGAGAAAGAACCTTGCAAAGAAAAGGAAGGCTGTGAGAGAACTTTGAAATAACGAGCAGATGTTCAATAGGCAGATGGGAGAATGGGGTGTGAGGAAAGAAGAATGGTATTCCAAACTGAGACTTAGTATGGAAAGTTCCAGGAACAGCAAGCAATTCAGCATGGCTGACTGCAGGATGAGAGGCAAGAGGCAGGAGGCAGGACAGATGGGTCTGAGGAGAGAGGCAGGAGAACAGATCATGGAGGACTCCATGATCAGGGTAGTGCCGTGATCCAACATGCATTTTAATCAGAGCTCTCAGGAAAAAATGTGGAAAGTCCACTAGAGAGGTTGAGATGGGAAGTGAGAAATGAGAGGACATTGTAATGCAATAGTGGCTGGAATGAAGAGCACAGGCACATGAGACTTGAGCAAGGTAAAAATCATCAGGATCTGGGAAGAGATCATATGGTGTTGAAGGTGGTTGTGGGGCCATGGAAGAGGATTTAAAATGGAGGAGCTGGGGATCACTCCAGGAGTTCTGGCTCAGTCTAAAAGTCAGTGTCATTAACTGAAATGCAGAACCTGGGAGAAGGACTCACAGGGGGAGGTTGTTCCACTGGGGTTGGATTGAGTTTGAGGTTCCTATGGAATTCCAATACAACCATAAAGAAGGCTATTTTATATATAGAACTCTAGAGTTCAGTAGAAACAGCTGGACTGGAGAAACAGAATTAGGGATCAAGAATGTAACTATAGCAAAAGGCATGACAGATGAGCTTGCCAGAGGGGATAAGTAGAGAGAGACGAGGAAGCCCGAGCAGAATACTGAGACTGGGATAGTGAACAACATCAAATGCAAGAGTAAAAAAGTTCAGCAAGTGGAACATTTAGAAGAATCCATTCAATTAGACCTTTAGGAAGTCACTGGTGGCTTTTTGCCAAGAATTTTCATTTCAGTGTTGGCATATAAGAACCAATCGCAATAATTTAAGAGTAACTGAGCAGCAAGGTAAATGCATTTACTAGGGAAGAGGGAGGAAAATGGTGGTATATTTATTGAGCAGGGGAAGAGGGGCAGAGAAAGTATCAATGAAGGGGAGTTTTCAAAAGAACTGTGATGTCTTGTAACCACTACTAAGGAAAATGAGAGATGTCACTGACTTGGCACATACCTCACGATTGTTTAGGTTGCCTATTTGCATGGTTAGGTTGTGTATTAGATAGAGGGAAAAGAAAGTAAAGGTATAACGCTGGTAAGAGCCTAAAAGGAAAAACAAAGATTATAAGACCAGATATCAAGCCTGAGCCATAAGCACACTGAGAATTAAGGATCTCAAAGAATGATAAATTGGCATTTACCATTAAGAAGTAGGGTAATTTCAGCTGGGCACAGTGGTACATACCTATAATCCCAGTGGCTCAGGAGGCTGAGGCAAGTTCAAAGCCAGTCTCACAACTTTGCAAGGCCCTAAGCAACTCAGTGAGACCCTGTCTCTCAATAAAATACTAAAAAGGGCTGGGAATGTGGCTTAGTGGTTAAGCACCCCTGGGTTCAATTCTCAGTACCAAAAAGGAGAAGGACAAGGAGGATGAGGAGGAGGAGAAGAAGAAGGAGAAGAAAAAGAAGAAGCAGGAGGAGGAGGAGGAAGAGAAGAAGGGTGATTTCAGAATTAAGAAGTGGAGTAATTTAGAATCATCATAAGGTCAAGGGATAGTTATAAAGTGGTTTCTATGGTAAGTTGGAATTGAAGTCAAGCATCTTAAAGCTAGGTTCTTCTATATATGCCAATACAGATATTGAAGTTGTCCATAGTAGGACAGGAGAGGATGACAGGAAGACTGTGATCAGGATGACCAGCAACTCTAAGGGCTTTTTGCCCAAGAATGAAAAGCGGTGGTTGGGAAGAGTGTAGAGGAGAACACAGCCAGTCCCTCTGAAACCCCAATCGCACATGTCCTTTCCTTTCTGCAAAGGAAACTTAATAATTGAGTCAAGAAAATGAGAACGTGAATTCACAAATGTATGAAGAGCAAAGAGATTTTTGTCCAGTGATGAGGGGTTTCAAAAGGCTCATAGAAAGGAGGAAGGAAAGGGAGCCATGATGGGAAAATTCACTGGGCACAAAGCCCAGCTTCACATGAGGAAAATATCAAAGAAGAGATAGTGACTGGAGGAGCCCCTGGGGGAGGAAGAGAGAATACTAGGGAGGAGAAGTGTGGTGGGAGTGATTTGGATAAGAATTTTGTTATTTTTTGTTTTTGTTTGCAGTACTGAGGATTGAAGCCAGGGCCTTGCACAGATGAGGTAAGCTCTCTACCACTGAGCTACCACTGAGCTACATCCCCAGACCTTTTTATTTATTTGTTTGTTTATTTAATTTTGAGATAGGGTCTTGCTAAGTTGCTAAGGCTGGCCTCAGACTGGTAGACTTCCTGCCTCAGCCTCCCAGGTTGCACCACTGTGCCCAGCTTATTCAGAATTTTGAGGCAGGAAAAGACTAGAAGAGAAGTAATATCAAAGGTTAATGATACCCAGCCTTGAGAAGATGGAACTGGAACCTTTGTATAATGGTAAAGAGTAACCAGACCCAGAAGGTGAATCTCCCCAGAGGTCTGGGGAAGTCTCCATCTCAAAGGAGTCTCTGCTTTTGAAACCAGCAGTGGCCTGTGATGCTAGAGAAGCATCATTTGTCACCTTCCACAAAAATGAATTCAGTATCACTGTGGAATATTCCATTTTTCTTTAGCCTTTTCTAGACTTGCTATTACCTTGCCTATAATTAAATTTAGTGCTGGCACATCATGACATTTTCAGTCCCTGCTGTGACTCTACCTTTAACAGAGCACTTTTGATCCAGCCTGTTTGCCTGACCCTTTGCAAAACCTGTTCTTTTTCTACTCTGCCACGAATACACCCACGCAGTCCTAGGTAATCTTGTAGAAAATAAAGCATCAGCAGATGTGACATATTTAAAATCTTGAAACTCTCAAAAAAGCTCTAAACTGCTTCCCCAAAAATTGTGCTCAGGGAGAAAAGTTGAGCTCCCATCTGGATGTTGGGATGTCTTTGACATCTTTGAGGAGCTCACTTAGCACTAGGGGGAAAAAAAGACATAAAAAATGTCTGTCCCTCTGAATAGACAAGTCAGCAGATTTCCTTAAAAACTATGTTGGAATTTATCCTCTTTAACATGTGCAAAAGTGATCTAAAAAAAAAAAAAAGGTGGAAAGGAGTCCATGAGATTAAGAGAAGAATCATCTAACGTCCATGGCGATGCTAAATCCTAAACCCACAGGGAGGGACTTCAGAAAGACTTTATGTGTGTGTCAGCAGAAAAGTAGCAGATAGTGTTTTCCAGATAAAATAAATCATTAAAAGACCCTAGTATTCCAAACTCTGGCTGTATTTCCTTGGCTACAGGTAAGAAAAAGTAATCACTATAGGTTAAATTCTAAAGACATTTTCATGGAATCTAACTCCATCCAAAATGATTTCAAACATGTTATCATCTACAGTAGTATTAAAAACAAAACACAGGAGCTATCTTTACCTAGCCCAACGCTGTGGCATATCTGTGCCTGGGACACCATGGACAATTCTAGTCACTGCTCTTCCAAGAGGACATAGATAAACTGAGCAAGAGCAGCCCGACTAATCAAGGAATGAAGGAAAATCTGCAATCCGAGTATCAGAACTCTCCATTCTGGAAAGACAAAAGCAAATGCTCTTGATGTGTATGAATGCCCAAAGTTAATCTCTGTGGATGTAGTGAACAAGACCTGGGTTCCCAAACCTGAGTGTATTTCAGCCAAAAGTGGGACTTAGAACAACTAGTCCCATGATACCATTCTACAGAGAATTCATGGGATTTATTTCCCCCAGGGATGTTACAGGAGAAATCATGTATTCTTTTTTTTTTTTTTTTTTTAATTTTTTTTTAGTTGTAGATGGACACAATGTCTCTATTTTATTGCTTTGTATGTGGTGCTGAGGATCGAACCCAGGGCCTCACGCATGCGAGGCAAGCGCTCTACCGCTGAGCTACAATCCCAGCCCTGAAATCATGTATTCTTAAAGAGACTTTTGAAATTTCATCTTTGTAATTATAAAAAAGAAAATTCCCCCCAATGAAAAAAAGAGCTGATTTTTTTGTTTCCCCCAGAGGAATCATTTACTTTTGAGAGAAAAGAGGATGAAGAAAAGAGAAGGGGGAAGATTCACCATACAACCAAGGACCCATTATATAGGAGTGGCATGGATAATTCAAAATGGAATGTAATCTCAGTCACATGGAGTAAACATAGATTCCAGTTGGTGTTGTGGCAGGTACCCTTTGTGCTCTGCCCAGACCTCCTCTCATCACCATTTACCAAAGTTTTGCGCCCACCCTCCAGTTTCTATGTGCTTTAATGCTAGACTTACCTGTGACCTTGATAATTGTCCTAGGGTACTTGGAGCCTTTTCACCATCCAGAGAACCTAAGAAGGTCTGAGAGCTTTTGTGGCCCTGGGGCATTTCACACTGTGTTCCTGCCTGTGAGGGAGGAAGGATGAGTAAAAGCCTGGTTTCCTTGACTCTTGTTTAAGTGGAAAAAATGACGGCCCTCAGAACTGCAGACAACACTTCCTGAATGTGAAGTGCAATTCCTACTCTGGAGATCCCCATGGGAACAGGCTAATGCTCAGACTTCGTCTGAAATTACACCTTATTTTGGACTTTCTTTTTTTCTTCCTTTTTCTGCTTCATCCATTTTCTTTCTTTTTTTTTTTTTTTTGGTACTGGGGATTGAACTCAAGAGCACTCGAGCCACATCCCCAGCCCTATTTTGTGGGTTTTTTTTTTTTATGTAGAGACAGGGTCTCACTGAGTTGCTTAGTGCCTTGCCATTGCTGAGGCTGGCTTTGATCTCGCAATTCTCCTGTCTCAGCCTCCCAAAGTGCTAGGATTACAAGCGTGAGCCACCGCGCCCGGCTCATCCATTTTCTACCCGATTTCTCTTTGGAGCATTTCCTTAACAAATCTCTTTCATTTGAATACGTTGCTTAGGGTTGCTTCTTGAAGAAACCAACCTGACATAGGCACTCAGGCTCCAGGTCTCCACAGATTCAACCTAACATGACTCACATTGGAGGTTCCTTGCAGTACAGCATAAGAAACCCCAGATTATATAGAAAGCAGATGACTGATCTAGCCATCTGCATTAACAAGATGACAAGATAAAATTATCCCTCTCTTTACATGTCTTGGTCTTGGTTTTGTGTTACTAGATAGTTTATAATGAAAAGAAGTTTATTTAATTTATAGTTCCAGAGATTCAAGAGTGTGGTGCTGGTATCTGTTTGGCATTGGTGAGGACCTCATAGCAGATGGTATCACAATGGGAGGAGCACATGCAGAAAATATCATGTAGAAAGACAAGAAGCAAGAGAATGAGGAGGGGCCAGGTTCATTCATTTCATAAAAGCCAATTCCAAGCTGGGCGCGGTGGCACACGCCTATAATCCCAGCACTTAGGGAGGCTGAGACAGGAGAATCATGAGTTCAAAGCCAGCCTCAGCAATGGTGCCAAGCAACTCAGTGAGACCCTGTCTCGACATAAAACACAAAATAGGGCTGGGGATGTGGCTCAGTGTTAGAGTACCCCTGAGTTCAATCCCAAGTACCAAAAAAAAAAGCCAACTCCATGAGACCCAGCATTAATCCCTTCTGAGAGTGGTGCTTCGACGACTTAATGACCTTCACCTGAGTTCCTCTTAAAGGTTCTACCACCTCAACACCACTGCCCAAAGGACTAAGCTTCTAACACATGAGCCTTTTGGGGAACAAACTAATTCCAAGCTATAGCATTACAACTGACAGAGACTTAATTGCACCTTCTTTAGTACCTGAGGTTAATAGCTATAACTCAAGGCATTATGTTCCCAGCAGTCACTAAAACAAGTCATCCTTGACACCGGAAAATTCATTCTAGTCTTAGCATCTTTTATTCCACTACATTTCTCAAATTCCTGATCTGCACCCAGCAGGATCTGTGAAGAAATAGGAAGATCTTTAGACACGGTCCTTGTCTTGAAAGAGTTTCTAATCTAGGCCAGGTGTCAGCAAACTTGTTCTACAAAGGACCAGATGCTATGCTATTGCAGGGCCATATGGTCTCTCTTGTAGCTAGGCAGTGTTGCCATTGTACCTCAAAAGCAGTCACAGACAGTAAGTAAACCAATGGGTGTGGCTGTGTGCCAATAAAACTTTATTTACAAAAACAGGAGGCAGGCCAGATTTGTCCTACAGACTGCAGTTTGCTGGCCCCTGATCTAAGCCACCCAGTCATGTTACTGCGTTGGCTTCATTCCCATGTAGTTCAGTTGAGGAAAGTGTGAAACCAGGATGGAATCAGTTTCCTAACTATTTCAAGTTTTCTCCAAACACATAAGATGACACTGCTTTGTGCTTTTTCTTCCCAAGAAAAGTGTTATCCTACCAACTGAAATAAAATAGGCCAAAGGAGAAGATGATGCTTATTCCTGTTCAGTCAGTGTGTATAGAAGGAAACCATGCTGCTTGTAGAGTGGTTATGGCTCCCAGAACACAAATGCAGAAGCTGCCAAAAAATCAACTTTTTAAGTTATAATTTCACTTATTTCTATTTTAAACACCCATATCCCTAAACTGGGGAAGATCACCAAATCAGACTCCCCTCTCGACCTTCCCTGAGGATAGATCACACCTGAGAGTGGGGCCGGATGCAGTTGATGAGCATCTGTCCCTGCAACGCCTGCTGAAATGTCCATCACCTCAGTTGCCATGATGCTTCAGTTCCAAAGGAGTTATGAGGACTCTTCTCAGGCCCAAATCTCAGGCTTTCTCTCTCAGGGATGCTGCTAATAGAACAGAACAGAACAGAACAAAATGGAACTGCCAGGACCACACAGCCTGAGCTCACACACATGTGCAAACTGACTTCGCTCTCACATACCCTCATGTTTGTGTGCAGGCTCAGTTTTTCTCTTCTCTACTCTAGCTCTTCTCCTGCGAGGTCATTTTAATCTACTCTCTGAATCTTCCTTTCTGTTGTCCCTTCTACCCACACTGTCAGGTCCCTGTGAACCTGTACAAAAGCAGCCAAAGAGACTCACAGGCTGTTTCTGGGTTCTGCCCTATAACCTTCCTTTCCCTGCAATGGTGAGTACAGAGCTTATTCTTGCTTGAAAAATGGGAAGGGAAAATGAATGACTTCAGTCTTCTTTGGTAGTCACAAGGGATTGGTTTCAGGACCCTGACTCTTATCCCAATGGATACTAAAATCCGCAAATGCTCAAGTCCCTTATATAAAATGGAGTAGTACCTCAAATAACTTAGGTACATCCTCCTGTATACTTTAAATCATCTCCAGGTTATTTAAACCATACTTAAAACAATGTAAATGCTACATAAACAACTATATTGTGTGGTTTAGGGAATAATAAAAAATAATGACAAGAAAAAGGTCTATATATGTTCAGTACAGATGCAGGTTTGTTTCAATGATTTTCCCTCTGTAGCTGGTTTATCTACTGATGCAAGACCCACAGCAATGGAGGACAACTATATTTCAAAAACTTTTCTCACCCCACTAATTTAACCATTTGTAAATAAAAATAGGATGCTCAAAATAAAAATGAACCTCTAGGTCCCAGGCACACTGAACACAATCTACATGTTTCAAAGGGAGAATTGTATGTGGAGTAGTTGTGTTCTGGTGTCACCATAAGTCATCTCATTGTATGGCTCCATGGGACTTACATTGGCAGATTGAGGGTAGTTCTAGAAAATTCCTCCATCACAGCCCTGTCCAGGATCTCCTGTGATGGAGCTGGTCCAGATCTGTGCTGTCCAATATCATAGCTGCTGGTCACCCATGGCTATTCAGTGCTTGAAATGTGGACATCGTGAATGAAAACTGAATTTTTAATTAATTAAGATTTGAATTTAAATAGCTGCATGTCTCTAGCGAGCATCATATTGGACAGTTCCGTTCTAGAATATAAAACTCCCTTCGACTGCCAGCTTCATGAGAGAAAGACTGCATTTATTTTATTCACTGCTATATCCTCAGCCTCTCAAACAGTATTTGGCACAAAGTAGGTGCTCAGGAAATAGCTGGTGCACAAATGAACTCCTTTGAAGCAAAACACAGAAGAAGAATGATGTTATCTGCTTTTAACTATCAATCAAATTTTAAAACTTCCATGACTACATATAAAAGAACTATAAATGCCAAAGTGCACCTGAAATGTCAACAAAGACAACAAAAAGGGGTTAGGTTGGTTATAAAGGAGTTTTAAATTGGGGTTAAACTAAAGGATGTGAGCATGGGTTCATGGTACACACATGCAGGGGGTGAAGGGGGAAAGCAAAATCAAAGGGAATCCTAGAGTCCATAATGTCTTAAAATTTAGTCAAACTTGTGTTTAAGAAAATTAAAATCAAGTTCAAGAAATATCCATTGAACAAGCCTTCATGCTAGTATAGGCCGAGAGATGAATTGTCAGACAGCTAAGGAAGAAAGAGGGAGAAGAGGGAAAGCAGTGAGGAAGGATGAGAAGGAGAGAGGGAGGATGGCCCTCAGCTGTTGAGAGCAGCAGAGGAGGGAAGAGAGGACTCTGTGAGCCCAGCAGAGGAGCCGGATGAGACCCATGCAGAATCCTGCCAGCTCCACACTGTGCCACACCGGAGCTGGTTGCCATTCATCCTGCAACCATGGCCTTTCCAAAGGCACAATGTTCTGACCAAACGCAACGAGGCAGATGGTTGATTTCCCCTGAAAGCAGAGCTGAGCACACCCCTTCTGAATAACCTGGCAAGAGTTTAACTGATCTGTACTGGCCTCGATCAACAAATAGACTGATCTGCACATGAGTTAACTATCAGCAGATCATCCCAGCAAGGCTCAAACATTAACTGTTTTTCCTCAAATGTGACAGAGTCCAAACAAGCCTGCAACCTCAATATATAAGGAGAAGGAAAGTGCTAGAGATCTTTTGCAAGATACTGTCCAGTGGAGCAGCTTCCTGCAGCTAGACTTCAGACCACGTTGGCCAAATGATGTTCCACTGAACTGCTTGGCTTTTGGTCAAATATTTGGTATCAAGAATATCAGACCTAAGGTTCAAGAGTAGTGCTTGCTGGGAAGAAGACCCCAATAACTTCAGTTGAAATACAAAGGTTTCCGTCTTCATCTTAGTGACATCATCAGTTTAAGTCAATGATATACACTGATGAATTAAGAATAGAGGGGCTATTTCGTGACCTGGACTGTGGTTACATGGGTTTTCATTTTATACTGGACATATATCTTTTATGGACTCTTCTGTACATAGAATGTCTCTCACAGTAGAATACAAGAAAGACTACAGGAGGGCTCCTGCTATCACTAGTCTGAATGTGTCCATCAGGTTCATCATTCAGTGATATTTACTAATTACTTCTGTGTTGTCAAGCCCTGTGCTGGGAGTTGGGAGTTAAAATGAGAAATACTTGATTACTTCTTCTTTGGTGAAAGTTTAATGGGAAAGATTGGCACATAAATGAATCCTTACAAATTGATGTAATATGTATTTCCATAGGGGTGATGTATAAAGACTTGCAAGAAAGAGCATAATTTTTTTTTTATATTGGGGATTGAACTCAGGGGTACTCGACCACTGAGCCACATCCCCAGCCCTATGTTGTGTTTTATGTAGAGACAGGGTCTCACTGAGTTGCTTAGCGCTTCACCATTGCTGAGCCTGGTTTTGAACTCGCGATTCTCCTGTCTCCGCCTCCCAAAGTGCTGGGATTATAGGCATGCACCACCGTGCCCAGCTAAGAGCACAAATTTTGTTGATAAAACAGGGGGACGTGGCAAAAAGAAAAACAGTGAAGAGCAAAAAATGGTCAGAGAAATTCTCTTGGAAGTAACAGTTATGCTGGATCCTAAAAGGTGTTAATTTGTTGGACAGATAATGAGAAAGTATTCTACAGAGAGGGGCTGTCCTGTTCACCCAAAGAGGGGTGACAAAGGCATGTCAGGTATAGGCAGGTGGGGCTGGAGAGATCAGAGATGTCCTCCCTGGACCACTCAGGAACTAACCTCCAGGTTAGTTACATGCACAAGGTGCTCCCAAGACTCCTGTACCTACCCTGGGCTAACATACTGCCCCCTGTTGTTTTATCTGGTTTCTTGTGTGTATCTCATTGGACAGTATGGGGAGAGGGAAGTTTGGTTCATGATCTGTGTCCATCTTTTCCACTATTATTTCACTGAGTGAATGGAGAAGAGTTTAGAAAGGCAGATTGTCATAAAGGATTTATATGCCAGACTACGGAGTTTGAATTGTTTCACAGCTCACCTGGTGTGGTCTCTTTCTTGATGATATCTCTTGTTTATTGAATTCATATGTGTGATTGAGGAGGGAGGAAATTTCAGCTGGAAAATATACAACCAGGATGCTCCTTCAGAGAAGCTAGATATGCCATGCAAAAGCCCTTTGTTCTATCCAAAGCGTCTTCTAAAAGAGAAGTACCAAACCTGCCTGCTCTTCTGCCCTTAGTGTGAAGGATTTGCCTCTGTACCCTTAACCCTCAAAACAGCTGAAATCAGCCTTCATGGAAGGAGAGTAGAAATGGAGGCAGGTAACACTGCAGCAGATGGCTCAGCCTAGCTGAGGTGAACTTTGAGCAACCAGAGGGCAGCAGGAGGCAACTGTGTCTGCAGGGCAGAGAGAGAGGCAATGGGTGGGGAGGCTCAGAAACAGAGGTGGTGGCAAAAATGACTTTGCCTACGTTGCAGTTTTTGCCAAGATCCTAGGCAAATGTATGACTCGCCTCCAAAAAACCCTCTTCAGTGCTGCCTGCAACAAACTGCTGATGCCTGAATTTAAATATCAGGGTTACTGGAAGTTCTCCAACCCCCACCCTACCCCCAGTTCCATCTTGAGGTACTGGGCTTCCCTGTTGCAGCTTCTCCAGTTCAGTCAGATTTGACTTCCTGGACACCCCATCCCTGCCCTTCTGGAAGACTAACAGATGTGCAAAGCAAGAGAGAAGAGTCAATGCATTCATGTACCTCTCCCTCTTATCATTTCTTTTTTTATTATTAGTTCTTCTTTTACCTGCCTGCAAGTACATCAAAGTCTATTCCCCAGGAAACTCAAAGGTCCAGAAATCCCCAGGATAGCCAAGAGAAGCTGGAGTATACTCAAAGGGTGTAGTTTAAGGGTAGAGCATTTTCCTAGCATGCAGAAGGTCCTGGGTTCAATTCTCAGCAACACAGAATTCTACTATTGCTACTACTAATGATGGTGATAATCTCCCACAGTGAAGGTCCAGCTCAGTGGTTCTCACCCAGGGGTAACTGTGCCCATCCCCATCCCCATCCAGCAAGGGGACATTTGGCCCTGTCTGGAACTATTTTGGTTGCCACAGCTTGGAGAGTGGTCCTGATATCTGCAGGGAGAGGACCAAGATAACTGTTCAACATGCCTCTGCATAGGAAAACTCTACAAAGAATTACCCAACCCAAAATGTCAGCAGTGCTGAAACTGAGTAGTACCTGATCTATAAGAATCCAAAATTCAGCTGCATATAGTGGCACATGCCTGTGATCCCAGCCACTGGGGAGGCTGAGGCAGGAGGATCACAATATCAAGGACAGCCTGGGAAATTTGGTTAGACCCTGTCTCAAAATAAAACAAAGAGGCCAGGGATGTAGTTCAGTGTAGAACACCTCTGGGTTCAATCCCCCGTACTGAAAAAGAAAGAAAAAGAGAGAAAAGAAAAAAAAGAAACAGAATCCAAAATGCAAATTCTTATTGTTACTTTCAAAGAAAAAATGGTATAATGTCATTGCCTCAACATCTGGAAAGTTCTACAAGACTAATCTAAAAAGTCCCCACGTCAAAGTGGGGAGGGAGGGGGAAAGTACTGGACCAAATTCAAAACAGTGCTTAAACATGCACTGGAGTCTCCCAAGTAGACAACAGGGTCCAGCTTTGCAAAATCAGTCCTTGAAGCAAAGGAATGAAGTCTGTCTCATGCCCTTTTTAATATTCTGAACAAGGACTTCAGAAGTAAAATGCCACTGTGAACTGAATGGTCAATGCATTGTACAGGAAAGCCAGTTGCTGACAAGTACTTCAAAGTCATTTATGCCACCCGAGGAACATAATGTTCAACTATCGAAGGAACTATGTAAGGTGCATGCGGTTCTATTATCCAGTAAATAATTGAATATACAGAAGCAGGGACACCTCTATCAAACAGGTCTTGCACTAAAAGACTCAATTCTTTCAGTGGATTTAAGATTATAAACCCTATCAGGAGTCTACATGAAATAACCAAATGTCAAAAAGTCACTGCTTTTTGCAAAGTGTGCGGCAGTTGCGCTTAAGCAGGTTGTGCTGAATATATGGATGTATGAGTTCTGTATTCACTATCAAATGTGTTACGAAGTGTCATGGGTTTCATGGGTTTCTTTGATATTTGTAGGGAAGGAAAGTCAATTAATGCTTGTTGAGATCCTATTACAGTGACTGGCACTGAACCAAGCACACGATATACTGCTACTCGTTCCTGATATGCATAAAGACCAGAAGTAAAGCCAGCCATGGTAGTGCATTCCTGTGATCCCAGCAACTCAGGAGGCTGAGGCAGGAGGAGTACTAGTTCCATGCTAACCTCAGCAACTTAGCGACACTCTATCTCATAAAAGAGAAAAAGGACTGGGGATGTAGCTCAGTGGTAAAGCATCCCTGGGTTCAATCCCCAGTGCCAAAAACAATAACAACAACAAAAAGAGCAGAGGTTAAATAGTTTGCAAAGGCACATAACCACAGAGTAGCAGAGGTTTAAAAGGACCTCAGGCCTATCTAGCTCCTAAGTCTGTGATCTTAATTTCTTCCAGAGTCCTGATCCTTCCCCTGTGTCTTGCTGCAGTGACTGGATCATATCATGTATTTATCTACCTGGCAATCACTTATCAGGTGCCTTAGTCCAACAATGAGAAGTGGTAAACTGAGGCTGCAGAAATCCCTTGGTGGGAGTTGCATTCTGTTGAGGGGCAAGAGGAAGACAGACCATAAGCTAACAAATAAGCACGATACTTCATGGTAATAAGTTCCATGGAGAAAATAGATCCACTGGGGTGAGGAGTTAGGGGTACCATTTTATGTAGGAAGGACAACAGAAGGCCTTGAAGACAGACACTAAGTTGAAATGTGAGTGACAAAGATAGTTGTGGCGGGAGATGGGAAAAGAACATTCCAGAGAGAACAGCAAGGGCAAAAGCCACATGGTAGGAGTGACCTTGAAATGTTCAGCTAGGGCCAGAAAGAATGCCAGTATGACTGGAGTTTAGGATCTAAAGCAGTTCAAGGTGGGATAACCTGTCATGGTAGAATCTCTGTGTTCAAGTGTGTGGCTTAATTCTAAACTAAGGACAGGATGTAAGAACTGGAGCCATAACTCTGCAACCATTAGGGAAATAGCACGCCGCCATCATGCCGACTGTTAGGAGAAAGCAGAATCTCCCAGAAGTCTGTGGCTCCCACAATTGCCCACAATCAGCAAGGCAGATGCCTCCAGTGTTGGAGCCAAACTGTGGCCTCCCAGAAGGGTTGCCATGGCACTGGGAGAGTGACACCTTGGATACTCTGAGAAACACTGCTCATGGATGAATTAGATACTAGCATGAAACAAACATTGCGCCTCCCAAGAGGAGACTCACCTGTCTCTACAAGTGTGTACAATGGCATCCATCATCAAAACTGAACATTCTGGCATTGCCAGAAAGAATGCAACCTTTGTAGATGATACACAGCTCACAGATGAGTCAGAAAATTGTAATGGGGAAGAGGCAACTGAAAAAGTATAGCTCAGGGGGGCTGGGGTTATGGCGCAGTGGTAGCGTGCTTGCCTAGCATGCGTGAGGCACTGGGTTCGATCCTCAGCACCACATAAAAATAAAATAAAGATATTCTGTCCACCTACAACTAAAAAAAAAATATTTAAAAAAAAGTATAGCTCAGGGAACAAAACCTTGCAGAAAAGTTTCTTTTCAGAAGACATCATTAGTCCCATAGCAATTGATATTTACAGAGGGCCTGGTGTGGGTGGAGAATCCAGTTATGAATGGTTTGTGTTAGTATGACAGGGACAGCCTAGGACAGAACCTGGAGCCAGACACTTTGAATCCTAGTTTTATCACCTCCAGCAACTCTGGGACATTGGGCAAATTGCTGAAACCATTCTTCAATATTTTTAACAGATTGGGGTCAGGAAGAAGGCCCACCCTAGAGTGCCTCACTCACAGGAACACGGCTAAGAAAAAGAGCTTTCCTTCCCACATGAATACCATAAACCCAGTAACTTAGGGGTTCATGCATATTATTGTTTTTTTAAGAAGGTGAGAGCTGCCTTGATGTCAGCATGTGATGTACTTAAAGAAAAATATCAATAAATAGTCCTGCTGATGTACAGAGGTGCCAAATTAATGAAAGTGATACCCAAAGACCAAAGTTTGGGGGAAAAAAATGAAACAAAAAGCAAAATATTAAGAGACAAGATGTTATTGCTAGTAGCAGTGGAAGGATACTTATAGAGTTGCATCATGTAAATCTGAGGCTTACAAAGATCTATTAAGTCCAGTCCCTTCCAGCAGGAAAACCAGCTCCAGACAGATGCAAGATCCTCCACTCACCCTGGACACATCAATGGAGTAGGTGCCTCTCTCTACTCCATCATGTTCTTTTAAAACTAAACTGTGAAAACAAGCCAAAACAAGCAATCTCAAATAGCAGGTGTCTCTCTCTCTTCAAGGCAAAATGGAAGCAAAATGTTATGCTGCTACTCATCATAAAAAAAGCCACGATTATGTTTCCCCCATGGTGTCTGCCTTTCAGCCAGCCTGAAAGTCACTCTGGGCATCAAACCCAATTATTCATCCATTCATGGATCCAGTAAATATTTGGAAACTGCTCTGTTCCAGGCACTATGCTGTGTGCCGGGAATGAGTAAAACTGACAAAGCTGCTGTGTCCTCAGGAGCTCACAGCCCAGTGGAGGTGTCAGATAGCAAACCTAGAATCACACAAATAAATACTTAATCATAAGCTCTGGTAAGTGTGTGATCAAGAAACAAGAGTGCTATGAAAACATCCAACAAGGAGATGTTTTAGGGACTTAGAGAAAGGCTCTCTTTGGATGTGACTTTTAAGCTAAGTATCCAGAATAAGGAGTTTGCCAAGCAAAGTGTGGAGGAGCCTAAGGAGAAGAACTATCTCTGCCAAGGTCCTGAGGCAGGAAGGAAGATGACTCCCGCCAGTGACAGAGAGCAGACAGCAGTGTGGAAGCAGAAAGTGCAAGGAAGAACATGGTGCAAAATCAAGATGGAGAGGCAGACAAAGGCCAAGTCCTGCAGGGCCTTTCAGACCAGCATAAGAATTTGAAGTTTCTCCTCCATTTGCTGAGAAACCTGTGAAGGGTTGTGGGCAGGAATTGAGTTGGTGGTGGAGGTAATGATAATGACAATGGTGGGTTGTGTGTGTTTGTGTGTGTGTGTGTGTGTGTGTGTGTGTGATGAATTGCATTTGACCTGTATGGCAGCAGCAACCCAGAGTTGTTTTGTTGTGTTTTGCAGTGATTGGGCTCAAACCTAGGGTCTTGCACATACAAGGCAAGTACTCTACCACTTAGCCACATCCCAGCCCCCAGTAGATGTTTATGAGGACTCAAAAATTACCAAATCTTGCAAATCAGGAGCTGGCAAATTTAACTTCTAAATTCAGTTTTGGGTTTTTGTTATTGTTGCTTTTGTAGTGTGTGTGTGTGTGTGTGTGTGTGTGTGTGTGTAACTGGGGATTGAACCCAATGGCACTCTACCAACTGAGCTACATCCCCAATCCTTTTTATTTTTTATTTTGAAGCAGGGTCTCAGTAAATTGCTGAGGCTGCCCTCAAATTTGTAATCCTCCTGCCTTAGCCTCCTGAGTGATCAGTCACTAGGATCATAAGCATGAGCCATGGAACCCAGAGGGTTTTTTAAATATCTTTTTGCAGTACTATAGATTGAAACCAGAACTTCACACATGCCCCTCAAGTGCTTTAAAAACACCTCTTATTTTTTATTTTGAGACAGGGTCTTGCTAAGTTGCCCAGACTGGCCTTACACTTGTGATCCTCTTGCCTCAGCCTCCAGGGTAGCTGGGATTACAGGCATGAACCACCACACATGGCCCTCTGGGTTCAGTTTCACTCTACTGTGCTGACAACACAGACTAGAGCGCTACTCCTAGCTGTGAACTAAAGTGATTAGACTTGACTTTACAAATGGTGTTCTCAACTAGAGCAGCATGGCCTCCATATTTTGCAAATTTTATCTTAGAAATTCAAGGGGTGTTTTGTTTGTCCTTCCTGATTGGCAGATGCCACTGGCATTTAGTGGGTAGGCTTCCACAAAAGCATTGTTCTCCATCCACACAGCTTTCCAGATATTCCTGTAAGTTAAAAAAGAAAATCCTGTTTATAATTATCTGAGCCTAACTCCATTTATATTTAAATAGATGGTATTTCTGCATGCTCCTAATAAGTCATAAATTTTTCCATTAATGAAAGCAGCATAAAAATCAAGGGAGATGGTATTTTGTTTGCTTTGACACTTTTCCAAGGGTGGTTCATCGTTTTGGAAAATCAGCTCATCACTGACAAACCTGCTCATTGTATTTGAATCTTAAATCTGTCTATGTTTGTGTATGTCCCATTTATGGAAATTCTTTATATATATATATATGACCACTTATATACATATGACTTCTAGAAGTGGCTTCTAGAAAAGTCATGGCTGAGCTTCTATAGATTGAGATATATATGACTTTATAAGAAATCATTTTTCTATTATTTCTCCTTTATATTAAAATTAGGATAATTTGTTGGTCTTCTGTGATTATATGTACAGATAAATTATACCATCTATAAATTCATTTTAGAAGATTCAAGGAGGCAGTAAAAAATGTGTTATAAAAATGAGCTGTTAGATCTGATTAAAGGAGACAATTGAACAAGCCTGTTTTAGTATTTCAAAATGCTGTGGTTTTAGGAGTCTAGCTACTTAGTACCTTTCAGTGGTCTCTTGGTAACTTTAGCATGTGAGAATTCTATGTAAAAATTGTATTTTATCAACTGATATAGAGTTAGTAAGGTTCACATCACCAGTGAGGGGCTGGAGATTTACCTCAGTGGTAGAGCACTTGCCTAGCATGTGCAAGTCCCCAAAACAAACCAAAAACCACTAGTGAGATGTCATCCTGGTATCTTTTGCCCCATAACATGATATAATGAAAAAACCAGTTTACCTTCGTGATATTCTTCCCCAAAATTCATAATCCCAGAATAATCACGAGAAGAAAAAAATTAAATACACTCAAGTTTTATTAAATTTTATTAAATGCTCAATTGGAACTTTTCAAGAGTAGCTGGGTCATGAAAAAGAAAGACTGAAAAACTGTCCCCATCCAGAGGGCATTAAAGACATATGATGATTAAATGTGTTGTGGTATCCTGGATAAGATCTTGGAAGAGAGGAAGGATACCAGTGGAAAACTGATGAAATTTGCATCAGGCTAAGAATAATATACTGGGGATGGAGCTCAGTGGTAGAACACTTGCCTAGCATGTGCAAAGGCCTTCTGGGTTAGATCCCCAGCACAAAAAATAGAAAAGGAATGGTATAAAATGGTAACATGAATGTAAATTTCCTAGTTTGGGCAAATATGCAATCAGTATGCAAGGTTTCCATATTAATGAAGACTGGGCAAGGGGTACTCGGTAATTCTCTGTGCTATCTTTGCAAACTTTTCTACAAACCTAAGATTGCTCTAGGATTTTTTAAGTTTGTTTAAAAATGTAAAGGAAGACAGTAGAGATCCTTTGAATATAACTGAAAGAAATTCTCTAAAGATGCAAAATAATCGTCACATGAAAAGACAAAATTAAAGCTGAAGAAATGTTGTATTTTCTCTAGGCCCTCCACAGTCCATAGGAGCTGCTGCCAGCTGAAGTGCAACCGTGGGTCCTTAGTTAATACACAAATGCCAAGAGACAACAGGAACCGAGTGGGTGGGTCAGTTGGATGCATTGAGATCAAGCTTTGAAGGAGCCAAGGGGAATTGAAGGCAGCACAGAAAGGCTGATTGACAGAAGCAAAAAGAAGAATTAATAAGCAGGCAGTTCTTGAGAAAAGCTTATCGGGCAATAATGATATATGAGAGTAATAAAAATAATAATAGCAAATACTTAAAGAGCACTTTCTATATATCAAACACTGCCCTGCATGTTTTATGAATGCTGACTCATTTAATCCCCATAATAATCCTATGAAATATGATTACTTCACCTATTTTTAGTGGGTAAGGACACTGAGGCACAGAAGCTATTACCTATGGATTTGGTCAAACCCTAGCAAATGGTCATTTTTTGCAGATCAAAATGGAATACTCTCAGAAAGTTCCTATGGCTCAGATTTGCCTAATCAGTAACTTACCTAAGATGCAAGGCTTTTCAAGAGGCAGAACTTGGCTTTAGAACTTGGCACTTGGCTCAGATGCCTGGGCTGGGAGACTCCAGCTCAGGCACCTCTCCAGAAATAGTCTGCATTCACTGAGCGTGTGCTGTGTGCCAGGCTCTGTGCTAAAGCTTTACCTGTGCCACCAACCACCCATTCATCTTCTCAACAGCACTCTTGAGGTAGTTATCATTATCACCCAATTGAGAGTTGAAGCGTCAGAGGCCCAGGCAGCCAACGTGTCCAGCCACAGCTCGCACAGCCAAGAAGTGAAAGAGCTGGGATTTGAACCCATACCACCTGACTCTCAAGCCTTGTGTTCTCTGTCTCTTGTGTATTTATAGGTATGGCAGGATTTGGACTGAGACAAGCTTTGGCTGTAGATGGATAGTCTGGAGAAATGACACTTTTCCTGCCCAATCTCCAGGCAGTTGCTCAGGGCTTTCCACTTGGTGGGAGTCACAGAAGGAAGACATATTTTCTGGCCAATTCAAAGTGACTGATAATGTTATTTAGGTGGAATCAAAATTTTAATCTCTTCCAAAATAAGCAAAGGAATGAGAGAATGAAAGAAAATGGGATAAAAAGAAAAAGAATGTGAACAGTTGAGAGATAGACTACAAAGGTATTTCAAGTGTCCCCGTCCTGGAGATATTTGGAATGGAGCAATTTCTTTGGAATCAACCAGCTTCTCCCTATTCTTCAATGATTCGTTGATCCATTAATAGACATTTGGTATTTGGATCTGTTTTCTCTAGTAGTTAAAGATCATCTCATAATGGCCCAATTTTTCAATCTACTTAATTTATACCAAGATTTTCTCGGGGAAAAATAGTTGGGTGAAGATTGTATACAAACAGAGAGTCCCAGAATCCAAAGTAACCCCAATTTTGAGCACTAAGTAGTTCGAACCACCAAGTGCACACAAAAATGAAAGCATACTTAAATTTATCTCTTTAAATCTCAAAATAGAGTGAATTAAGTCCTACGAACCATTGCTCATGGATCAGTAGTCTGGGTCGGTTCCACAGAAACATAATTTATATTGGAGACAAAGCATAATAAGCAAAAAAATTAAAATAAAAAGTGTGTGTGTGTGTGTGTGTGTGTGTATCACTGCAATAGTATTCTATGAGAGCAAATTCACCTCTTGGACTTTGAAGCCTACAAACATGATTGTGAACATCTTAACTGGTCTCAGATGCTGACACACAGTTCACAAAGCCAAACCCTTTTGCCCGAGATTCCTAAACCTCACATTACTGGATTCTATTATAATCCGGGACCAGTTGGAGCAGTGCATATCCATGACAACCATCTATATAACCAGTTCCTCCAATCACCTAGTAACGTGAAATAATAGAATAGTCTTCATGACATGCAGCAAAACAAGATTTTGCTTTGCTCATTGCTTACATAAGCCTCATTAGTTGGTCTTTAACCACATCTTGACAGAGATCCTAGTGCAAACCCAATCCTACTATGCCAAATGAAGCTATCAGTAAACAAGGTGCAAATAGCTATGTCTAAGCAGATTGCTTATTCTGGGGTCCATCTGCACTGTCTAGTGAAATGGAGAGGTCTCTGTTTCCATGAATTTAAAATAGATCTAGGGGCTGGGGTTGTGACTCAGTGGTCAAGCACTTGCCTCGCATCTGTGAGGCACTGGGTTCAATCCTCAGCACCAGATAAAATAAATAAATAAAGGTAAAACAGATCTAGGATAAACAAGACCTGCAGAGGTGTTCCTCCGAGTCTTTGAACCATGGAAGGAATCACTTTGTCTAATACACTGTAAATAATATTTCTGAAACTGAAATTGTTTAAGTCCTTGCCAAAGAATATCAATTTAGTAATTTCCAAAGGAATTATTGGACAATAAGTAAAATGAAAACTGGGCTTTTAGGTTTCATTCATTATATTTGTGCTACTAAGTTTTCCACTTGCATATAATGTATTATCTACCAAAATGTGTTTTGGAAGAGGGCATGTTGGCCAAAATCCTTTAAAGTCAAATTCATCCTCAAAAGTCACTATAACAACCCGGGCGCGGTGGCTCAAGCCTGTAATCCCAGCACTTAGGGAGGCTGAGACAGGAGAATCAAGAGTTCAAAGCCAGCCTCAGCAATGGCGAGGTGCTAAGCAACTCAGTGAGACCCTGTCTCTACAGAAAACACAAAATAGGGCTGGGGATGTGGCTCAGTGGTCGAGTGCCCCTGAGTTCAATCCCCAGTACCAAAAAAAAAAAGTCACTATAACATGGCAAGAATATTACTTATGGATATCATTCTTTGATAACCACTAACCCAGATACAAGGATGGACAAGGGCTGGGGATATAGCTCAGTTGGTAGAGTTCTTGCCTTGCATGCATAAGGCCCTGGGTTCAATCCCCAGCACCACAAAAAAAAAAAAGGATGGACAAAGAAAGGAAGTCTAAATGCAAATATCCAGGCATTAAGCCATTCATTCTTTAAACCTACTCTCAATCTCCTCACTAGGAGAAACAACACAGTGAAGTAGTTAAGATGGTGGAACCTTAGATTTGAATCCAGGCAGCTATGTAGCATTGAGCAACTTATTCACCTATTTGTGGCTCTGTTTACTCATCTGTAAAATGCACACATTTTTTCCCCTATATTTTATGAGCTGAAATTTACAAAGCACGCAGAATGATGCCTGGAACACAGCAAGTGCTTAATAAGTATTTTTAAACAAAAATGTTTAAAAGTAAATGAATGAGTCAGAAATTCTAAAGTATTGTCTGCAGAATTTATGCCATTTTTTCTTAATGATCAGCCTCTTTGACCTTAATACCTTTGTAAACATGAGTTGGTTATTGTGGTGATCAAATGAAGTGCTATGTGTAAAAGCACTTGACCTAGAACCTGATATGTCCTAGAGAAGGACTTCTCTACAGTGGTTGAAACTAGAATTTCTTGCTAGATAATTATAAGTGCTTGCTGGACTTGAATTTCAAACTTGTTTTATCAGATCCATATCAACCTTGCTTTCTGAAAAGTTCTAGAGAAAAACTTGGCCATCTGTTTTGTGTCTTTGCAAGTTAGCACATCCTACTGTGGCCCCAACAATCGCTATGCTCGTTCCACTTGAGATTGGTTTTATGTGGCCTTCAATAAGATTGCCTCTTACACAGGGATCTGACTGCAGTCATGCGTGCATGAGGCCACTCTTTTGCATCTTGTTAGCAAACTTAGAAGTCAGGTTGAACTTGACCTCTTAACTTTCTTTCAGCTCTCATTCTTTCTCTCTCACACTTCTCTATCCTCTATGCGAGTCTGTGTGTTGTGTGCTTTTATATGATCATTAAGAATGTAGCCCAAAGCCTGAACATTAACCACCCTCCATTTACTAGTAACATGAGATGTAGAGAAAGAGAGAATATTCTTTTATAAACTGCCCAAGTTTGCACCCTGTGAGTACCAACCCATCACAGCCCAGTGAACGGCTTTTGTTTTACAATTAGGCAAGGGATCTAAGTAGAAAAAGACCAACTTGTTTCCTTTCTGTGTAGGACCTAGAAACTGGCCAATTTTTATCCTGCTTGTGGTTTAATTTTAGGATTTTCCCACAGATCTATTCAGATCAGCTTGACCAAAGAAAATGCCACTCATACACCGTGTTCAGAGCACAGCTGCATGAAGCATGTGCTTATTTAAAATGTGATGGCTACATTTTCAAAAAACAAATGTAGGTCAGCTTTCATGTGTCACCAGCTCATACTCTGGAGTGTTTGTACAACAGCAAAGTGAAAACACCTTATTTTCAAATATTCTAATGAATGTGATGGATGGAGTTGGTATTTTGGAGAGAGAGGTTTCCGGGCCTAAGAGAAGAATACAGATTTCCTGCAAGCTATCTCTCATGCTTAACAACAAAAGTAAAACCTTCCTGTCTTCAAGAAGAAGGAAAGTAATAATTTAAATCTACCCTTCTCGTGTATTTTGTGATGAATATGCTCACGATTTAGTTGAACTGTCTAGAAAATTTTCAGACACCATGGTTACAGCTTTGTATTAAAGTTCCTGCCTTTGGAAAGATTAAGGTACTTAAAGGATGGGAGGGGCTTTGCCTGTACCTAAGCGTATTGTTCTTGGACCCAGCCAGTGTAATGAACAGTGTGTGCTGAACAGCAAACACAGTAGAGTTCAGTCACAGTGGGAAAAGCTGGGCTTGTGCCCTGATGCCATCAATAAGAACCTATTCCCTCTCCCAAGCCTCAAGCTGTGAGGTTTTCGTCTATCCATAAAAGTTTCTTTTGCTCAAACAGATTAGAAATCAGCTTTCCCTGCACAGACTGCTATTTGACCAATAAAGGCAGAATCGCTGTGTGTGGGTGGAATTGAGAGAAACCTGCGAGAGCCCTGACACCCATCTTCATTAGCTCTCCACTTCCTTATTGTAGGTGGGTGTGAAAAGGAGTCACGGTTGCAGACTGCCAGGCTCCCAGTGTTCCACCTGGGTGCGGAGGGTGCTCCCTGTTTCATTTAAGTACACCGCCACCACAAACTACTGGGGAAAACAGAAGCCATGAAAAGAAGGCTTGCTTCATAGATGAGAAACCATCAGGGGGAAGCTGGAATGGAGGAAGGGGAATGACTCACTTTCTGTAATCAATCCAGTAAAGGATAACAATCAATAATCATCAAAAATTCTTCCAAAGGCTCCGTGGGACACCTTCCTCCCTCTATCCCTTAGCACTCTCCTCTCCACTGTGTCTTCAGCATGACTTCAGATTACAGGGCCCTTCTTGTGCTCACAGAGCACGGCAGGCATGCTTCCCTCCCGGCCTTTGCCTAGCAGGACCTGCTGCTTAGAGCACCCCGTCCCCAAGCCTCCTGGCCAACTCTTTATCCACCACGTCTTGCCAACTCTTAAACACCCAGGCACCCTCTGAGCCCTCTGCCCTGTTCTTTGTCTTTCCTCCCATCTCTCTTATTACCTCCAAACACCCCTCTCGGTTTATTCATTTTTAGCTGTTGTTTCTTTCTCGTCCAATAATGTCACCCCTACTACCACCATCGCTTCCAGAGGAGGGGACAGACTGTGGCAGGTGGGGATCTTGATGTCTTGTTCTCTGGTGTATTACAAGAGCTTACAACAGTACCTGGCTCCTAGCAGGAGCTTCATAAATACTTGCTGTATGAACAATGAGGGAAGCTGGGCATGTATTGTCATCATTATTTAATATTATTTCTATTATAATTACTTTATCAGGCTTAGGGATGAGGAAACTAAGGCTCAGATATATCAATGGACTTACCTAATGGTACACAGATGACGAAATGTTAAATCTAGTTCTCAAACTGAACCTGAGTTGGTGTCTCATATCTAGTGACTTCAAAGAATGACATCAGTAAGGAGAATCAGTTGTGGATAGCTACTTAAACAGGAAACGTGGAATAATGTGGTTATTTTAAATATCCAAACCATGATAAACAGCTAAGTGCCTTTCCCTCTTCCTATGCCCCCTCACCCCATTTCTCCATTTGATTGGCATTCGAGTTTATTGTTTTTAACAGATAAATCTATCAAGATAAAAATGCTCACTTAGTTTATTTTAACCAACATGTCAATGTTAGTCCACTCTACAGGAGTGGACTGTCACCTACTTATTTTATCATAACAATAGTGTGTTTGTATCCAGCACACTTTGCACTTGTATTCACACACAATAGCAAGTGCTGGGCACCGGCATCTAAGCCTGCCCACAGCTATTAAGTTCTAAGCAGAGCATGGACTGCACGCTACCTGGATTCTGTGCTGTTTGAGGATCAGCACTTGCAGGGTGAAAAGCTCACGTTTTAAGAAGCAATAAAGATAGGCGGGGAGAATAGAGCCCAGGAGCTAGATGGCAATAAATGAATGAGAGCATTAAGAGGGAAGTATGCCAGCTGATCAGAACTAAGATCATGAGCCATGAGTCCAGATGGGTTTCTGGTATTTGTCACAATTTCTTACATTGTCATTATTGTAAATAATGTCAGCAGGAACTTGTGTTTGCTTATAGAGGCATTCCTGAATGTTAGGGGCCATATTGATTGCTTCTGTAGATGTCATTTAACCCCTCGGGCACAATCCGATGAAAGTCGTTGGGAGCCATGGATCATTTCTGTGGAGCTGGTACAGCCTCGTGTCCCTGGAGGTGCATCTGCACAGAGATGTGCTGTCTGGCTCACTGCACTGATCTTTCTAGGCACAGACTGTCCTGATGTGACATTGCTGGTTTCTTCTTCATAAGACAGCCCCTCTTGAAAGGAGCCCTGGCTCTTACCTCTTCAAATATCCTAAAGATGATATGGGTTTCTGAAAAAAAGTATATGATCCCATTTTAAACAAAATAAGTGCATTTTCATCTGTGTTTCACAGAGACTAAGGTGGTGTGGATGCTCAGGGGAAGCCCTCCATGGTCAGCAGAGGCAAGTAGAATCACGCTCTGCTGCCCCTGTGATGGAAGGGACTCCTCCTCTTGCCCTCATAGCTCTGGAGGATATATTGTTGCAACTTGAGTTGTCATGAGAACATCACAATCAAGAATTATGATGGAGGCAGACAGCAGCACAGAATAATCTAGAAAAGTAGATATTTTGTTTCATTTGTTTTCCGAAATTTTTGTTGTTATTTTGGTGCAAAGAAAAAAGCTAATCTTATCCTATTTTGTTTAGGCAACTGCTTTAAAGGAGTTTAAAGAGGAGGAGGAGTCAAGCCCTTGGTAAAATAAAAGTGTGAGTTAAATGGTTTGATTTCCAACCCTCTGTGAGCCCCCTCTTGCCGTCTCAGTGGCCTCCTCCCTAATCCCAGAGTTCCCGGCACTCTGGATCTTCACTCCTCTGCGAACTACTGGTCTGAAGCTGCTTCTCTGGAAGGTGCTAATAACACACTAGGGGAAAATGTTGATTGCAAGAAAACAAAACCACTCAAACTAGATTAAAGAGAAAGATTGATTATAAGCATGTAAGAGGAAACCACAGAGGCATCCAAAGACAGGAAACAAGGCGTGATGTGAGCTGACTGGAAATGAACCTGGAAGTGGCTTTGGAAAGTCAGCATCTGAAGCCGTGGCCAATCTTTGTCTGCTTTCCTCTCTACTTCTCTTCAGCTTCTATCTGTCAATCATCTCTCTCGTTCATTCTCTCTCTCCCTCCCCCCCTTCCTCCCCTCATATTCCCTCCCTCCTTTCTTTCCTCCCCTCATATTCCCTCCCTCCTTTCTTTCCTCCCCCTCTCTCAGATGGCTTACTTTACTTTTATATAACCAATGTAGTCTGGCTCTAAATGACCTTTCAATTAAGTAGCTGCTGTCATCTAAAGTCTCTGCACTGCAGATTAATTTTTAAACACAAGGATTCTGATTAGTCACCAGTCATTCAATGAACTCACCCCTCCTTGGGCAATGATGGGATCTGTTCCAATCAACCATGATCTGAATGAAGTGTGGGTGGGGAAAGAAATGAGGAAAGGGCTTTGTCAACCTAGAGGACCTAGGGCTGCCTTTTCCAGTTGTATGCAAGACAAGGGAAGTTGAGTATCAGGTATCAGGTATCTATTAACACCATAATGCTGTAGGGCAAACCACCTCAAACCCAATGGCTTAAAGCCTAAAACATTTATTGCACTCACAAGTCTGTGGGTTGGGTAGATGGTTTTCCTGATCTTGGCTAGGCTCCTCATATGCCAAGGAGGTCAACCAGCTCTCAGTTGATTGATAGCAGCCTTAACTCAGACAACAGAAGCAACCAGGAACTGAGGCTCTGTGTATCTCATCCTCCAGCTGGCTAGCTCAGTGGTGTCTGTCTTGAGAATGACTGAAGTGGAACAGCAGAAGCAGAAACTCTCCAGGGTCTTTTCAAGTTTCTTCATGGGTCACATTTGCTAACATTTTATTGGCCAAACCAACCAATGTGACCAAATTCAGAATCAAGGAGCAAGGGGGTACATACTACCAGTTCAGTGAGAGAAACTGAAATCACCTGGCAAAGGAACTTGAATACAGGGAGGGAAGAGAAACTTGACCTGTTAATGCAGTCAGTCTGTTATATAATGTTAGCAAACTCAGCAGCATGTACAGCAGACTAGCATACACATAATATGCTTCCCCAGCAAGATTTGTATAAAATCTTTCTGTTAGGAATTCCCAATACAAAATAATGAACTACCAATGTTGGAATGTTGAAGCTCTCTCAAGTAGCAGCAAGTAAATGGCAATTTTTGTATCTAGATAAAGCTAGATATATAGATAGCAAGAACACAGAACTGAGAAAACAGAGAGGATGGCATTTCTTCCTCCTTCCCTCTAGAAGACTCCCCAACACATGCACAATATATGTAGGCTTGTGACATCCTGATTTCTAATTCACTAGATTTGAAGAATTTCAACTTAATAGTGCTTTCTGAATAGCTTGCAGTTGAAACTGTGCAAATAGCACATGGACAACAAGCCAAGATGGCCCTACAGATTAGAGTTAGAGACTGGGTTGTTGGACCCCAGTTTGGGGATTAGTCCAGATATATGCTCCTCTTCATGAAATCATGGAGTAATAGAATGTTAGGCATCTATGGAGTTTGGCAATCCTTCAATCCAGCATTTCTCAATATTTAATTGGTCACAAATCCTATTCACTATTTCATAACTTCTATTCTCTAAAATTTTTAAACTGACTCATTTTTTTAAAAACTCTCTTTAAAAATTATAATATGGCCATAAGTTGAAAATCAGTATGATATGACATACATAGAAGATACTCATAAAAGAAACAGAAGGAAAGCACCATGTTGGTATGAAACTTCACCAAAAAGGGAGTTTAGCAAAGGTGAGGAAAGTGTTAAAAGAAATATTCTAAATGACGGTTTCTTTCTGATGGGGTCAAGACAATCAGAGTCTTGAGAAGGTCATCACCTTCTTACTGTCTGATTCAGTGTTATTTAATACCCTGTCCCTGTGTCTCAGACTACTCTTGGACTTCCTGAGCTGTGTACGTACCATGCTGTAGGGAATGTCATCCACAGATGGAGGACTTGAGGCCTCCTGCTAATTTCCAATGGCTGCCTTTGTGCCACATCACAACCAGCCGGCATCTTACCTAGCAGTTGGGCTAGGAGAAGGGAAAAGATGTAAACCACAAAAGAAGCAAATGTGGGGAGCTGGTTGATGGTGCTTTGGACTCTACAGACTTGGGGCTTACCTTGTTTTCGATGACCTCTGCTCTTCCAGACTTCCATGACTAGGGGACATTGGCCGTCACGTACTAAAAGAATAGGAAGTGCCCCATGTATCCACAGAGATGGCTTCTGCCTGAATCTACCATGACCCAAGACCCTCAGATAAGGAAGCTTCTGGAAGGAAGTGGCCACACAGAGGGTAGCATCTCCAATTGTCCCATCAACGAGAGTATTATATCACGAAAAGGCCAAGGAACAGTGTTATCTAAATCAAATTCGCTCTTGGAATAAGCCAGCAGAGCTGTGCTAATGGCATGCTAAATCCTCCACAGTGAAATATGAATTTCCAAAAAGAGATAGAGAAAGCCTCTTTGTCCCATTATCTTTTCAAGATGGATTTTTAGTTGAAAATCCTTTCTTTAAAAAATAAAATAGGATAAATGTAGTCAGATATTCAACTAAGCTCTTTATTCCATTGCCTGCAATTTGAAATAAGCTGTTGGGGCATATCATCAGACAGGAGAGATAGGAACAGTCTTCAAGAAATATCCTTTCATCTTATTTTTAAGGATAATGTTGATTATATCAAACATTGGCCAGCATTTTATTTTTAGTTTCTCTTACTTTGGGGGGAACAATGTAAAATAAGCACATGAAATAAATAAGCATTTCTTCTCACTGCATATTATCAGCTGAAATGAAAACGGCAAGTGTCTCCATTTGAGGGGTATTAGTACCTACACCTGATAACTATTAGATGACCTTGAATTCTTTCTCTGCACTCTGGACTTCAAAGTGTTCGTATACCTGATACTTCATCTGCATAGCTCAGGCCACAATTGTTTATGTCAACAGGAATAAGCCAAAATCCAGTGCCTATGAACTGTCTCTGCATTTCTGTTTTATTTGTAATAGTGTCTCCAGTGCCAATTGCTGCTGGCATTTAGCAGGAACTAGGTATTTTTGAACAAATGCAATGATTCTGGCATTATCTCTGATTGACTATGTGATCTTGAGTAAGGCGTTCACCCTCACCCCTCGGCATGTGTTTGCTCAGCTATAAAAAACAAGGACAATGTATTCCTACAGAGCTGTAAGGAAGTGTAAGTACAATGGCTGATGTGAAGGGCGCAGCATAGAAGTTGGCAACTACTAGGTTTTCCACAGATAATTATTCCAAATCTTCACTGTTCTTCATTTTTGAGCATCTTAGATCAAGGAAAAACTAGGATTAGCATTTTCTGGAGTAGCAGCCATTTTTTTGATATTAACTTTTTAAAAAATTTTTTCCAATTAGTTATGTATGACAGCAGAATGCATTTCATTTCTTTTTTCTTTTTTTTTTTTTCTTTCTTTCTTTTTTTTTTTGTACCAGGGATTGAACTCAGGAGTACTGGACCAGTGAGCCACATCCCCAACCCTATTTAGAGACAGGGTCTCACTGAGTTGCTTAGCGCCTCGCTGTTGCTGAGGCTGGCTTTGAACTCGAGATTCTCCTGTCTCAGCCTCCCTAAGTGCTGGGATTACAGACGTGCGCCACCACACCCAGCTATGCATTTCATTTCATTGCACACAAATGGAGTACAACTTTCATTTCTCTGGTTGTACACAATGTAGAGTCACACCATTTGTGCAATCATACATGTACCTAGGGTGATGATGTCTGTCTCATTCTGCCATCTTACCTACCCCATGCCTCCTCCTCCTCCTCCTCCCTTTTCCCAATCCAAAGTTCCTCCATTCTTCTTATGCTCCCTCCCCACATTATGGATCAGCACCCACTTATCAGAGAGAACATTCAGCCTTTGGTTTTTTGGAGTAGCACCCTTTTTAAAGTTCCCTTGTAGGGTCCTGGGGCCCAAGATAAAATCCACAGTACTCTCAGAGTGGCACCTTGTCAGAAATGTCAACATCTGAGATAAGCAGGATGTCTGATACTGTCCCTTTTTGGTTCCTGGGTAACTTTGAGGGAACATTGGTCTGGTGTCCACTAGTGCATGTGAACATGGGGATCCTGACAGGGGACAGAAGTGACTTTTCACCACAGATCTCACATTCATTCTCTCTCTCTCTCTCTCTCTCTCTCTCTCTCATACTGGGGATTGAACTCAGAACACTCTACCACCGAGCTACATCCTTTTATTTTTTTATTTTGAGACCAGGACTCACTAAGCTGCTAAAGGTCTTGCTAAATGGCTGAAACTGACCTAGAACATGTGATTCTCCTGCCTCAGCCTCCCAAGCTGCTAGGATTACAGGGGTGAACCACTGCACCCAGCACATCAGGCATAACCATTTTAAGACTTAGTACTGCAGGCCAGATGTATAGTCTATGCCCTTCCTGCTGTATCTGTTCAATAAATATCTGTTTATTGAGCCTCTACCATATGCCAGGCAGTGTCTAAAGGCTAAGTGAACAAAAAAGAACAAAAGAGTGAACAAAAGAGACAAAAGCTTTGCCCTCCTGGAGCTTATAATCTAGTAAGGATGTTGTTAATCCTTATTTTAGTTTTCAATTTGGGGATTATTTGTTATTGTTGTGGTAGTTCTGGGAATTGAACCCAGGGCCTCCCACTTGCTAGGCAAGTATTCTTCCTTTACTTTCTTAAATTAGAGCTTTATAGTTAAACATAGTAGTTGGATTCATTCCAACAAACTCATATGTGCATAGAATTCAATTTTAGTTTATAAGTCCCCATTTTTCCCTCCTCCTTTTCTTTCCTATCCTCTCTCTCATCTCCCATTCTCCATCTTCTACTAGACTTCCTTTTGCTTATCTATTAATTTATATTTGATTGGTTCTTTCTACATAGCATAAAGGTAAGGTTCCCTGTCATATATTTATATATACACATAACATGACTGTCTTAGAATTCATTCCACATTGTTCCCCTTACCCATCTCTCCACTCTACATCTCTATCTCCTTATACACTACTGATCTTCCCTTTATCTTTATGTTATTCTATCCTTCCCTCTCCCTTTCCTTTCATGAATATGAGAGGGAACACTTGACCTTTGATTTTCTGAGTTTGGCTTATTTCACTTAGCTTGTTATTCTCCATTTCCACCCATTTACCTGTAAATGTCATCATTTCTTTTTCTTTTTTTCTTTTTCTTTTTTTGGCTGAGTAGAACTCCATTGTATATATACCACAATTTCTTAATCCATTCATCTATTGATGAGCATCTGGGTTGATTCTATAATTTAGCTATTTTGAATTGTGCTGTTTGCTATAAACATTGAGGTAGTTATATTGCTGTAGTATGCTAGGCAAGTGTTCTACTACTGAGTTATACTCCCAGTCCCTTTAGTTGTTATAAAAGCTTTTTTATGGGGGAAAAAGTTGCAAGGTAGGAGTAGTGATACACAACTGTAATCCCAAATATTTGGAGGGCTGAGGCAGGAGGATCCCAGTTCAAAGCCAGCCTAGACAATTTAGTGAGATCCTGCTTCAGAATAAAGATAAGGATGTAACTCAGTGGTAGAGAGTTTCCATAGCATGTGCAATCTCCAGTACCAAGAGAAAAAAATACAACCACTGCAAGACTGTGCTCCAAAACCTCCATAGCATGTAAAGAAAAGGGAGAACTTTCTTCTCATCCACCACAGCTGGATGGTGACTGCAGAGGCTATCAGTGTGTTCTGAAACCCAGTTATCCATTTCTTCTTATTAATACATAGCTAGCAGAAATTGTGCTGCCAGATTTCTGCCCTGCAGTATGTCAGTGTGACCCACATAAATCAGCCATAGAGAATCTAAATCTCCAAATGCTAGATCCTTTCTAATTGGGCTACAACTGCCTAGATGCTTTCTCCTCTGTGCCTGTACCCACCCTGAGGCTCCTGTGGCTTAATATACCTAGGACCAGTTTCTAGAACAAGCTTTCTTCACTTTAGGGGTATCTAGTTGGTATTTGGCCAAAGTTTCCCAGCTGCATTTACCCTCTTAATTTTATAAAAGATCAAAACTGTGGTGCCAGTTTCTGAGTCCAAAGCCCCAACCAGACCAAAAAAAAAAAAAAAGTTGAACTTCATCAGTGTAAACTTCTTAAGTTATTTTAGGCTTTGGGCAAGAAGGGAAGCAGCAGTGGCCTTTGGTTCCTGAAACTCTGACACTGGTACAATCAAGGTATCAGGTCAAATTCTGTCTCTGGTTGCTCCTTCCAGTCTTTCTAGGCTATTCCAAGACTTCAAATGCAGCTTTTCAGAAATAGGGTACCCAAAATAAAAGGATCTTTTATTGGACAGGGGTAGAAGTGAAGATGACTATATTAGGCAGGACTCTTAATCACAAGTGATAGAAACCCAATTCAAATTGACCTGGGAAGGCAGGAATTGTATGGCTCATGTAACTGTAGAAGGCTAGTTTCAGGCATGACTGGGTCAAGAATCAGTTTCTTTTCTCCACGAGGAAATCACTCTTGGTGGCCTTACATTACATTGCAAAAACATAGTTTCCAATAAGTTCTAATTTCAACAAAAGTCCCAAAGCTGATGCTCATTGGCCGCCATTAGTCAGGCTAGGTCATATGTCTATCCCAGTACCAATCACTAAATCAGGGATAAAGCAGGACTCTTAATCTTCTTTTAGATATGGAGTTGGAGTTCATTTCACCCAAACTTCATGGACTGAGAGTGGGTGTTGGTTGAATCTGCAAGGGGAAACCAAGGTGCATTTACTAGAGGAAGGGGCAACTTATACTAGGCAAAGGAATCTGCAGACATCCACCACAGGGGTCTGTGTACTGACTGTCAGCAATAAAGATGATGATGACATGCCACATGATATGAAGGTAATGCTGACGATACATCTCTTTTGCAAGAGAACTGGGAGAAAAACCACCCAAGTGTCAGGTCCCAAAAGCAGAGGAGGAGACACAGTGGTAGCCAAGAACCCACAGGGCCCTAACCATCCACCCATGGGCTATCTTGAGTATGTGTCTGGGGTATTTCGTTGGAAACATGAGCCCCTGATACTGGTTGGTGCCAGATGACAATCCAGATAACTTATCCTCCATCCTGAAATCGGCTCAGCAGGGCTTAATACATCCAGTTCATCTTCATGAGTGGTAGACATCTATAAGTTTGAGTCCTATCTGGTGCAGATAAAGACCCAAAATAAGGCTATCATTAGGATCCACTATAGAGCAATGTTTTGCACCAAATCCTGCATATAATGTTCACTGCCTTTTTGCTGGCATTACCAAATGAAGACTATCTCTTAATGATTCACTTTTATTATCATGATCATTGTCACAAGGATCATCTAATTCATTTATACTTCACTTGTTGCTACAAAATCTAAATGATGTTCCTCAGACTAGTCCTGATTCTCAGTCCATTTGTGTGACCCAGCCAGCAGGACCGCAGCAGTTAAGCATGAGGGTCCCCTCAGAGCCCCACATTAGCTCATGCCACACAATAATGTGGTGTTCCATTCCTTCTCTGTGCCCCCTACTAAATTGTGGGTTCCTTAATGGGAATTCTGATTCCCAATATGCCCTATACCCAGCATATTAAAACCATTTAATAGATGCTACACCTAATGATTGCAAAACTAAGAAAAATAACACATAGTCCCTAAACCTGAGAAGCCTATAGCCTGTTAATTACAAAAATAATAATACTAATGATGACATTAGCAGAATTTCATCTAGTGCTGTGTATTAGATACTGAGCCATGTGGTTTGCATGCATTATCCCACATAATGATCTTGACAGTGATCTTGACATGGTATTGCTACCCATCTTTCATAGGTGAGGAAGGTGACATTTGCATAGTAAGCTGAAGTCAGGTCACTTCAAATTGGTGGAGTACAATGCATGTTCATAGCCACTAAATTAATGCTGCCTCTATAAGGTGGAGGAAGCTGGGATTAAATAATTAAATGACCAAGGGATTGACAAGGCATTCCCAGGGCCAACAACACTGACATCAAATCAAATTTTGTATAAAGATATTAGGTTGGTCCAAGTTTTAACTAGTGAGAACCTTTAAGGAATCAAACAGAGGAATACAAGAAACCTACAAATGAGTCTGTGGCACTGTCCAAAGGCTAGTGGAAATATAGGCACCTGCTCTTCTCTTTGGTTTCCCTTCTCAGCTGGGGGAAAAGAAGTGTCTGCATTGCCTTCTCTAAACATCGCGTCAAAAAGAAAAAGATGTTCGGACACAATGGTGCACACCTATAATCCCAGCTAGTCAAGCAGCTGAGACAGGAAGATCACAAGTTCAAAGCCAGCCTGTGCAACTTAAGGAGACCCAGTCTCAAAACAAAAAATACAAAGGACTAAGACTGTGGCTCAGTTTTAGAGTGCTTGTCTAGCATGCACAAGGTCCTAGGTTTAATACAAGTACAAAACACACACACACACACACACACACGAAGATGGATGAGCTCCACTTCTTACAAGTTTTTTCATATTCTCTCAGAATGGAGCTAGAAATGGAGACCAGAATGCATTTGTACATATTATATAAGCTTTATGACTTTCCCCAGGCAATTATTTCTGCTCCTCTCTGTTGGCTTCCCCAGAGGGATCTGAGCAGGACCCAAAGGAGAGAAGCAACCATCCCATCAGACTGTCAGGCCAGGAGGAAGCAGGCGGAGCAGGTGGGGAAAGCTTCACAGAGGACAGAATAGCAGTGTTAATTCCAGGACCTGCGGTCAAGTGGGTAACAAAGATCCCAGAGTCTGGTTGAATGTGGGAAGCCAATGCACATTCTTCTTGCCAAGCTGGATAGGATTTCTGCAAGGGACCTTTGGAAGGAGCTAATAACCCCCCAGATCTAAGACTATGCATCATGTGTAGGTCTGTGCAGGTGTGGGAAATGTGTGTTACTACTAAACAACCAGATTGTGTCAGTATGATTTCTGTTATACTTTCTGCAAGCATTGATCATGTATGGATGCATGTGGATATGCTATGTGTGTGCACTGAGCCAGGTGATGGGAAACCTGGAAGAGCTATTTTCCCACTGGGAATCTTGCGAGGGATATAGATGAGTAAATTATCAATGGCAGTACAGTTTGAGAGCCCCTCAAAGGACAAGCACAGGATGCTCTGAGATTGCAAGGAAGCTTCCTACCACCATCCTGGCTGGAAGAGGGTAGAAGGTGAGCTGCAGTGGGCTTCAAAACACTGGATATGCACAAAGGAATGAATGAGACCCACCCAGCATGATTGTAGGGATCAAGGGGCCTTTTGAAGTAGATGAAACAGCATGGCTTACAATCAGGAAGCAAGATGGAGCATGGCATTTCTAGGACCTGCAAGAAACTCAGTCCAAGCCAGGCACGGTGGCACACACCGTAATCCCAGCACTTAGGGAGGCTGAAACAGGAGAATCGCAAGTTCAAAGCCACCCTCAGCAACAGTGAGGCACTAAGCAACTCAGTGAGACCCTGTCTCTACAGAAAACACAAAATAGGACTGGGGATGTGGCTCAGTGGTCGAGTGCCCCTGAGTTCAATCCCCAGTACCAAAAAAAAAAAGAGAGAGAGAGAGAGAGAGAAAGAAAGAAAGAAACTCAGTCCAGTTGGTGCCCAGAGGGAGAGGTGGGAAGCAGCAGGAAACGGCACTGGGCCAGCCACACACAGAGTTTGGACTTCATCCTGAAGCCAGTGTGGCCTCTGTCACTGGGTATTCCTTCCAAGGGAGGAAATGATGAGGACCTCTCATGGGGCTGTCATCAGAGCCTCCACTGCCAATAACAAAAAGATTCTGCTTCTCAAAAATATCCAATTCCAACATCCAATCATCTTGCAGAAAGAACCCAAGGAAATGCTCTGTCCATCTTGTCCTGACCATAAAGACAGCGTGTAGGTGGCTTGATGTCATTAAACCCTCCTATACTGATAGCTTGCATTTTGGTCTTCAGAGCATTTCAGAAATCATGTCATTTTTCCAGCCTAATTCAAGCCCAGTGGGCTCAACCTTTGTAGCAACTGAGAATCACCTGGGAAGTTTGAAAAGAAATGCCAATGCCCAGGGCACCCCCTAGTCTAATCCCATTGGTTAGGACAACTTGGTGTTGGTGTTTTATTTCCAGCTCCCCAGGTGATCCCTGGAAGCCAGGGTTGAGAATAACTGTAAAACACACAGCCTAGCAACGGGAACTCTGGAGAAGGGAATGGACTCCCTTTGCCAGGTCCTCCAGCCAAATAGATTCTGGGTGGGCTTTGCAAACCTTCTGGGCAGATCACCAAAAGCACCCTGTGGCCACTGCTCTTGGTACTCCTGCCTACTTCCCTCCACCCCAACTCCCTTTCACAGGTAGATGCAGAAGGACCATGTCCTACAGCCAACATCAGGGAGCTGGCTCCTGAGGGCATCTCTCACTCCATGAGCCATGTTGTCAGTGTGGTATTCTAAAGCTTCATCGAGGATTTTTTTTTCCTGCATTTACCTGGAAACTCCAAGCAGTTCTCATTAGCACATTACTCACGCTCACCCAGTCCCACACATTGCCTTCCTCCTCACCCCCACCTCCAGATCTTTTTTTTTTTTTTTCCTATTTGCCCATTTATTTAACTGCAGTTAGGTTTTATTCTCCATGCGCTGAAAAACACATTTTTGGAATGAAAATGCTGCTGGAGAAAAGCAGGTGGCCATGGGCTCTGCAGTTCCAACACACACACACAAACCCACCCATTGCCCTCTGGTGAAATCCCACCCATCAGTAGCATGGAGTGACAAGCCCTGTAAATACTTCCCAAGGCACTGCCCTGTGTTGTTCCTTCTATACTGAGACAGTAAATCGTTAGCTCTGAGCCCTTGGGTTGTTTCTTGCAGCAATTAACAGCTGCCCCAGTGTTAATTCCCAGTCAATAGCCCCTCAGTACTGCTGTTCTTAAGCTGTCAGCTGATGGCCTCCACAGCACATTTTGAAAGTAACTTGCTGGGGAGATAGGACTCTCTGCCCTTCCCAGGCATCCTAGGAACCAAGCATCCCTCACTGAGTGTCAGGGGCTAGGGGACAGAGTGAGCAAACAGGCACCTTCTTCTAGTAGAATGACAGCCCAGAGAAGCAGGGGGAACTGACTCCCCTCTAGAGAAGCAACACTTTGTGATATTCATGCAGCTTTCATTTTTCAGTTTTGGCTTCTTTGGAAACTTTTTTTTTCTGTTCAAGATGGCTGTATTTTTCGTCCATCTAAAGCTCTCATTCAAATCAGTTTTGTTTTGTTTTCAAATCAAGTAGCCAAAGTCTCTCATTTCTTGTCTGTGTTGCTTCCTCCAGCTCCCTGTGGACAGAATGAGACCCGAGAGGATGGAAAAATAATCCAACTGCCTCCCTGCAAGACAGGAGCTTGGATTGTGCCGGCCATTATGGCCTGCTACCTCTTAGTGGCAAACATCCTTCTGGTCAACCTCCTCATTGCTGTCTTTAAGTGAGTGGGCCCCTCTTCAGCGCTTGGGGGATGGATGTGGGGTGGGGGGAACTGATGCTCTAGAAAGCAGCGGGTTTTCTTATTCGATTCTCTGTGTTCTATTTCAGCAATACATTTTTTGAGGTAAAGTCGATATCCAACCAAGTGTGGAAGTTTCAGAGGTATCAGCTCATCATGACTTTCCATGAAAGGCCAGTTCTGCCCCCTCCTCTGATTATCTTCAGCCACATGACCATGATATTCCAGCACCTGTGCTGTCGATGGAGGAAGCACGAGAGCGACCCAGATGAAAGAGACTATGGCCTGAGTAAGACTCAAGTGACAGCCAGACCACCACAGTCAGAAACCCCATCCATTTCCTACAGGCAGCCATGCAGGGTCCTGGCCTGCCTGGTTCCTCCCCCTCTGAAGATTAGGGGAGGGGGCACATGGGAAGACCTGCTTGCAAGAGAAACTGTGCTAGAAAGAAGGCAATAGAAGTTGAAATTAAGTGTTCTGAGCCACACATCTTTCTTAGTGAGATAAAATGAGTCTCCAGCAGGGTTGTTTTAGCACCTTCCTAGGTCCTAAGCTTCTTACTTCCCAGGGGTCCCACCTCCAGATACATCAACTATACTAACATACATCCAACACTGCATAATGTATCATTTTTACACACTGTGACATGAGTTGAGTTTTAGTGACTCAGTTTGATTCTCCATTGTCATTTCTGGATCTATAATTTTTCAGATCTTAAGCATTTTCCAGAGCCTTAGGGGTTGAGCCCACATGACCTCATGAAGAAACAAGCCTTACTTTCCATTATGCAAAGAACAAAACAAGAGGCTACACCATCCATCTTACAGCCCAGTGTTTCTAAAGGAAGTTCTGTTGACACTGGGGTGGAACAATTCCTCTTTGTATAAGACCGCACCACACCTTGTAGGAAATTAGCATATCCACCCCCACACATTGAATACCAGTAGCTCCTGGCAAATTCCCAAATGCCCTTTGGGTACCATTCTCAGTTAAGAACACTGGGAATCCAGCCCCATACAGATCAACTACTGTGGTTTCTCCAAGTTCTTGGAGTCAACCACTTACATTAAATCTATTAAAAACAGCTCTGGAATTGTGGTTTACTTCCCTCCGTGTGATACTAGTATATAGATAAGGTTTAAAACCAAAGCCACTTAAGCAGTTCCTTCTCTAAGTCTGAAGCTCTTAACTCTCTTACTGATAGCAATGCTCTACTTCTTTCCAGACACTGAAATTGGAGGGTTGGAAAGAGTTGGGAGTTCCAAAATCACTGCTTCCATCTGAAACACAAATGTAGGCAAATAGAAAGTTGGGGGTGGGGTGGAGAATGATCTACAAGTCGAACCCTGAACTTTTCTACTCAGGACTTTTCTACTCAGGATCATAGGTTGCAAAATCAGGGGCAGAGGAATGTTATAATGAATTATATATACCCTGCAATGGACACTGAGCTGAGGGTGAATGGAGGTCCCAAAGTCATTTACAGTAAAACATGGGTCATTTGTAGTAAAAGGAGAAATCACTTATCCAGAGAGCTTAGGAAGGAGTGTGAAATAAAACACAGAAAGTGGAGTACTCCATAGACCTGTTTCTGCTCCAAGGCCTACCCTTCACAGACCAGAGGACCTGAGCCAGCCAGATATTGGAGTAGATGGGAGCCAACTCCATAAAGCTCTAGCTCATAGTTTTCTCATAGCTATTACCCATAATAACAATAAAAGCCTCACCAGGTCTCTGGAAACATGGAAAGGAGATTTCTCAGAGAAGGAAGATCTGGGAGCTGTGGGTGGGTCAGAAAGGATGACGAGGAGACAGGAGAGCCCTGTGTTGTATATATCAATCAAGGGAAAGTGAACTTTTCACTGTCAATCTGAAGCCTTAATTAAAAGATCCCAGGGTACTGCCAGGTTTTCACAGAGCCTCAGATAAAAGCACTCTGAAGTATAAAATGTAAGCCATATTGTAAAATTTGACATGTTGATGGATTTTTTTTTTCGATAATATTTTATTTTTTTAAGAAAGAGCATTACATTTAGCCAAATAAGTTAAAGAAGGTGCTGTTAAGGTACTAACAGAGTAAGAATTTGGAACACTTCTTTCAGGCTCAAATATAGCAATAGTAGAAAGTCTACCGTACTTTGTAGGGATATAGAGATACCTGACCTCTTTTCATCCATCTCCCTCCCACCTGAGTCTCTATGTCATTTCATGACTGAACTTTAAGTGTCCCCTTCTGAGAAAGCCCTGCCTCACCTCAAGAAGTCTGCCATATTTAAGAAGAGCAGTCTGACTTCCAGTATTTTCTTTCTTTGCATCTGCTTTTAAATTCATATTTTCCATGCCCCCACCAAGTTCAAACAAAAGCCTGAGAGCAAGGAAGAAAGAAAATTCCTGAAGAGCTAAGATTCAGAGCTCCAAACACTTGAGATGATCCCTGTGGCATGTCTAGGGCACAGGATTAGTAGAAGGACTTGCTCATTTTTGGTTCTTCCAGACCAGTTCTCTCAGGCCAACCCTGATTCATGCACCCATTTAAAGGCTCACATTTCTACTGGGCTCTTTTCATGCCATATTAGTTATGAATAAGTTTACCTGCTGTACAGAGAAAACCAGAATAACAATAGCACAAATAAATATGGCTTTGTTTTTCTCACATAACAAAAAGGAGATCGATAATCCAGATCCAACAATGGCTCCCTGAAGTCAACAGCCCAGAGGCCTCCAATTGTTAGGCCCAGCTCTTCCTCTCGGGCTATTTTGTTTCGTGGCCACAGAATAGCTGTATCTGATCGAATCTAGCATTCAGAAGGCAGTGATGTTAAGTCACCTAATTGGATTTGGATTTCATTTGAGACTAGGCGTGAGGCTCCTTTTCCCTGCCTTGATTTCCATTAGGAACTTCATTAGGCCCACAGGTTTCGGCCATCCCTGTTAGTTCTCTGCCTCATGGCTGTCATTTTTTTTTCCCACAGAACTCTTCATAACTGATGATGAGCTCAAAAAAGTACACGATTTTGAAGAGCAGTGCATAGAGGAGTATTTCAGAGAAAAGGATGATCGATTCAACTCATCCAATGATGAGAGGATACGAGTGACTTCAGAAAGGTGTGTTCCCTGGGCACATGCCTCCAACAGATGCTTCATGGCATGACACACTTTACCCACTGAATTCATTCTTATGATCCCCAATCAGAGACCCCTTGTGTTTATTTTTATTTTTCCAAGAAAGCACAGAGCTTCTGAGAGAACAGAACATTGCATGAGGTGTTGTGGATCAAATCCGATTTGCAGATCCGAGGCTTCTTCAGCAGGCAATAGCAGTGGTCTTCCCTGACAGCAGAGACTGGCAAGTCTGAGGCTGGGGTTGCTGTTTCAGACCAGTAACTAGAAAGTTCTGACCCAGACACAAACCAAGAGAGACCCATCCTGAGTCTACACTTTTCAAAAATTTCATATAGAGCACTGAGCATCTTCTCTGAAAGAGTAGAATGGTACTAGAGCCTGGCTTATATGGGTACTCAGTACTTTGCAGATAAACAACAGCAAGAGACTTGTAGATCAGTGAGAAGCATGATTGGGTTTTTCCTCAGAATTGTTTTGTTTTGGTTTTTGCTCTTTATAGAGCAAGATGAAAACAAAAATAAAAAATACGATTTTTCTCCCCTGTGGTTATATACTTTTAGATTGCATTGACCATATAGTTTTGAGAGCCAGTAGGGAAAAAATCTCCAAATGAAAAGAAGAGAATTCCTTAAATCTAATAACAATAGATTTATGCAGATGCTCATATATTTTCTTGTTGTTCTTGTTTTATTGTAGACTAACAAAAACTTAATTCCAGGCTAGAGCATTCAAAGCCCAGCATTTGGGGAACTACTGTTCTAAAGAATATACAGAGTATCACAAAGAATGGGTATACGTTTACATTTTGACTGTTTGCGATATGAAAATGGCATAAGCTACTTATAGTGTAGAAAAATAAAAGATATTGATGACTTTAGCTAATATGAATCAAGATTCTAAGATTCAAGACAGCCACTTCTAGCTTTCATAAAATGACATTTTTTTCTGCTTAACCACTTCAGACATTCCCTACTGACTGTAGAAATTACATAAATGCCATTTATTTTATCTTCCTGGCCCTTTATTTCTTTGGAGAATGTATTCCAAATGAATAGGTATATACACATGTGCATTTGAGTGATTGTATCCATAGGTACCAAGCCAGTGTTAAGAAAGTTTAAAGCCATTCACAGATTTTATATATATCTGTCACTAAAAAATAGAGCATTTTGATGATATCGCGTGAAACAATGGAAAGCAGAAGAAAGAGCTGCAGTTCTGAAGGTCTTTCCCATTCTGAGGTATTGAAAAAACTATTTATTAATGGACAGCCAGCCATGTGAGCCCCAGAAAATGATGCCTTGTAAGCACATAACCATTTCTCAGGCATCTTTCCAGAGCTTATATCTACAGGCCTTTAAAATGCCTTTTGAATTTGGAAAAGCCATAGACCTTAAAGGGAAAAAAAAAATGATAGAGAGGAAGGAGTGTTAAGATGCCCAAAAACCCAGGTGCAGTGGTGCACACCTGTAATCCCAGAGACTCAGGAGGCTGAGGCAGGAAGGGGATCACAAGTTCAAGACCAGCTTAGGCAATGTAGCAAGACTCTGTCTCAATGAAAAAATAAAAAGAACTGAGGATGTAGCTCAGTGGTATAGTGCCCCTGGGTGCAATCTTAAGTAACAGAAAAAGGAGGAGGAGGAGGACGAGGACGAGGACGAGGACAAGGAGAAGAAGAAGATAGGAAGCCTTTGTCTCTCTGGGGAACTAGAGTGAGGAGCTGCAGACATTGGCACAGTGAACATGTTGTGACCACGACTTCTGGAGGGAAACGGAGTGGAACTATAGTACCTGGGTGGGAGCCTCTCACCCTGTGTCTGCCAATCCTTCCCAAGGCCCGGTTCTGTCTGGGTGGTTACAGAGCACCACCCTCAGAGAGGATGAGAAAAGTGAGCAATTCACAGAAACCCTGAACTGAGTATAGACCCTACCCTCCCCGCATCCTGGAGTAATAGGACCTGAAGAATCACCATGCCCTCATGACCAAGCCCAGGTGCCTTGCTCCAAGCCTCATTCTGCTTCGTGGCTTCTTCTGTGCTTGTCTGGAGATTTTATTTTGATTGGTTGCTGTTGTTGTCCTTTGGTGTTTTTTTGGGTTTTTTTTTTTTCGATTTTGTTTTTTGCCTTTGGAATCATATTAAAAAGTATTATCTTTCAACATTGAAACTGTACCCAGCACAACAGAAACACTGGGGTGCCGAAGGGACAAGAGATTGCCAAAGGACGAGTGGGTCCATATTGCCCACCCATCTCACACATCTCCAGGACATGCCCTTTCTGAGTCGGAGCAGCAGCAGACATCACCTATCCTATTTGCATTCTGTTGGTAGAGACAGAGACAGATACACATTTGTGTCTTGTGTAGATAAACATTAGAACAGATATATGTGGTTGATATGCGTGGTAACTTATTCTAAGTTACCTGTGCACATTCTACATAGTACATAGAACATTATAGAATTCTACCTTTGTGTTAAACAACCCCAATGCAGAGATTTGAAATTAGAAACACTGAGGGCTTGTTCCCTCTCCTGGGCACCTGTCACATCATGTCTTTCCTAGACCCTGTTGTTATTATTCCAAAATGAGCCACTCAAGTTCTGGAGATGTGAGAGAAGGAAAGATAAAGAGCTCCTCACATGGAACCTCTTGTTTTCCAGAAGGGCTTTTTCTTTTTCTTTCTACTTGGTCACTTTGTGTATCTGTCACCTTGGGGATTCCTGTTGATCCATAAATTCTCATCATCTATGTCTTTATTTTAAATTCTGAGTTATTTGATAAAAATCAGAAACTAGTGGCTATAATCATGACCCAAAACCCCTGGTTGGCTCCTCAGGCCTATTTTTCTGGGATGCATACCTGTTTACACTTAACTTTTCAAGAAAAAATATTAAAAGATTAAGAGAAGTACTCTAGTTACATAATAAATATGTAAATCAGATTCTAGGCTATATCATTTTTTTTAAAAAGTCACTATCCCTTTCATTTTTTAAAACCCATACTAGTCAGGTCCATGGCATAAATGTTTCAAATGTCTCAGACAGTTGGATGGTTACATGGTCATGCACACCCAGAGTTCTGCAAGAAAATGGATGAGACAATTCATTATTATTTTAGGCAAGACTTACATTCCAGCCAGGCATAGTGGCACATGCCTGTAATCCTGACTACTTGGATGCTAAGGCAGGAGGATTCCAAATTTGAGGCCAGCCTCAGCAATTTGCTGAGACCATGTCTCAAAATAAAAGATAGTGGTATAGTGCCTATACATTCAATCCCCAATACCAAAAAAAAAGAAAAAAGAAAAGAAAATCCTTACATTTCAACCCACCTTAGAGTCTACAGGAGACTGAAAGTTGGTGAATAATAATTCCACAGCCCTGTTGCATAGGCCTTCCTCCCCTGGTTCCATTCCCTGGGACCATGCTTCTTCCCTCTTCAGACTCCTGCCAGCCTCTCCTGACTTTCCCTGAAGAGCCTCTTTGTCCTGTACCCCCTGACTTCGTCCCATCCTCCTTGGGCTCCTCAGTCTGTGTCCAGCCTCCTGTCTACAACAAGTCCTGACCCTTCGGTTGCCTACTGTTGGCACCTCAGCTCCAGCTCTCACCTGCTAGTTTTCTCTATGACATTGGATCCTGGGGTCAAAAGGAGGTGGGTCATACGAGAGCAGCCCCACAGTATAGACCCCATAGTACAGGCAGTGGCAAGGAGATATTTCACAGCTCTTGGACCAGTGATATGTGCTATTATGCCAAAAGAGCATCTTTATCTTTTTCAAAAATCAACCATATATAAATGGCCCTGAGAAGAATAGCAGGAGAGATAAAACTGTTCTGCCTTTTCTTGTTCTTCTAGCTCTAAAAAGGTAACAGGAACCAGTACCTAGGATATGTTATACAAAAAAAGCTAAAAAAAATCCGCTGGATTATACTAGGCCTTGTGGTGCACATCCACAGTTCCAGCTACTCTGGGGGCTGAAGCAGGAGGATCCCTTGAGTCCAGGAGTTCAAGACCAACCTGGAATATATAGTATGGTCCCATCGTGAAACAGTTGTTTTTGTTGCAGTTGTTGTTGTTTTTAAGACGAATGGATTATATGATCCTCCAGCACAGAAAGATTCCAATTATATTTCTCAGCCACAATATCAATGCCACTCTTCTCCCCAGCCCCTCCAACTACCCGTAACTCCTCAGATTCCCTCTGGGAAAAGAGTCTTGGTGGCCTCTAGATGAGCACAGCTTTGATGCTCCCTGTCCTTGCTCTCTAAATCCCTAGGAGAGGAATCTGACCCAAGTGACTCTCATTCTCTCCTTTTCACACAGGGTAGAGAACATGTCCATGCGACTGGAGGAAGTCAATGAGAGAGAGCACTCCATGAAGGCTTCGCTCCAGACCGTGGACATCCGACTGGCGCAGCTTGAGGACCTCATTGGGCGCATGGCCACGGCTCTGGAGCGCCTGACAGGTCTGGAGCGAGCCGAATCCAACAAGATCCGCTCCAGGACCTCCTCGGACTGTACAGATGCAGCCTATATCGTCCGCCAGAGCAGCTTCAACAGCCAGGAGGGGAACACCTTCAAGCTCCAAGAGAGTATAGACCCTGCAGGTGAGGAGACCATGTCCCCAACCTCTCCAACCTTAATGCCCCGTATGCGAAGCCATTCTTTCTATTCAGTCAATGTGAAAGACAAAGGTGGTATAGAAAAGTTGGAAAGTATTTTTAAAGAAAGGTCCCTGAGCCTACACCGAGCTACCAGTTCCCACTCAGTAGCAAAAGAATCCAAAGCTCCTGTAGCCCCTGCAAACACCTTGGCCATTGTTCCTGATTCTAGAAGACCGTCATCATGCATAGACATCTATGTCTCTGCCATGGATGAGCTTCACTGTGACATAGACCCTCTGGACAATTCCATGAACATCCTTGGGTTGGGAGAGCCAAGCTTTTCGGCTCCAGCACCTTCCACAGCCCCTTCAAGCAGTGCCTATGTAACCCTTGCACCCACAGACAGACCTCCAAGCCGGAGCATCGATTTTGAAGACATCACCTCCATGGACACTAGATCTTTTTCTTCAGACTATGCGCACATTCCAGAATGCCAAAACCCTTGGGACTCTGACCCTCCAATGTATCACACCATTGAGCGTTCCAAGAGTAGCCGCTACCTAGCTGCCACACCCTTTCTTCTAGAAGAGGTCCCTATAGTGAAATCTCATAGCTTTATGTTTTCTCCTTCGAGGAGTTATTATGCCAACTTTGGGGTGCCCGTGAAAACAGCAGAATATACAAGTATTACAGACTGTATTGACACAAGGTGTGTCAATGCTCCTCAAGCGATTGCCGACAGAGCCACCTTCCCTGGAGGTCTTGGAGATAAAGTAGAGGACTTATCTTGCTGTCATCCTGAGCGAGAAGCAGAACTGAGCCACCCTAGCTCCGACAGTGAGGAGAATGAGGCCAGAGGCCGGAGAGCAGCCATAGCAATGTCCTCCCAGGAGGGTGACAACTCAGACAGAAACCTGTCCAACAACATCACAGTTCCCAAGATAGAGCGTGCCAATAGCTACTCAGCAGAGGAGCCAAGTGCACCATATGCACACACCAGGAAGAGCTTCTCTATCAGTGACAAGCTCGACAGGCAGCGGAACACAGCAAGCCTGCGAAATCCTTTCCAGAGGAGTAAGTCCTCCAAGCCGGAAGGCCGAGGGGACAGCCTGTCCATGAGAAGACTGTCCAGAACGTCAGCTTTCTACAGCTTTGAAAGCAAGCACAACTAACTCTTCTTACATGCCTTGCAGGAGGCTAGAGAATCCAGCCCTAAATTCTCCCCAAACTCCACCTTTTACCCCCGTCCTTGAATCATACTCACTTTATTCTTAGCTGAGCAAAACAAGCAATGCATTGGGAAATGTTAACTCAAAGGTGACTTCTGGGCCATAGATCAAGAAAGCATTTGATCTGACCCAGTGCCAAATACAGGGTAGTTGAGGCATGTTCACACTTGCTGGGTAGGGAGGGGATGGGGGGAGAAGAAGGGTTAGAGATGAACGTGTATCGCCAGTCACTGCAGAAAGCCATGAGCTCTGGGGAATCAAGGGGCTTCAAGCACTCTCCACGCCAGGAGGCATCTTGTGATTTCTACCCATTATCAAGAGCTTTAGGATGCAGGGCTAAATTGCAAAATAAAATAAAGTAGCCAGCATACAAAATGAGATATTCTAAACTTCAATTCTGTTTTCTTTTCACATTGGCTCCATCACTGGTGACTGATGAAGAGCATCCTTTTTATTCAGTATAAGCCGGCAGCAAGCAGTTCTACCTAACGTCCCACATCCTTCTCATGCCACCACTTCTGTAATTGGTCATTATAAAGAAAAAACAAGGTAACAGTCATAGTTCGCCTGTCTCTTCTATATTCACTTCTGGTGCCACAACTGTTTATCTTTTTTGAAGAAAATAAGGGAGCAGGAATGCCTTTTGGTCTTGCAATGGAAATGATAGAAGAGTTGATGTTAGAAGCAAAAATCACGGGGTTTCTCATATACGGTGGGCATTCAAGTATAGTCAAGCAAGCTCAGGATGAATGTAATTAAATAACTTTATATTTCTTAATTTATTTTGTATCTCTCCTGTCATCAGCGAATTCATTCATTGAATATGTAATGTTGAACTTTAAAAAAAAAACAAACGGTGGGCAGAACTAACCTAAAATTGCCATATGGGATATTGTTATATTCTCTCCATTCATGTCATGTGTTGTGCTGCTGTGTGACCTTCCTCATTTGCATGACTCCACCCCCTGCGTCCTCTGAACACCTCAAGGTGTAACTGCCAATTTTTCACACCACTCATCGTTGCCCATTTTGTATACAAAAACATGGTTATATGTGGCTATTTTCATACCTAGAGTTTTGCCATCTAATCTGAGCTCAGCATAAATTTAATTGGAATTTTTCAAGGGCTGGTATCTTTTTTATGGAAATGTTCCAAAGTACTTTTTAAGGAAGTTTCAAAACCATAAATAACTTTAGAATTGACTAGGAGCTTGGTATCAATCCAAAGCCATCAGTTGCAGGCATGCCATGAATATTTTTCTTATATACAGAGCTATAAAAAGAGATATAGTAGGCCAAAATAGAAAGCAAATAAACTATATATAGAGTTCCCTAGTATATGCTGCTTATATACATATATATGCATTTACACAGCAACACATGTTTATATATAGTATATAAACAGACATACAGAGCTTTCTTAAGAGGCTTGGACTTTTCTATCTCCTGGAGGTATAACCAAGATTTTTTAATATCCAAGAAGTTCCATTGAAAAAGTTCATTCTACCACTAGCCCAAATGTTGAAACTATGACTTTTTAAACCTCTTATCACTTTAAGTTAAAGTTGTGTTTTTTTTTTGACAACAGTTGTCAAAATGACTCACCCTGCCTTCTGCCCCTTTTTGTCCAAAAACACTCACTCTCATGACATTGCCTTTATTCTGATTTCTCCCACACAAAGCTATTACACCAAGTACAATCTGAATAGATGTGCAATTCTAAACCAGCTAGTGTGATGAACTCTAGAATAGCAGCATAAGCATAAAGTCAAAATCTGGATTTCAAGTGACATAAAGAAATCTTGACCCCAACTCTTCAGATTCCTATTTGGATCACTGAAATTTTAAAAAGAATAAAACCTTTAAGAAAAATGACTTCATGTTCCTAGCCCAAGATCCTACCTGGTTATTTTGTTTAATTGTAGTTGTAAACACTAGGTTATATCTCATTTTGAGAAATCAAGTAAATTTATTGACAAAACCTCTAGCCTTTAAATATTTAAAAAAAAAAAACTGAACAAACTTTTCCATATAGAATGACAAGGTCACGTGTCTAAAGAATTCCTTCTATATTCCTTGTACTCCTTGGTAGGTAGGGGAACCAGTAACAAACACCCAAGCCTTTCATTTATAATTGCTCTAGAGACACTTTTACTTTACTGGGCCCCATGCTGGTGTTTTCCCTCTCAATAGACATGCTTTCAGTCTGAGAAGAAATCGGTTGTCTCTCAACTTTCTTGAGTGATGAGTCCCTGTGAGGATCTGATGAACACACTAAGTCTTCTTCTCCACCCCCTAAAAATGTATATACATGTGAAGTTGCAATATAACTTTAAAAAGTCCATAACCTCCTGGTTCTATACTGATTGATAACAAGGAAAATGAATGACATATATCATCAGTGTAGTTGCCATAGGCACTTTACATCTTAAGACCATTTCCCTGTGATTCTCAGGAAGACCAAGTCTCAGCACCAGATTTGAACCACCGTTTCATTATTTTCATTGCTTAGATTATATAGGACTAGTTCCATACCCTTACATCCTAATGTTTTTAAAAATGGTTTTAAGTGGTGAGCACACTCACAAAGTCGAAGGCTCTCTGTGGGAGTTTATGGAGGAATCCAAGGAGGTGAAGCCATTATTCTTTGACCACAGAACAGGACATCAAGCACCTCCAGGGCCTCCTTCTGGACCAGATTGGAAGTAAGGGAAAGAAATGATTGAGCACACGTGTTTCCATTCATCATGATTTCCAGAGAGAAAAGAAGCAGGACCTGGGAAACTAAATACTTAACACTCATGATCTTGTGAACCCCTGGTTCTTTGGTTGTGCATGAAAATTAAATGTTAACATCTTTGGTGAAGTGTGTGAGATGTATAAGCCAAATTCAAATGACCTTAGACACAAACTGTATGACCCTCACAAGCCATTTCTTTCCTGTGCACATGCATGTGTCATTTTTTGATCTCATCGCTTTCCATTTCCGGGTTCTCTGTGCACCAGCGTGGCATCGATTCTGTGGCCTTGTACAGTCAGGTTGTGCTCAGCTCATTTATTCCACCATGTCCCTGATCGAGGGAGCATTAATTACCTGTCTATGTGAATTAAGCAACTCATGAGCAGCAAGTTATTGAGGACCATAAATAAAGTCATAGAGAGCTCCAGGAAGTAATAGCTTTGGTTTAATCATCTGCTTCGGAGGTGCCAATTTTTATATACTACTAGAGATAATGATTTGTTCTAAATTGCTTGTTCTTTTGGGGAAAAAAAATCAAGGATGTTTTATGAAAATGACCGTGGAGGTTTCCTGATTAACCAACATACTTTCTATTTATCGTTAGAAACCCCTCTTTGAGGGCTTTGAACAAGGAGCTTGAAAGCTGAGTGCACTTGGCATGTCTAGTTTGTGTATTTCTGCAAGCTAAAAGGTGTATTAGCAGTCAGAACACAGCACTTTACAGAACTGGATTTTTTTAAGTCTAAGCTTCTGGGATCAGGACAATATTTAGCACTTTGGACGTTCCCCTTTTAAAATATATATATAAGAATAATTAAATGGGAAAAACGTACTTGTAAAAACACAAAATGTGTTTCTTTTGAATGTTTCAAATGTATTCTAAAGTATGGTTTCTATAGATAATGTGGTAGATAACTGGATAGTACTTTTTTTCTTCTTTCTGAGGCTGTACAGTCTAATCTTCCTAAATGTTTGGGCTGTTTAATTTCTTTAAAGAGAATAAATATTATCCAGTCGTCCATCGTGCTTTATCTATAGGCTATGCCATATGATATGTTGGGCAATGCTGTATTATAAAACATATGTAAACATATATGTAACCCGTGTTTAACCCAGCATAGTTGTAGCATGTGGTTGTATTAATGAACGTTACAGGACAGCTTTATAATCATTTATAAATCTGTAACATTCAATAAAGAAGCACATGTTGCAAGGATTAATTATGTTCCCTATTCCATGTTATTTAGCTTCCTTGTGAAATGGGCATTTTTGTTCCTGATCCACTTTGGTTTTCATATTCCCTCAGACCACTGTAAAATATTTGTATAAGCTCATGTACTTCCTCTACCAAGTCCTGCAAGCTGTGGTAGGCAAGTTGTGATTTTGTGAAAGATGAACTGGCATGTTACGCAACAGAGTATATGATAAATGAATTTAAAATAACATTTTAAACTGCAGTTGGATTAGCTGTTTGTTTACATCTGCTGACCCAATGCAGAAGCAGTGTACAGTATTTTATAAATATGTTCATTTAGTGACATAATGCCATTTCTAGATAAAGTGATGCTAGTGTGTGGGTGGTTTATATACTTGGCCTAGATATTGCATTTATAACTCCCTGTCCTTTAACAATAACAATGTGACTCAAATGAAATAATTCCTCTCCAAACCCAGTCTTAATTTTGTGTCAACAAAATGCATGCACTGCTTTATGCATTTCTTTTGACTTTTCTAAAGCACTTAATATTTTACTATTGCCTGCTGTGATGCTTAAACAGTTAGGAACTCACTCAAATTGTTGGGCTTCTTACACTAGGGATTATGTTTAATTTTTTAAATTAATAGCAAGGAATCAAAGGGTTTTTCAATCTTGTTCTTTTTTTTTTTTTTTTTTTTTTTTTTTTTTTGTAAAGCTCTGAACAAATAATACAAAATAAAGCATTAACCACAAGTTGCATGATAGGGGACCCAGATAAGGTAAACCAGCACCACTTGGGTTTACCAAGGTCTAAGTGTTGGTCAGCTATGAGATGAGAGGCATGCTTCAGATATTTTAGGGCTGCAAATGGCTTCACCAGAGGTGAACATGAAAGGTCCATTCGTGACAGGGCAGAAGTATACAGGTCACATGAATGAGTGGTCCTGCACTATGGTATGTGACTCCCTCCTTATCTTGTGGCTTTCTGCCCTCTGTGGGTGAGCCTGGCCTCTGGGTGGGAGGCAGGTGATGGAGCACTGGGCGACTCTGAAGAGTTTACGTTTTTAAAGAAATCACCATTTCATTAGGAGAAGCTCTTTAACACCTGGAAAAGAGAAGAGCCCCTGTGCGCAGCAACTGCTCCTAAAGTGGGTGGGGAGAACTTCTCTCTTAGCCTTCTTTGGCCTAAGCTTTCTCTTCTTTTTGCAAGTCAAATATTTGACTGACTCTCAGATTGGAGTCAACCAGAGAAGGAGTTGGTTCTGATTTAAAACAAAAAAAAATTTTTTTTCCTTATCTTTTCTGGTTTTTAATTCATTTCAGAGGGTTTTTGTGTTACCTTTTCTCTGATGATTTCCTTGCTCCTATTACTGCACATAAAATGAAAATGTAACAAGTTCTATGTGTTGTCTAAGAGAGGATTTAGGTGACCAGGTTATCCAGATGCAATAAAAGTGAGGTGACTGTGCCTTTTCCTAACTTACCCAGTCTAACCAGCCACCTTAGGACTGCACATCTGCCCATTGCACAGTGTGTGCTGGAAAGTGAACAAGATATGAGTTCATTGGCTTTCTGAAGAGTGTTAGTGCCAGCCATGAGCCCAGCCTTCCTCAGAGACAGACAGGCTACTAAGAACTGTGGGGCACACAGGGGGAATTCAGCCTCGGGCCTGGGGGTGTAGCCTTCTTCATCCCCTTTACTTCTTTTCCTCTTAGTCCAACACTAGCTCCTCTTTTGTGAGACCAATAGGCTTCTATCACCTCAGTACCTTGTGGACCCCAACAGAGTACACCAAAACAGCAACTACTTGGAAAAAGCCAAACATTCAGACTCTGGCCCAGGCCTAATCTTCCCACTCAGCCTCTCCTAACTGGCTGGCACTTGCATCTGCCTCATCCAGTCTTTGCCTCTCTGAATCCTAAGCGTCCCTCACATCTTCACCAGCTTCTGAACCTGAACATCATCAGGACCCGCCATCTTCACTAGATTGAGGGCCTACAAACCCAATCTGGGGGCTAGATCCAGTGTGCAAAGGTGGGGATGAGCCTGAGCAAAGACAGCAGAAAGACCAGACATCTGTGGGCCTAGTTATTAAGGAGGCTGAGGCAGGAGGATCGCTTGAACCTATGAGCTGGAGACCAGCCTGGGCAATATAGTGAGACCATCTCAAGGAAGAGAGAGAGAAAGAGAATATGAGAATGAATGCCAACAGAAGTAGCATTTGTACGACATGAGAAAATACATATCAATACATATCCCACCACAAAGACACTCAAAGTCAGGTTTCCTTTTTTTTTTTTCTTCTTTGAGACAGGGTTCCCCTATGTTGCCCAGTCTGGTCTCCATACTCCTGGGCTCGAGCAATCCTCCTGCCTCAGCCTCTGTAGCAACTGGGACTACAGGCATGTGCCACTGCACTCGCTGTGCTAGCCACTCAAATACGTCTGCCGGCAGCGACATTCCCAAAGGCTTGAGACCTCTGATTTAGAGCCAATCAGGATCAGTTTCTTGATTCCCATTTAGAAAGCTGCACATGGAATACGCTGAGAACAAAAGACACAGGGAAAAGGAACGCTCTCTATCTGGAGTTATTCTGGTTCCCCTGGAGGATATATGCATGTGTATTTGTTAGCCACATCATTCTGGACCCAAACGCAGGATCATTATGAGGGAGATTCAGAAGAGGGTACCGTAACATTGTGTGAAGACTTACCTGCTTCCTGTCACTACAGGATCTGACCTGAGTTTAAATTGCTGCTACCGCTGTGTATAACAGTCTGTGCAGTATAATGTACTCATAGCCATTTCATAATATAGCGCTTAGACTCTCTCATTTGTAAATGTTCTAACCATAGTTTATAATGGGGGAAATTATTCAGATATCATTTTTAAATGAATTCCTATAAATAAAATGATTTTGAAATTGGGTTTACTAAAGATATATATACATCTTTTCCTTCTTTGCATATGGATAGACAGAGGTTTGCATATCTATGGACACTATGAATATATATAAATCCTTAGAGGAATTGTTCTTTTTTTAAAAGTCTATTATTGAATTCACATTGCACTTTGAGCTTGTTTGTGTAGATATATAATTCAAAGCAGAAGTTGGCAGATACCACAGGAAAAACTTTCTGAAATTTCTGTAACAAATGTTTTGCAATAAAAAAAAAAAAAAACTCAGTAGTTCAAAACATGACTTGGACTTCCTTGTGCATTTATTTGTCTCTATCTGATCTCCACCATGTTCATGCTGAGAACTTTGGGGGTTCATAGAGATAACTTCCTAGTACTCCATGCAAAGCAGAGGTTACAAACTGGTGGCCTATGGGTCATATCTAACAAGCACAGAATGGGTGTTACATGCTGGTATAGTGTTTTAAAAAAACTTTGAACATGGTAAAATTGATAAATTTCACATCTAATTCTAGATTTCTGGCATCTCTTGAAAAATCTGAAGATCTGGTAAAATAAGACCTAATCCATGGCATCTCACACATCCCTTTAGAAGAAGTATACACCACAGTCCCTACCACTCTCTACTCTTTCACCTCTGGTTTCTGTCACTCATTAACATTACCCAGAAGGCCCTCATTTGCATTGGAGCCTTGGGCCCTGTGTTAAAGGATTTTTGCAATGGCAGCTCTAGAATTTCTAAGTAGGAAAAGCTTAGGGTAGCAATTTGGTTGGATAAGAGAAACATAGCAAACTCGTCTCCACTCTAAAGGTATACAGCAAACATGCTTTCATTACCTATTTTAAAAAAATATATTGATTGCCTTTCATTGGGTTGGCTTTGGAAAAGCTCAGAGATGGGGGTAGAGTCTAAATATCATTTCTATTAAGTGATCCTGGTTGCAGTTCCTGCTAAGAAAAATAAGCAATGACCCCTGCCATTATAAATCAAATATTTTAATTTCAAATAGTATGGGAAGAGAAATTGTATATAGAGAGATATTTCTTTATTCAAAAAATATTTTAAATACCTACTATGTGTCCAGTGGAGTGTCAAGATGAATAAAGTAAGCAAAGTCCTTACTGTCATGGATTTTTTTAAGTCCAGCTATAATGAAAATGTAATCTTATACAGTCTTATCATTACCGTTTAGTTGCCTAAGGAATAGAGCATGCCAAATATGAGTCTAGGAATTCAAAGGAGTTACAATGCTCTGTGACAATCAGGGCTTTATGGAAGGGGCTATGCAGGAATATGCCCTGAAGTACAGAGAAGGGTTAACTAATCAGCAAGGGAAGACACTTCAGTTAAAGAGAATATTATTTTAATAAACACCCAAATGTTACAGTGCTTCATCCTGGAATCTAGAATACATGGGCTGCATCCCCAGCATGAATCCCAGTATTCAAAATGGGGCATGGCTCCAACTAGTACCTTTTGTCTTTATCTCTCCCATTAGCTTTATCTAGTCAGTTTTTTTAATGGAATGACTGACATGGTTTTCTGAAAGCAATTTGTCTATATTCATGAATATGCATCCTCATGTATCACACACAACATTCAATGATGTGCCCTAGAAGATCAAGTCAACCATCACTTGCTGCAAAAATCTCAGGTCTTCCTTGAAGGTCTTCCCCCTTGATAGAGGTAAAGTGTAAATTCTTTAGAGCTAATTTATCATTACTTACTTGTTTATATCATCTCACTAGGTTGAAAAAAAAAATATGGTTTTCCAGGTTATGAGTCCTCAATTACCACATTCTTATCATTAGAATTCTCAGTTGTTACTCCTTTTTACCATTCCTGATCTGTGGTTGTTAATTTGGCCTTTACCCATTCAGCACGCTATCTTATAGCTTAAGGCACTTCCTCAAAGCCTGGGCTTTATCACAGTCATTATCTTTCAACATATTATTGGAATAGACAATATGACACCACACAGCCATCCTAGGAAGGCTTTCACTCAAGCTGGGCATGGTGGCAAACGCCTGTAATCTCAGTGGCTCAGGAGGCTGAGGCAGGAGGATCGTGAGTTCAAAGCCAGCCTCAGCAAAAGTGAGGCGCTAAGCAACTCAGTGAGAACCTGTCTCTAAATAAAATACAAAATAGGGCTGGAGATGTGGCTTGCTGGTCAAGTGCCCCTGAGTTCAATCCCCAGTACCAAAAAAAAGAAAGAAAGAAAGAAAGAAAGACTTTCACTCAAAATCTTAACCTATTGCTCTGGTATTCTTTATCTCACATACTAAACAGTCATGTTTTTTTTAAACTGGGTGTATTAATTTGCTAGGACTGCCTGAATAAAGTACCATAACCTGGATGGTTTAAACAACATTTGTCATCTCATGGTTTGGGAGGGTTAGAAATCCAAGATCATGGTGTTGCAAGGTTTCCTCTTTCTTAGGGCTTGGAGAGAAAATTTGCCTCTGCTCTTGCTCAGACTGTGGTTTTTCTGACCATATTGGCATTCCTTGGTTTGTAGAAACATCACTCTGATCTCTGATCATTTTCACATTCTGTCTCCAGATTTCCCATTTTTATAAGGACATCTCATCATAGATTAGGGGTCTGACCTTATCTTAACTAATTACATCTACGATGACCCAATTTCCAAATAGGATCCCATTCTTAGATACTTGAGTCTAGAATTTCAACATATGAAATTTGTGGAGATAAAAATCAACCCATACCACTGAGTGAATTTATGAATAGGAGTATAGTGGTCATTTATCTTTTTAATATCTTTTAAAGTAAAGGACTTCTAATTCAAGAATCAATCAGAAATAACATGTGTTAATCAATAGGGGAAAAGTTAATTATGCCATACCACAGAGCCATTAAAAACATTAAATTATTATGCCGGGTACAGTGGCACACACCTATAATCCCAGCAACTCAGGAAGCTGATGCAGGAGGATTGCAAGTTCCAGGCCAGCTTCAGCAATTTAGCAAGGCCCTGTCTCAACATAAAAAATAAAAAGAACTGGGGATGTCACTCAGTGGTAAAGCACCTCTGGGTTCAATCGCCAGTACAAAAAAAAAACTATATATATATATAATCTATGATCTAATCCCAATTTTTGTAAAACCAAACCAGATAAACAAGACATATAAATAAGGATGAGTTTGTATATGAACAGTCAAAAAAATGGAAGAAAAGTCCCAAAAAGGAGTAAAAGTTTTGCAACAGAAGCTTTCTTCAAAAATTCAAATGCTGCGTAAGAGCAACCTAAAGCAACCTGAGTAAAGTTCAATTAACTGCCAATGGACACCAATCAGGAGGTTTTTCTTTGTGTTTATGTTCAGAAATTCATTGTTAGTCCAGGGGGCAAGATGGCAGAAGGGAGACACCCCACACTTGCCTGCTTCTCCACATGATAAAACCAAAACAGCAGGTGTGTTACAGTGTGGTGAGGTGGATGGCAGAAAGAGACCTGTGATCTAACAGCAGAGTGATGGACACCTGGTGACACCCACAAACTTCAGTTAACAGAATTGCAAGAGAAACAGAGTGTCCCAGCCTGGGTCAATCACAAGGCAACATGGCCAGGGGAGGGGCATAGTTCAAAGCTTCATTAACACAGAACCTAGCACTTTGCAGACACATATAGTCTAAACAGGTAAGAGACATGGGACCTACACAATAAGCTGGCTTTGAAGAAGGAATTCCTTGCATTTCCCAGAGAATTCTTAGGGTGCTATGGTTAGGAGCCATCTTGAGAACAGTCCTATTGTCTGAGCTTCTACTGCTCAGGGAGTCAGAATCCCTTATGTTTGCCTCTCTCCCAGATCTCAAGCTCACTCCACTCCACTGCCTCAGGGGGTAGCCACCTCAGGAGACACCTGGCTTAGGGAAGCAACTCTGACACAAAACCACTGAGAATTCTGAGTTCTGGGAAATCAGACTGCAACGTGGAGAGCAGAAGGTGCTTCCCTCTAAAATCAGTGGCTCAGGGGACCCGCCCTCTGAGAATGGCAGTGAACAGCCACACCAGCTGTGGGAGCCAGATCTGAGAGCACTGGGATCCAGCAGATCTTGTGGATCACACATCTCATCCTGCACAGATCTTTGTTATTCCATTGCTCCTCCCCACTCTCAGAGGCTTCTGGAGACACACAAGAATGCTAGCCTTTGCCCTGTCCCTAGAAGGCATAGTATTAAAAAAGCTCCGGACAGAATCTTTGCCTGGTACACTCTGCAGTCTTTGCTAGCTCGTTTCAATATGCAGTGAAGCGTAGAGAAAATAGAGCTAAACTTCAGCCACAAGGTACTCTTGCACATCACGTCGCTGGCATTGTAACTGAAAGGATGGAAGGAGGGAGGTGAAATACCCTAGCCACTCTTCCATCATGGTTGCGAAATCTAAGAAGACCTGGAGAGAAGCCTTGATTGGCATACGTCACAATTATTTGCTCTCACCCCCTCATCTGAGCATCTCAATGGAGAAAAAAAATTTTTCTTCTCTTTTTTCCCCCCCTTTAAAAAATAAATGTCTCCAGGCTCAGTGGTGCACACCTGTAATCCCAGAAATTTAAGAGGCTGAGGCAGGAGGATCCCAAGTACAAAGCCAGCCTTAGCAACTTAGTGAGAACCTGTCTCAAAATAAAAAGTGCTAGGAATATGGCTCTATGTTCAATGGTTAAGTACCTCTGGGTTAAATCCCTGGCACCAAAAGAAAAAAAAAGTTTTTATACTTTCTTTTGCTTTTGTTGCTGTTGGCTGCTGTTGTTGTTATTAACCTTACTTTTGTCTTTTGTTTAATTGTATTCACCCCTTTTACTTTCTGTTGTTGCTTCCTTTTTTTTTTAATGTGGTGTGTGTGTGTGTGTGTGTGTGTGTGTGTGGTACTGGGGACTGTGTCCAGAGCCTCATGGGTGCTCTGCCACTAAACTATGCTTCCAGTCCAGCTGAGAGGAATTGTACCCAGATCCAGCCACGACCTAGTCCTGCTTGAACTTTAACAGGTACTTCAGATACAATAGAGTAGAGGAAGAGGTACAGAGGGAGGAAGGAGAGGGAAAGAGGAAATACATGAGACTGAAGTGGAGCAAATTATATTCTATACATGTATGATTGTCAAAATGAACCCCAATATTATGTACAACTTTAATGCTCTAATAAAAAACATTCTTAAAAAGAATAGAAGGAAGGGCTGGGATTGTATCTCAGTGGTAAAGCACTTGCCTAGCACATGTGAGGCACTGGGTTCCATCCTTAGTACCACACAAAAATAAATAAATAAAGCAAAGGTATTGTGTCCATTTACAACTAATTATATATATATATATGTATAAAGAAAGTTCCTACTCATTGATACTTCCTCAGGTTGACACAATAAGGGGTATCTAAAGTCCTTCTACTAGACAAGCATCCCCTCAACAGAGAGGAAAAGCACAACTTTTTGGGGCACCCCACTTACAAGGCTCCTCTGAATCTGTCACACCACCCTCTGTCAGATCACACACTGCTGACCATACTGGATGTGAGTGTCTCAGAGAAGGAATTGTAATACTGGCTCCTGCCTCTCTCCATGAGTGACCAGGAACTGTACTAGAGTCTGAACAGAGGGATAAGATCTTTGGGTCCTTCAGAATCGGAGCAACCAGTTTCAGAATTGCTTTTAAGTAACAGAGTCAATATCAAACGTACCTGTAGAAACCCCATCACTTGATAGGGGCCTTCAATCCCATTGTAGAAGAAACCACAGAGGGTGTACCCTACATACTCAATTGTCCACACCACACTTGCCTGAATGACCAGAGGGTCCTCACTGTTGCAAGACCTACAGAGACAGTGGGTCCCTCAGATTCCAATATGTTATGCACTGTCCAAACCCACTAATCACAGGCAAAGGAGCTACAGCTAGATTACACTATGGATTCCAAATGGAAATAATCTCAACATTACACAATAGATCAAATCCACAGACACATCATAAAGAGAAAGCCACTTACTAAGAAGCCATCACCTAAAAGTGGAGGAGATTTTCATCCCTAAAGATGCACAAATCTCAACCCAGAATCAAAAAAACAACGTAATGTGACAAGGAAAAAACAAGGTGATGTGGTATCTTCTACTGTTCATAACTCTCTAGTAACAGACTCCAAAGATAGGAAAGTGGACAATATGCCAAATAAAGAATTCAAAAGTATGGTTTTAAGAAGGCTCAGTGAAGCTAGGTTTGGTGGCACATGCCAAAAATCCCAGCTACTCAGGAGGCTGAGGCAGGAGATCACAAGTTCAAAGCCAGACTGAACAACTTAGCCAGATCTTGCCTCAAAATGAAATAACAAGTGTTGCGTATGTAATTCAGTGATAGAATGCTTCCTAGCATATGCAAGGAAGAATCGATTCCAAGTACTTCAAAAAGAAGAAAAATGAATGAATGAAAAAAAGAAAGCTCAATGAAATCCAAGAGAATACAGACGAACAATTGAATTAATTAAGGAAAGCAATGCAATGCAGAACATGAATGAGAACTTCAATAAAGAGATAGGAATTTTGAAAAAGAACCAAACAAAAATATTGGAAATGAAAGCTTAGAAAGTCCGATTTTAAAAACTCAGTTGAAAGCATCAACAAAAAACTGTATCAAATAGAAGAAAGAATATCATAACTAAAGACAAGTCTTTCAAAATATTTTTCAGACAGAATGAAAAAAATAAGAAAGAATGAAAAGAACATACAAGATCTTTGAGACACCATTAAAATATCAAACATCCAGCTTACCAGTATACCCAAGGGAGAAGAGCTACAGGTTGAAAGCATTTAAAAAAAAAAAAAACTATTCATTGAAATAATAGTAAAAAATTTTCAAAACCTTTAAAAAGACACCAAAATCCAGGCACAGAGAGCATTTAAAACCCCAAATAGACATGAACAGAAAACAACTGCTGCACAACATATTGTAGTTTAAATTGTGAAAAGTACAGGACAAAGAATGAATATTAAAATCAGCAAGAGATAAGTGCCAAGTCCAATGTATGTGTGTCTTTTTTGTAGTACTGGGGGTTGGACACAGAGGTGCTCTACCACTGAGCCACATCCCCAGCCCTCTTTATTTTTTGATACAGGGTCACACTTAGTTGCTGAGTCTGGCCTCAAACTTGTGACCCTCCTGCCTCGGCCTCCCAAGTCACTGGAATTTCAGGGGTGCACCCAGCACCAACTCCCATTTAAATGCAACCCCAAATGACTAACAGCAGATTTCTCGTCATAAACCCTAAAGGCCAGGAAGGCAGGGAATAATGTATTTCAAGTCCTGAAAGAAAATAATTGCCAACCAAGATTACTATATCCAGCAAGGTTATCCTTCAGATTTGAGAAAAGAAATAAAGAACATCTAAGATAAGCATAAACCAAGAGAAGTCAAGATAATTAGACCAGCATTATAAAAAATATTTAAAGCAGGGGGGTTGATTTTTTTTTCTTTTGGGTTGTTTTGTCTATTCATCTGTTTGTCTGTTTTTCTAGTACTGGAAACTGAACTGAGGTACTTGCACATACTAGGCAAGCACTCTACCACCAACTACATCCCCAGCCCACAAGAGATATCTAAGGGAATTTTATATTCATAAAGAAAGAAAGGTAAACACCATCATGAGAGCATGAAAGAACAAATTGCAGTAGTAGAGTAGATGAGAAAAAGGAAAGAAACCAACATTGTTGTACAGTAAACCATCAAACCTCAAAAATGAATGAGAGGAAGAAATGAACCAAGAATATTCTAAACAACCAGAATATTCTAATCAATCAAAGTTACAGGAGCATATACATGCCAGTAAATAATAAGTTTGAGTGTAAATGATCTTAATTCTCCAATTAAAAGGCACAGACTGAATGAATGGATTAAAAACTAGACCCATAATACTGGGTGACTTTAACACACATCTCTCACCACTGGACAGATCTTCCAAACAAAAACTAAACAAAGAAACCATAGAACTCAATAATACAATCAATAATTTAGAATTAACAGACATTTACAGGATATTTCATCCATAAACAAGTGAATACACTTTTTTTCTCAGCAGCATACAGATCCTTCTCTAAAATAGACCATATGTCATGCCACAAAACAAGTCTTAGAAAATACAAAAAAATAAAGATACTACCCTGCATCCTATCGAACTATAATGGAATGAAATTAGAAATTAATGACAAAATAAAAATAGTAGCTACTCCATTACCTGGACACTAAATAATATGCTATTAAATTATGCATGGATGACAGAGACATCAGGGAGAAGATAAAAAAAATTCTTAGAGGTAAATGAGAAATCTGATACAACATATCAAAATTTCTGGGACACTAGGAAGGCTGTGTCAAGAGAAAAATTCATTGCATTGAGCTCATTCATTAAAAGAAGAAAAAGCCAACAAATAAAAGACCTGACATTACATCTCAAAGTTCTAGAAAAAGAAGAACAAATCAATGCCAAAAGACAGGAAATAATTAAAATCAGGGCTGAAGTCAATGAAATTGAAACAAAGGAAATTCAAAAAATTGACAAAACAACAAAAAGCTGATTCTTTGAAAAATAAATAAATAAAATTGATAAACCTTTAGCCACCCTAACAAAAAGGAGAAAGAAAACTCAAATTACTAAAATTTGAGATGAAAAAGAAAATACCACAGCAGACACTATTGAAATACAGAAGATAATTAGAAACCATTTTGAAATCTATACTCCAGTAAAACAGAAAATCCTGAAGACACTGACAAATTTCTAGGGGCATATGATCTGCCCAATCTGAATCAGGAGGATATACACAACTTAAACAGATCAATTTCAAGCAAGGAAATAGAAGACGCCATCAAAAGTGCTTACCAACCAAGAAGAGCCCAGGACCAGATGGATTCTCAGCCGTCTGAGAATTTTGTAGTTCTACAAAACCTACAAAGAAGAATTAATACCAATACTCCTCAATTAGCCGGGCACAGTGGCACATGCCTGTAATCCCAGCACTGTGGGAGGCTGAGACAGGAGAATTGCGAGTTCAAAGCCAGCCTCAGCAATGGTGAGACGCTAAACAACTCAGTGAGACCCTGTCTCTACATAAAACCCAAAATAGGGCTGGGGATGTGGCTCAGTGGTCGAGTGCCCCTAAGTTCAATCCTCAGTAACAACAACAACAAAAACCTCCTCCTCAATTTGTTCCATGAAATAGAAATGGAGGGAACCCTTCCACATTCATTCTATGAGGCTAGTATCATCCTGATTCCAAAACCAGACAGACATATCAAAGAAAGAAAACTTCAGACTAATATCCCTAATGAACATTGACGTAAAAATTCTCAATAAAATTCTGGCAAATCACATACAAAAACATATTAAAAAGATAGTGCGCCACGATCAAGTGGGTTTCATCCCAGGTATGCAAGGTTGGTTCAACATATGGAAATCAATAAACATAATTCATCACATCAACAGATTTAAAGACAAGAATCATATGATTATAGATGCTGAGAAAGCATTTTACAAAATACAGCACCTCTTCATGTTCAAAACACTAGAAAAACTAGGGTTAGTAGGAGCATAGCTCAACATTGTACAAGCTATCTATGCAAAACTGAAGGCCAACATCATCCTAAATGGTGAAAAATTGGAAGCATTTGCTCTAAAAATGGGAACAAGACAGGATGTCCTCTTTCACCACTCCTATTCAACATAGTCCTTAAAATTCTAGCCAGAGCAATTAGACAGACAAAAGAAATTAAAGGGATACAAATAGGAAAAGAAGAATTCAAACTATCATTATGTGGCAACAATATGATACTATACTTAGAGGATCCAAAAAATTCCACCAGAAAACTTCTAGAATTAATAAATAAATTCAGCAAATCAGCAGGATATAAAATCAATACCCATAAATCAAATACATTTCTATATACCAGTGATGAATCCTCTGAAATAGAAATTAGGAAAACTACCCCATTCACAACAGCCTCAAAAAAAAAAAAAAAAAATACTTGGGAATGAATTTAACAAAAGAGGTGAAAGACTTTTACAATGAAAACTCTAGTACACTAAAGAAAGAAATTGAAGAAGACTTTAGAAGATGGAAAGATTTTCCATGCTCTTGGATAGGCAGAATCAACATTATCAAAATGTTCATACTACCCAAAGCACTACACAGATTCAACACAATTCCAATTAAAATCCCAACATTTCTTATAAAAATATAAAAAGCAATCATGAAATTCATTTAGAAAAATAAGAGACCCAGAATAGCCAAAGCAATCCTTAGCAAGAGGAGTGAAGCAGGAAGCATCACAATATCAGACCTTAAACTATATTACAAAGACAGTTCTCAGAAGAAATACAATCGATCAACAAATATACGAAAAAATCTTTAACATCTCTAGTAGTTACAGAAATGTAAATCAAAACTACTCTAAGATTTCATCTTACGCCAGTCAGAATGGCAGTTATCAAGAATACAAGCAACAATAAGTGTTGGCAAGGATGTAAGGGAAAAGGCACGCTCATACATTGCTGGTGGGACTGCAAATTAGTACAACCAATCTGGAAAGCAGTATGGAGATTCCTTAGAAAACTTGGAATGGAACCACCATTTGACCCAGCTAACCCACTCCTAGTCTATACCCTAAAGATTTAAAAACAGCATAACTATAGTGACACAGCCACTTCAGTATTTATAGCAGCACAATTCCCACTTTCTAAACTGTGGAACCAACCTAGATGCCTCTCAATAGGTGAATGGGAAAAGAAACTGTGGTATATATACACAATGGAATATTACTCAGCATTTGCAGGTAAATGGATGGAGTTGAAGAATATCATGATAAGCAAAATAAGCCAATCCCAAAAAACCAAAGGCCAAATGTTCTCTCTGATAAGTGGATGCTGATCCATAATGGGAGAAGGGGGACATGGGATGAATGTAAGAACTCTGATTGGGCAAATAGGGGGAGGGGAGGGAGCATGGGGCAGGAATGATGGTGGAATGAGATGGTCATCATTACCCTAGGTACATGAATGACTGCACATATGGTGCAACACTACATGGTATACAACCAGAGAAATGAAAAGTTGTGCTGCATTTGTGTACAGTGAATCAAAATGCATTCTGCTGTCATATATACCTAATTAGAATAGATAAATTAATTTAAAAATAAAATAAAATAATAAAAAATAAAAAGAGCTATAGATATAACTCAGTGGTAAAACAATCTGGATTTAATTCCCAGTACCAAAAAAATAAAAAAGAAAAATAAAGAAAAAGGGCTGGATATATAGATCAATGGTAAAGTAGCTCTGGGTTCAATCTCTAGGGCTATTTAAAAATACACACACACATATATACACACCACGTATATGTATGTATGTGTGTATATATATGTGCACACAAACATATGCATATATATAATGAGTGTAAATTTTTGCATGCCAAATATTGGAGCACCTAATTTTATAAAATGCTACTAGACATAAAAGGAGAGACAGGTCCCAATACATTAACAGTTGGTGACTTCAATATGTCACTTTCACCAACAGATAGATCATCAGACCCCAAAAATATCAACAAAGAAATATCAGAGTTAAATTACAGTATAGAGGCTTGGATTGTGGCTCAGTGGTAGAGCGCTTGCCTCGCATGCGTGAGGCACTGGGTTCGATCCTCGGCACCACATAAAAATAAATAAATAAATAAAGATATTGTGTCCATCTACAACTGAAAAAAATATTTAAAAAATAAATAAATAAATAATTACACTATAGATCAATTAGACTTAACACATAGTTACAGACTATTCCATCCAACGGCTGCAGAATACACATTCTTTTCATTAGCACATGGACATTTTCTAAAAGACACCCACATATTAGGCCACAAAACAAGTCTTAACAAATTCCAAAAACAGAAGATACCTTGTATCTTCTCTGATCACAATGGAATGAAACTAGAAATACCAGCAAGTGAAACTGTATGTATCATATAAACACAAAGAGATTAAACAACACACTTTTGAACAAATGGTAAATCACTGAAGAAGTCAGAGAAGAAATTTTAAAATTCCTTAAGTCAAGCCAGGCACGGTGGCTCAAGCCTGTAATCCCAGCATTTAGGGAGGCTGAGACAGGAGAATCGCGAGTTCAAAGCCAGCCTCAGCAATGGCGAGGTGCTAAGCAACTCAGTGAGACCCTGTCTCTACATAAAACACAAAATAGGGCTGGGGATGTGGCTCAGTGGTCGAGTACCCCTGAGCTCAATTCCCAGTACCAAAAAAAAAAAAAAAAAATTCCTTAAATCAAATGAAAATGGAAACACAAGCTGAGTGTGGTGGTGCATGCCTATAAGTATAGCTTCTCAGGAGGCTGAAGCAGGAGACTCACAAGTTCAAAGACAGCTCAGACATCAAGACCCTGTCTAAAAATAAAGCAATAAAAAAGGCTGAGGGTGTAGCTCAGTATTAGAATGCTTGCCTAGTATTCTCAAGCCCTTGGGTTCTATCTCTAGCATCACAGAAAGACGGAGAGAAAGAGAGAGAGAGGGAAAGAGAGTAAAGGAAGGAAGGAAGGGAGAGGGAGGGCAGGAGGGATGGGAAATACACCATACCTACACCTGTGTGATACAGCAAAAGCGACAGTAGTCCTAAAAGGAAAGTGTATAACAATCAATGACTATGACCGACTATGACTATGTGACAAAAATAGATCTGAAATAAATAACCTAATAATGCATCTGAAAGTCTTGGGGGAAAAAACCAAAAACAAAGCAAACAAAAAATCAGCAGAAGGAAAAAAATAACAAACATCAGAGAAGAAATAATTGAAACAGAAACTAAAAGAACAATGCAAAGGATCAATGAAAACAGAGTTCGTTCCTTAAAAAGATAAGCAAAAACTGACAAACCTTTAGCTAAACTGACCAAAAGAAAAAGAGAAAAGACCCAAATAAATTTAGAGATGAAAAGGAGATATTATAACCAGCACCACTGAAATTCAAAGTATCATTAGGGCATAGTTTGGAAAACTATATGCCAGTCAATTGGAAAATCTAGAAGAAAAAGACAGTTGTTTGGACCTACCAAAATTAACTCAAGGGGGTTTCTAAAACCTAAATAGATCAATAACAAGTATTGATGTTGAATCAGTAATAAAGTCTCCCAACCAAAAATGTAGACCAGGAATGGAAACATTCACTGCTGAGTTTTGCCAAACTTTTAAAGAAATAAAACCAATATTCCTCAAACTTTCAAACTGTTCCAAAAAATAGAAAGGGAAGGAATCGTTTCTATTTCATTCTACAAAGCTGGCATTATTCTGCTACTAAAACCTAATAAGAACACAATTAAGATGATGCGTGCCTATAATCCCAGCAACTTGGGAGACTGAGGCAGAAGGATGGCAAGTTCAAGGCTAGCCTCAGCAATATAATAAGGTTCTAAGCAACTCAAAATAAAAAATGAAAAGGGCTGGGATATGGCTTAGTGGTAAAGCTCCTCTGGGCTCTATCCCCAGTACCAAAAAAAATAAAATAAAAAAGAGTTGGCATTGTAGCTCAGTGGTAGAGCACTCCTGGGTTCAATCCTTAGTACCACACACACAAAAAAGGACATACTAAAAAGAAAAACTATAGACCAATTTCCCTGATAAATATAGATGTAAAATCCTCAACAGAATACTTGCAAATCAAATTCAACATCATATTAAAAAGATATACTATGATCAAGTTGGTTTCATTCCACAGTTTTAAGGATGGATCAACATATGCAAATCAATAAACGTAAATAGGGCACATAAGTAGATTCAAGTATAAAAATCATACAATCATCTCAATAGATGCAGAAAAAGCTTTTGATAAAATTCAACATCCTTCATGATAAAAGCCCTGAATAAATCAGATATAGATAGATCATACTTTAAAATAATAAAGGCTGTATATGACAAATTCATAGTACGATATTGAATAGAGAAAAACAGACAGCATTTCCTCTAAAATCAGGTACAAGACAAGGGTGTCCACTTTCACCACTTATTCAATATACTAGAAGTTTTAGCCAGAGCAATTAGGCGTACAAAGAGAAAAGAAAGAAGTCAAATAATTTCTGTTTGCAATGACATGATTCTTTACATAGAAAAACACAAAGATTCCACCAAAAGACTATTCAAACTGATAAACAAATTTAGTAAATTTACTAGAATACAAAATCAACATACAAAAATCAACAGTTTTATATATACCACTAAAAAAATAAGATAGAAATCAGGAAAGTAATACGATTTACAAAAGCCACAAAATAATTAAAAACCTAGAAATAAAGACTAAGTATGTGAAAGACTTCTACAATAAAAATTACTAATCACTGAAAAATGACCTTTAAGAAGACATTGAAAGTTGGAAAGATCCCTGTCATGATCCTGGACTAGAATCAATATTGTTAAAATAAATGGTCATACTACCCAAACTGATCTATAGATTCAGTGTTATCCTCAAGAAAATAGAAATGACATTCTTCACAGGACCAGAAAAAAAAATCCTCAAATTCATATGGATGAATAAAAGACCCAGAATAGACAAAGCAATCCTGAGCAAAAAGAGCATTGCTGGAAATATCACAATACCTAGTATCAGTGCATAGTAACGAAAGCAGCACGGTATTGGCATTAAAACAGACACATGGACCAGTGGGACAGAATACAGGACTCAAATAAATCCACACATCTTCAGCCAACTGATTCTCAACAATGATGCCAAAAATATACACTGGAGAAAGGGCAGCCTCTTCAGCAAATTGTGCTGAGAAAATCGGATATCCACATGTAGAAGATTAAAACTAGACCCCTGTCACCTTAAAAACAAATTAACTCAAAATGAATCAAAGACCTTAATACAACTCTGAAACAATTAGAGAAAAACAAGGAAACATTTCAAAATATTGGCACAGACAATGGTTTCCTGGATAGGACTCCAATAGCTCAAGAAAAAAAAAGGAAGAATTGACAAATGAGATTACATCAAATTAAAAACCTCTACACAGCAAAAGAAACAGCCAAGTGAAGAGACAACCTGCAGAACGGAAGAAAAACTTTTGACAGTCATTTAGCTGACAGAGGTCTAATACCCAGAATATATAAAGAACTCTAAAAACTTGACAAAAAATAAGCAATCCATCAAACAATGGGCAAATGATCGGAAAGGTGAATTCTCAAAATGAGAAATACAAACAGCCAATAAATATATGAAAAAAATGCTCAATATCTTTGTGTGTGTGTGTGTGTGTGTGTGTGTGTGTGTGTGTGTGTGTTAGTAACTGGGGATTGAGCTCATGGGGCTCTACCACTGAGCTACATCTCCAGCGTTTTTAAATTTTGTTTGAGACAGGGTCTTGCTAAGTTGCCCAAGCTGGCCATGAACTTGCCATCCTCCTGTCTCAGCCTCCAGAGCCTCCAGGATTACAGACATGTACCATCACAATAGGCAAAAAAAAAAAAAAAAAATGCTCAATATCTTTAGCCATCAGGGAAATAGAAATCAAATCTACAGTGAGATTTCATCTCACCCCAGTTAGAATGTCTATTTTCAAAAAACAAAATTTAACAATGCTGCCAAGCATGAAGGAACCCTTTTACACTCTTGGTAGAAATGTAAATTACTACAGCCACTATAGAAAATAGTATGGAGGGCTAGGGATATAGCTCAGTTGGTAGAGTGTTTGCCTTGCATGCACAGGGCTCTAGGTTCAATTCCCAGCATCACAAAAAGAAAATGGAAATAGCATGGAGGTTCCTCAAAAAACTAACAATAGAACTATCACATGATCCAGCTATGCCACTCCCAGGTATATATCCAAAGGAAATGAAGTCAGCATACAAATAAAAGTCCATGTCCATGTTTATTGGAGCATTATTCATTATAGTCAAGATATAGAGTCAGCCTACTGCCCATCAATGGATAAATAGATGAAGAAAATTTGGTACATGTATACAATGGAGTATTATTTATCCATAAGAGAAAATAAAATCATGTCATTTATAGGAAAATGGACAGAACTGGAGGACATCATGTTAAGTGAAATAAATCAGAAACAAAAAGGCAAGTATCTCGTGTTTTCTCTCATGTGAAAACTTAAAAAGTAGAAAGCAGAAAGAGGACAATTAAGGACTGGGAAGGAGGCTGGGGGGAAGATAAAGAGAAGGGAGAATATTGAAGAAGAGTGAATGGACGTGATTAATGTACAATATGTGCATGTATAGAAACAGCATGATGAATCCCATTAATTTGTACAATTGATATATTATTAACTACAATAAAAAAGAAAACAAAAGGATCCTGTTGTAAGCATCATCCCAATAAACTTAAGCCTTATAATGGCAAGTTGTCCCCTCTGAGGAATGGTAAAGTGAAAATGAAAAAAAAAATAAGATAAAAATTGTAGAAATGGTTTAACTACTAATGTCATGAAATTATAATTTTAGGCATAAATATAATCAGTGCCTTTCGAACACTGCTTTGTTCCTCTAGAAGAACTGAAAATTTTATTAAAAAGGCAAGACAGTCATGACTAAAAAGATAATTGCATGTTTTCGTTATTTAATTAGAGCTGTTGAAGAAATGGGAATGAGCAGCCTAAGTTTAGCTCATCAACATTGAAACTGTTCAAGTAGAAGCAAAACGGTCACTAGGAAGGCAGTATGTGGATGGTTTCCCACATTCGGGTAGGAAATTGGACTAAATAATCTACTCTGAGACTCCTTGTTGAACAGACTAGAAATTCTCCTAGAGTTAAGAGGAAAGGATGAACATGGTAGGCTGGCAGGGCCTAAAGGAATGGGCAGGACTATATTGTTTGAAGTCAGGCCTCATGGGTCTGCTCAACAAGTTGGGGTCCTGAGAGATGAAATGGGGTCTCATGGGACAAGGTTTTGGGGTGACGGTCAGTGGAGTCCCTCCACCCAGACTCTGAGGGTAGATACGACTGCTCTGCCAGAGCGAGACGCGGAAACCGTTTATTCCAGGAAATACAGACGCTTATATAGGGTCCTCGGACCAATCATGGCCCCGAGGTTACAACCAATGAGGCATGCTCTGTGGGCCTGTGGTTCATCAGCATAGAATGGGAAAAGAGGGAAGGGAGGGGTTGAATGTATGGGGAGTGCTCCTACAGGACTAAAGAACACAGGGTAGAGTCAGGTGTGGCCAAGGCAGGACTCTCAGGAAAAACAAAGCTTTGGCTGTGTTATGGTTTAGATATGAAGTATCCCCCAAAGCTCAGGTGTGAGACAATGCAAGAAAGTTTAGAGGTGAAATGATTTGGTTATGGGAGTCTTAACCAAATCATTGCATTAATCCCCTCATGGAGATAAACTGGGTGGTGGTCAGGGGCACTCAACCACTGAGCCACATCCCCAGCCCTATTTTGTGTTTTATGGAGAGACAGGGTCTCACTGAGTTGCTTAGCGCCTCACCATTGCTGAGGCTGGCTTTGAACTCGCGATTCTCCTGTCTCAGCCTCTCTAAGTGCTGGGATTACAGGCTTGAGCCACCGCGCCCGGCTTCAACTTTATTTAAATGGTATTGTTCTTGATTATAATTACTCCCCAACCCCACACTCATCATTCTTAAGTCTAATTTAAAGAATCTGTCCTTTCTTATCTTTTTTGCAGCAGGGAAAAGTGGAGTACTGGGAATTAAACCCAGGGGCATTTTACCACTGAGCCACATCTCTAGCCTCTTCATATTTTTTTTTATTTTGAGACAGGGTCTCGCAAAGTTGCTCAGGGCCTCACTAAATTGCTGAGGCTGGCCTGGTACTTGAAATCCTCCTGCCTCAGCCTCCCAAGTCGCTGGGATGACAGGTGTGCATCATCACGCCCATCTGTCCTATCTTAATTTATTTGGTAAACACCACAGAGCTTCATCAGAGTATTTTCTTTGTATCAGAAAGAAAATTGAGCTCCCTCTTTAGTGTAAGTTCTTCTAAACGACCCTCCCCACCCCCCCCTTACATTTTTTAAAACCAGGGGTAGAGAGGCTAGGTAAGGAAGAGAGTAGGTAAGAGAATAGAATCTGTTGACATAGATATTCTGCAATAATTTTTTTTTCCCTCAGAGCTCAGATGTAATCCAAGCAAAAGAACCTAGCTGATCTTTCCGATGTAACCAGCTTCTAGAGACTGAGGGACTGCTCCTAAATTTGTCTCCCTTCTTAGGGATTTCATCTAGACTCATCTCTGCTATTTGGGGTTTCTATACTGACAACAAAACCTCCCTAGTGGCCCTATTTCATTCAACCAATTTTACTGGGCCATTAGCTCAGTCTGCAGTGATAGAAAACAAGGTCAGTTCTATAATGCTATGCAGACATTCCAAAAACTGATATTTTTCCTAATATGCTTTCTTTGTTTCTCACTTAAATGAAGCTTAAAGGTTGGACTAGATCAATGGCTCCTAAATTTCTGGAGTTATAACCACTTCCCAGGCTCTGCTAAGACCCCTTCCTGGACTAGGGGGGTAGAGGCTACAGCTGATATCTGGAAGACTATTTAAAAGGGTTTCTGGAATTCCTGAAACTCATCCACAGTCACCAAAGGAAGAATCTGTGAAGAAGGGGTTAAGAACCAATTGTCCTTCCAGCTCTAAAGCCCTGAGACACCATGAAAGCTCTCAAAATGGGAGGCACACAGTCATTTTGAAACATCTGTCTGTGGAAGAAATGAGGCTGGCAGCTGTAAGAACCACGGTGTTTTAGGCAGCAGGCACTCGCTCCTCCTCCGCAGCTGCTGAAAGCATGCACTGAAGTTGAGACAGATCCTGATTTGAGCAAGGACAATGTGAACAGTCTGTGCACCCTCCTGGTCCCCTGCAAACCAAAGATTCTCCAGCACTCCAACAGTGAGCTCTACCTGCAAGTGAAGATGAAGAATCTTGTCAGTCATCTCAGTTTGTCTGGAGATCTGTGTTCCCACTTCCACTTCCCAAAGGGCTGGCCACCGACGAGAAAGCCACCCACATTCAACAAAGTAGCCCTTCTCATCAGGACCCCATGGGACTGACTGACACATAACTCTCTGTCACACTGGAGACTCTAAGTGAACAGGATTCATCTATTTATTGAACCAGGAACGCTGTTCCACAAGCACAGGGTACAGCTGTTGTCACATCTCTTTGTTTTTCCAGCAAATTCTTTGAATCCTCACATCTTGCAGCTGGAAGTCAACTCATCTCTCAAGTCTCCCCATTCCCTCTTTTCTTTTTCCTTCTAGCACTTAATTATGAAATTTTCAAACATACAGAAACATTGGAAGAATAATAAAACAAACACCTGTATACCCTCCATCTATATCCAACAGTTATTGACATTTTGGTCTATTTGCTTCCTCCCTTTTTCTGTGTGTAATATTTCCTTCTGAACCCACATGAAAGTAAGCTGCAGTAATCAAAGCATTTTGCTTCTATAGACTTTAACATCTATCTCCTGCAAATAAGGATATCCTCTTCCATGACCACAGTACTAATATCATGCATAGGAAAATTAACAATAATCCTTAATGCCACCTAATATCTAGTCCAACTTCTAATTCCAAAATTGTTTCTAAATTTACTTTTTTTTTTTTTTGTACTGGGGATTAAACCCAGGGGCCCTTTGCCACTGAACTATATTACCATATATCCTCAGATCTTTTAAATTTTTGTTATTTTGAGATTGCCCAGACTGGCCTTCAACTTGAGATCCTCCTGCCTCAGCCTCCCTAGTTGCAGGGATTACAGGTCTGTACCACCGCACCTGAACCAAATTTACTTTTTTTTTTTTTGGTACTGGCAGTTGAACTCAGGGGTACTTGACCACTGAGCCACATCCCCAGCCCTATTTTTTTGTGTTTTATTTAGAGACAGGGTCTCACTGAGTTGCTCAGCACCTTGCTGTTGCTGAGGCTGGCTTTGAACTCATGAACTCTCCTGTCTCAGGCTCCCAAAGTGCTGAGATTACAGGTCTGCACCACCGCGCCCAGCTCCAAATTTACTTTTATGGCTACTTTTATTTTCCAAATTATTACATTTGGTTGATGTAACTCTTCAGCTATTTAGACTAGAGCAACCCATACAACACACACTTTCATTATACTGACTTTTGGAGGAGTTATTAGGGACTGAATCCAGGGGTGCTCTACCAATGAGTTACATCTTCAATCCTTTTTAAATTTTTGTTATTTATTTTATTTTATTTTATTTTTATTTTTTTGAGACAGGGTCTTTTGCTAACTTGCACAGGCCAGCCTGGAACTTGAGATCCTCCTGCCTCCGCCTCCCAAGTCACCAGTATTACAGTTGGGTCCCCAGCATGACATTGACCTTTTAAGAGTGTTGGCCAAATGTTTTGTTAACTGTCCCACATTCTGAATTTGTGTGGCTATTTCCTCTTATTCTGTTCATGCTCCTTTGTGCCCTGTGTGTCCCATAATCTGGAAGTTTGGCCTAAGGCATTTATCAGACTTGGGTTAACAATATTTGTCAAAAATACCTTAAAATATTCTGCATACTTTTGCACCAAGAGGTACATAATTCTAGTTGTTTCCAATAGTAGTGATGCTACACGTGACCACATGGTTAAGGTGGAGACCACAAAGCTCTACAGTGTAAAAATACATTTTACCTTCACAATTCAAAAGTGATCTGAGATGTGATGGTTGGGTCACACAAATGAACTATTTCCCTAAGAACTTTGCACCTACTGGTTTTAGAATCCATTAATACAGCCCTGACTGAATCAATCACACAGAATGCACCCCTCCCTTCTGGAACTACTCAGTCCAGAAGGATCGGTCCTGCTCTCACATTCAATGAGGTGAGCATTTGGTCATGATCCATTTGCCACTGCCACTGTTTGTTATTGTCACACAGTGTCACTGTTGCAGTCTCTCCCTGCATAGTCCTAATGGGTCTGGTCCACCTTGGGATGATACCCCCTCAATCTAGGTCCCCGAACAAGGTGCTGTGCTCCACAGAGGGGACCAGGCCCAGCCTGTCAGTGCTTGGTGGAGCTATGGGTGTCCCTTTGCTATCTTCCCCTGTCAGCATTCTGGTCCACATACCCTGACTCATCTTGGCACCTCAACCCACCCCAGAGATGCTGATCCACAATAGGTTCTGGCATCTTCTACCCATGACAGCACTGACTCCATTCTTTTCCCAAAGACCTATACTGCAAGGCAGGCAAACAGGGCCGGCCTGATGGGTCTCCCTTTCCCCAAGCATTATTTATTTATTTGTTCATTTATTTATTTTTCCTGCCTTATTGAATTCACACTACATCTTTGAAGAAAAGAAAAAAGACTACTGGGCTATACAACACATATAGGAAAATCTATGTAACTAAAGCTCTGGCTAATAAACCAATGAGATCCAGCATGTGAGAAGACCCAAACACCCTTGTCCCTAATACTCATCTCCCCCCCCCCCACTAAAGGTAACATCATCATGATTTTTACATGGTGGTGTGCTAGTTAATGTTTAACAGCTTTTTCTTCAAGGGGAAAAGGGGATAGGGACAGCTGAGATTTGCAGAATTTGCTGATTTCTACATAAATATTCTGGACACAGCTGATTCCAAACCACCAACAGAGATTCAGATTGAGATGCCACTCAGCTCGCCCAATGCAGTACTGTCCAGCCCCAGCAGAAAACCGCTTGTGGTAAGCACCACCTTTCTCTTCTTCATGATTTTACTATTTAAATGTATATCCTTAAAGTTTGCCAGATGTGATGGCACAGTCCTGTAATTTCAGCTTCTTGGGAGGCTGTGAGGCAGGAGGATCACAGCAAGACCCTGTCTCATTTTTTTTTTTTCTTAATACCAGGAATTGAACCCAGGGGTGCTTAGCCACTGAGTCATATCCCCAGCTCATTTTATTATTATTTTTAAACAGGGCCTAAGTTGCTGAACTTTGAACTTACAAGCCTCTTGCCCCAGCCTCTCGAGCTGCTGGGATTACAGGCATGTACCACCAAAGCCAGCCAAAATAAATAAATAAATAAATAGCTAGGAGTATAGAGTCCTCCAAAGACTAGGACAGGGACCACCAAATGAACATCTCTACAACTCCTCAGGATTTATCCAAAAGAACAAAAGTCAGCATTCTATAACATACATGCATACCTATATTTACAGCAGTACAATTCACAATAGCCAAGTTACAAAAAGAGCCTAGGTGTCCATCAACAGATGAATGGATAAAGAAAATGTGGTATGTAGGGGCTGGGGTTGTGGCTCACTGGTAGAACGCTTGCCTAGCATATGTGAGGCGCTGGGTTCAATTCTCGGCACCACATATAAATACATGAAAAAAAATAAAGGTCCATCAACAACTTAAAAATATTTTTTAAAAAAAGAAAGAAAATGTGGTATGTATACACAATGGAGTTTTATTAAGCCATAGAGAAAATTTAAATTATGTCATTAGCAGGAAAATGGACAGAACTTGGAAGAATTATGTTACGTAAACCCAGAAAGTCAAGGATGTATATTTTCTCTCATATGTGGAAGCCAGGGAGAAAAAAGTGGGGAAAGGGAAATTCTCATGAAAATAGAAGGGAGACCAGTAAAGGAAGGGGACCAGGGGAGGGAGCAGGGGAGGTATTGGGGAATGACATTGACCAAATTATATTATATACATGTACAAATACATCACAATGAAGCACACTATTATGTATAATTATAATACACCAACACTAAAATCAATTTTAAAAAGTGTATATCCTGAACTTAGCATGCTCAGGACTATAACTGCACATAAAATGAGTATGTATAGACTGCCAGAATAAAACCCCCATGCACCCAGAGGTCTAGGAAAGTACAGACCAGATCTGAGAACAAAGGAGAAAGGAAAAAAAAATGAATACATAGCCCATGCTTCCATGCTTCCTTTGTTCTGGGAAAGTATCACTTTGTAGATACCTCTGGTGACCTCCATACTCACTGTGGATAATAAATCTTTTTCCTTTCTTCCAGAAGAAGAAGAAAGAGGAGGAGGAGGAGGAGGAAGAGGAAGAAGAATAGCACTTGCTCAGCCAAGTACCACAATCTCCAGGACCAAGAAAGAGCCAGGCACAGTGGCACCCCAGCAGCTCAGGAGGCTGAGGAAGGAGGATCCCAAGTTCAAAACCAGCCTCAGCACTTAGTGAGACCCTAAGCAATTTAGCGACACTCTTTCTCAAAATTAAAAAAAAAAAAAAAAAAAAAATTACGGGCGTGGTGGCACACACCTGTAATTCCAGCACTTTGGGAGGCTAAGACAGGAGAATCGCAAGGTCAGAGCCAGCCTCAACAATGGCAAGGCACTAAGCAACTCAGTGAGACCCTGTCTCTACATAAAACACAAAATAGCGCTGGGGATGTGGCTCAGCAGTCAGTACCCCTGTGTACAATCCCTGGTGCCAAAAAAAATTTTTTTTTTTTTTTTAATTTAAAAAGGTCTGGGGATGTGGCTCACTACCCCTGGGTTCAATCCCTGATAAAAAAAAAAAAAAAGCCAGGCCCCACACCTGTAATCCCAGTGACTCAGGAGGCTGAGGCAAGAGGATCACAAATTCAGTCAGCCTAGGCAATTTAGCAAGACACTATTTCAAAATAAAAAGAACTGGGGATGTAGCTAAGTGGTAAAATGCACCTGGATTCAATCTCCAGTACAAAAAAGAAAAATAAAAAAGGAAAACCTAAAGTTTAATTGAATCCCCTTATCTTTAGGTAATTAGAATAAGATTGAGGTTTTTTGCTCAGTAGTATTGTATAAATGCCATTACTGTTGTTTAGAGTAATCACAGTGTGCTCATTCATGGAAGAAAGATGGAACACTCTCATGGGATGCCAACGTGTAGTTACACCTGTTCACTTGGACATTTGGGTTCTTTCCAGTTTGAGGCAATAATGAATTAAAAAAGAATAATGAATATTCTGTTGGGTCTATACTTCTGATTGGAATTTCTGAGTAGCAGGATTTATGTATCTTCAACTTCAATAGATTATGCAAAATGTTTCAGAATAGTTTACCAAATTACCTCCCCTCCCATTGTATATGACATTTGCTCCACTTCCTGATATCACTTGTTATTGTCAGTCTACTTAACATTAGCCTTTGAAGAGAATGCATCATGACATTTCAATGTTTTCAAGTTTATTTTTCTGACTACTAATTAGCATATTATCTACTGTTTTGGGCATTTGAATTTTCTCTGCATTTGAACTTCCTGTTCCTCTCTTCCATTGGTTTGTAGGAGATATTTTCATATAACTTAGATATGAGCCCTCTCTTAGTTATATGAATTGCCAATATCTTCTACTCAGTGACTTCACTTTTTAAATGCTGTCTTTTTATGAACATACATTCTTAAATTTTCTTTTATGATTGGTGCTGTTTGTGTTCTTTAAAAAAAAAAAGAAAAAAGAAAAAATTGCTCCCACCAGGCACAAATAGCTAATTCCCATTATCCCAGTGATTTGGGAGGCTGAGCAGGAAGATCACAAGATTGAGGCCAACCTTAGCAATTTAGCAAGACTTTCAGCAACCTAACAAGACCCTGTCTCAAAATTAAAAATAAAAAGGTCTGGAGATGTGGCTTAATGGTAAATCTCCTCTGGGTTCAATCCCTAGTATGAGAAAGAAAGAAAAGAAAGGAAAGAAAGGAAGGAAAGGAAGGAAGGACGAAACCAGTTCTATTATCTTCAAGTTGAAGAGAAAATTAAGGCTCAGCATGGTTCAAAGTGTATCCAAGGTCATACGTGTAGCAAAAAGTGGAACTCAAATTCAAATCCAGATCTCCTGAGTCACAGAGCCTGTGCTTTTTCCACTCCTCTTCTGGAATACATGCAAAGCCCATGTTTGAGGTTCTGTAAGTCTTTGAGCTCTGAACTACCAAAGAGTTGCTCTTCGACTGGAGCTCATCCAACAGAACTAACCAAGGAAGCCCAACAACATCTTCTCCGATCTCCATCTACCATATTTCTTTGTGCACAGTAATGTTTAATTTTATGAAGTGTTTTTTTTTTCCCTCCAGATAAATTTTGTGCCAAGGAAATAGTAACAACGTAAACAGGGCATTTTGTGGTGATAATTTTAAAACTAGTAAGACAGGTAGGGAGAGTCAAGAATCATAAATATCCATTTCCCGAGCTTGTAAGTGGAAATGCTTACAATGTTTCTCACTTCTACATCACAAAAGAATGACCACAACATCCTATTACTTACTGTTTTGACAACCTGTAATCCATCTCCTCCAGCTCACCTGTTGGCAAGCAAATGGCTCCACTAAGTGAGACAGGGGATGATGGATGGAGAGCGGTGCCTCTCCTGGCTGGGCTGCATTCATCATGTCTCCAGGAGGTGGCACCCAGGGGAATGAACATGAGCAAGGAGATATTCCATGGGGACACCAGGAAAAAACAGGCCACCAGAATGATTTCTCCAGACCTCTTTGACTTCAGGCTACAGAATCACAAATTACTTTCCCCTTTTGAGCATGTAAGTGCTGGAAACTCACCCTAGGCCAGGCAGTCCTCATCGGGAGACACCAAAGGGGGACCAAAGTTGTAGCTCAGTGGTAGAGCGCTTGCTTCACACATATGAAGCACAGGGTTCAATCCTCAGCACCACATAAAAATAAATAAAATAAAGGTATTTTTAAAAGAGAGAGAGAGAGACACCCAAAAAAGATAAAACTTTCACATCTTTTGGTTCTCTGCTTGCCCACTTTAAGAAAACAAAGGCAACCAA
>PVHX01000157.1:377719-391206 GCA_004024805.1 Geosciurus inauris
AGCAGAGCTGCAAGCCAGATGTGACGTCACTAGTGGACACGCCTCCTGTCAATCAGCGAGTTTTCCTGACCCATCAGGAAGGACTATGGCCTTCTCTTCCTGTACCCAATCCCTCCCCTTCCTGACCGGGTTTTCTTGAAATTCTCTAAGCACGAAATCTCTGGCGCCATTTCTCCTGACCCGCTCTGATGGACGGGGAGATGGTCCGAGGGCTCGCCTTCCAATAAAGCCTTGCCGAGTGGCTTAATTCATCTTCTCCTGGTCCTGTGAATTTTACACCAACATTTATTGAACGGCAGATGTGAGCCAGTGAGTCTGACTTACGGTTCTCACTAAATTTCTACAGCAGCCTTATGAAGTGAGCATTATTATGCCCTTTTTACACAGGGATTATATCTCTTGCTCAAGGGCAAAAAAAAAATCAGATGACAGGATTGAGAAATAATCTTGGGTCTATGTGGCTAGAAAGTCTGAGAACTTCTGACCTTCCTTCTAAGTTCTCTCCTCTATTCTTTAAGAGCATTTATCTACAGGCTAGGAACCAAGCACCATTTTAGCCTCTCGAGATTTTAAGCTGGGAAAAAACTTTACCAAGTCATCCACTTCCAGTGGATCCTTAGCTCTCTTACCAGCCACAGTGACTGATTCTCCCTAGGCCAAGCCACTCCGGTGCTGGCAGTAGTCCTGCTCAAGAAAATAAAGTGCATCAGCCGGGTGCAGTGGTCATAGTTGTAATTCCAGCAATTTAGGAGGCTGCAGCTGGAGGATCACAATTTTGAGGTCAGTCTCGGCAATTTAGTGAGACTCTGTCTCAAAATAAAAAAATGAAAAGGACTGGACTGGGGATGTAGTTCAAGGTTAGAGAATCCCTGGGTTTCATTCCCAGTACCAAAAAGAAAAAGGAAGGAAGAAGGAAGAATGGAAGGGAGGGAGGGAGGGAAGGAAGGAGGGAGGGAAAGAAAATAAAAACTCAAGTATGTAGAGAGGAATTATGATAGGAAACAATGCAAAATCTGCCTTGTTATTTTTATTAATTAAGTGTTTTCAAGTGCCCTTTTTTCTATTTTCTTTAATTCCTGATACATACATTATTTTCTATTATTTATCATAATATTGGATTGAAAAATCATGAAATATTGGCAGTACAATCTTCTCATTTCACAGTCAAGGAAAGTCAAGTCCAACAAGTGTTAGCAATTTGCACAGTTCACACCACTTCTAAGTGGTTTTGTTAAAGCGAGTCTTTAAAATCATGCCATGATTCCTGCTTCTACACCATAGTATCCAATTACCTGTCGTGGGCAGAGAGAAAGACCTTCTCTGAGTTTCTCCCTCCTGAACTGCCTTCTTGGTGCCCTTTCCTTTATCTGAATATATTCATCCTACCTTCTGTTTCTTTCTTCTCCTTCTCCTTTTTTCTGGTACTGAGGATGGGATTGAACCCAGGATGCTGTACCACTGAGCTCTCTGAGCTACATCCCCAGCTCTTTTTCTTTTGAAACAGGGTCACACTAAATGTCCTAGGCTGGCCTCACATTTGCAATCCTCCTTCCTCAGCCTCCTAAGTCACTGTGATCACAGGCATGTGCCAGCACACCCAGCCTAACTTTTATTTCTTAAGTGAAATAATTTTATTTTGCCATGGGCAGAAACCACCTTTCTTCCCACTCCATTGAGTGCCTCTCTTCATCAGCTATTTTAGAAAAAAACTTACACTCCAATGAAAATGGACAGACAGTACAGCTAGCTATGCTGCAGAGCTATGGTTCTAAAATATTTTGGTCTCAAGATGCTTTACACTCTTTAAAATTGAGAACCCCTAAGAGTTCCAAACCAAACAAATTAGTGAGAAGAATAGCATTGTGTACCTATTTGCAAAGCTCTTCAGCACCTGGCTTAATAGAAGACAGCTGGATCCTCATATCTGCTTCGGCATCCTATCCATCGAGACATCACGCATCTCGTAGCCTCTGGAAAACTCTTCTGCACATTCATGACAGATTGAGAGTTAAAATGGCAAATATTGTCTCGATATTACTCTAAGAACAATTCTCACTTCACTGACTCACTGAAAGGTTTCCCATGATCCTGCTTTGAAAACAACTGCTATAGATCAGTGAACTTGGAGTCCAAAAGATCACAAATCCTGGAGACGACTTACTAGCTATGTGACCTTAGTAGGAAGGGATGCATAAGAAAGAGTCTGGAATAGACAGTAAATTTTTTTTAAAGCTTCTTTATAGCCTATCCCAATGATATTTATGTGTAAATAGTGTTTAGGGATTGTGCCTGGATACAAAGAAAGGACTATACTGATAGAATCCCAGGCAGTTTAGGAAGCAGACTTTGGGCCAGGTGCAGTGGCACATGCCTGTTATCCCAGTGGCTCAGGAGGCTGAGGCAGGAGGATCCCAAGTTCAAAACCAGCCTCAGCAACTTAGCGAGGCCCTCAGCAACTCCGTGAGACCTTGCCTCTAAATAAAATACAAAATAGGTCTGGGGATGTGGCTCAGTGGTCGAGTGCCCCCAAGTTCAATCCCTGATACCAACCCCCCAAAAAAAGACTTTGGAAGTGAATTATGAGAACATTTGGTGGTGGTGGGTATGGCAGGGGTCTTCCCTTCCCAGCACTCCAAGGTTCACACCACACATGTGGCTGCTTTATGGAAAAATTCCAGCTATGGCCGCATGTGCTTTACTTGCACAATGTCTACTTCCAGGAATATCCATTATATCTGAGCCTTTCAGTCCCCTCACGGGCTTATCTGAACCCACTTCTGCCCATGGCATTGAACAGGAAGCCCTCTGAGAGGTGGCCTTGCAGAAATGAGTCTTTCCGGTTGAACATCCTATGTGAACCAGCTGTTGGTCTTCATCCTCCTTCTCCTCCTGACACAGACTGTCTGGGGAGTCCTCACCCTCCCCGCCCCCACCCCACACCCCACACCACAGGAATGGATAGGATCCAGGACTCCTCCCAATTCATTTTTGAGCTAGATAACAATCAGGAATTCTTAATTAGACTTAGTTCTTGGGGAATCGCTGCTGAGGGTGTTATAAATACTAGAGTGTGGTCTGCATTTGAAATTGCAAAAATTAATTTGGGCTGCCTAGTACACACTGGTTTTCTGACTTGGCCATCTTTTATGGCCACATAGGACCAAGAACAAGCACTAAAGCCACAGGCAGCAGGTCTTCGAGGAACTTCCTGTAGTGATTTTAATTGAATCATACTGCCCAATCCCCAAAGAAAACAGAACTCATTTTAGTACAGTTGGAAACACATGACTGAACTGTTTGGGAAGAGAAAAATCTGTTAGTGGCAAAAAAAAAAAAAAAAACCCCACAAGTGCCACCATCTGCTACCCAAAACAAGGCAGGTAGCACAAATAAGTGGCACTATCTGGTAGGGACGGTGATGAGCATAGCACACACTACATCCAGTGGCTGGTTCCAGGCTGCACAGTTCCCAGGGTGGCCAAAGCTTCTGATTATCAAGATAACCAAAAAAAATTGGATTTCTTAAATATGAACTCTTCCAATATTTAAATGTTTACATATTAAAATACACACACACACACACACACACACAAATGTCAATAAAAATTTGACAAAGCCAGGCATGGTGGCATATGCCTGTTTCTCCCAGCTATTCAGGAGGCTGAGGCAGGAGGCTCACAAGTTTGAGGCCAGTCGCAGCAACTAAACAAGGTCCTAAGCAACTTAGTGAGACCCTGTCTCAAAATAAAAAATAAAAAGGGCTGGGGACGTGGCTTTATGGTTAAGCACCTCTGGGTTCAATCTCTAGTACTAGAAATAAATACAGAAAAGTACTAAAAATAAATACAGTACTAAAAATAAATACAGAAAAGTTTAAGGTTGAGAGGTATAGATCAGTGGTGGAATACCCCTGGTTAAATCTCCAGTAACATCAAAAAAAAATTTTTTTTGACAAAAAATATTTTCAAAAAATTTCACAAAAATGTCTTTGGGCTCCCAGTTTGTCTCCTATAGCCCCAAAACTTGGTTCTCTTGGATCTTGCTTATATTGCCCAGGGCTCAGGTTTTTTATGTTTTTATCTTCTACTGTAATGAAAATATACATTTTATACTATCACAGGACATGCAGAGTTACAACATTTTACCATTTCAGGCACCGATTTCGGGTCTACTACGGCAGATCTGACATGTTTACGCAAGAATATTCTTCCTTCTGGAAGGCTGCAGAGATCAAATAATTACAGCCTGGGGGTTCTCTCTTACTTGGTCTGACACTGCTGCCTCCACTCCGGATCTCATTTTAACTCTGGGTGCGCAACTGCCCGCAGCCTCAAAACTTACTTCTTCGTATCTCTTGGAAAGGATAACTCAGAATGGAAATAAATAAACAAATCCTAGTGGAAAACCCAAAGACAAGGCAGAACAACGAGCAACGATACAGGAGAAAGAATGCTATAAAACATTTCATTTACAAAGTACAGCTCTCTATGTCCACCCCAGCAAGCTCATAGAAGACCTTTGATGAGTTTCCACCCTGTTCATATTTTCTTATGGTCACTATCAATTTATATAGCCAGAAACAATACACAATATTATCCTGTGGGTTTTAATTTTACATAAATATGTTGCTCTATGTATTCTGCAACATTTTTTTCTTTTTCTTTTTTTGGTACTGGAGATTGAATTCAGGGGTACTCGACCACTGAGCCACATCCCCAGCCCTATTTTTTGGTTAATGTAGAGACAGGGTCTCACTGAGTTGCTTAGCACCTCGCTATTGCTGAGACTGGCTTTGAACTCGCGAATTCTCCTGTCTTAGCCTCCCTAAGTGCTGGGATTACAGACTTGCGCCACCGCACCCGGCTTGCAACATTTTTTTATTGAAAATAATTTTGAAATCTGCATTTCTATATATTGATCTAATTCATTCATTGTAATCGCTGTATAGATTTTTATCCTTCAAATGTGCCACAATGTAATTTATACATTCTTCTTTTGATGAACACTTAAAGTTTTTTAAAATTCCCATTATTATGATGTATGCCTTTAACATTAAAAACTTCTCCAGTACAAGAAAGTTCTGAGTTGTTGGCTGGGGTTGTAGCTCAGTGGTAGACCCCTTGCCTAGCACGTGTGAGGCACAGGGTTTGATCCTCAGCACCATATAAAAATGAATAAATCAAATAAAGATATTGTGTACATCTACAACTAAAAAAATAAATAAAATAAAATAAAACATTCTGGGTTGTAGTAAATACACAAGTTTGCCAGGCACTGTGGCTCATGCCTATTATCCCAGCAAGTGGGGAGGCTGAGGCAGGAGGATCTCAAGTTCAAGACCAAGCTCAGTAACTTGGCAAGACTCTAAGCAACTTAGTGAGATCCTGTCTCAAAATAAAAAATAAAATGGGGTTAGGGGGGTAGCTCAGTGGTTCTGCACCCCTCAATCCAATCACCGGTACTGAAAAAACAAAAACAAGTTTATCCTTTCTATTTTACCAAATTGTCCTTCAAAGTAGTTGCTCAATTGAAGGACCAATAGTAAAGTAGTTCTTCTAAAAGTGTCTTGGTTTTCTCTGTGTCCCTAAAACCTGTTAAGATTTGGACAATACATGAACACAGCTGAAAATGCACATTTCAAAATAGTAGCATGTTTGTGTACGTATGCTACTATGGAGTAATCTTCAAGAGAGAGATTAAATACAGAAAGCAAGGAGAGAGAAAAGTATATAAGGTATACATACTATCATTTATCTAAGAAAGAGAGATATACGTAGATACATATTTGTTTATATATTTTATTCTTATTTATTTATTTCAGTACTAGGAATAAAACCCAGAGCCTCACACAGGCTAGGCAAGCCTTCTACCACTAAGCTTCATCTCTAATCCCTAAATTGTTGTTGTTGTTGTTTTTTAATAGAATAGTAAACCACTATTTTTTTAATTGCCTATAGATAAAGGAGCACTGGCTACAGGGACTAGGGAAAGAGCTAAACTTCTTTCAATGTCATTTTTGTTGTTGTTGTTGATTTAACATGGAGATTGTTTTAGTTAGCTTTCTAGTCACTGTGACCAAAAGACCTGACGAGAACAATGTAGAGGAGGAAAAGTATACTTTGACTCCTGGTGTCAGAGGTTCAGTCCATGGTTGGCTGCCTCCAGTCCTGTGGGCCCAAGGTGGGGCAGCACATCATGGCAGAAGGGATGGCAGAATGAGCAGCACAGGACATGGCCATCAGGAAGCAGAGAGCATCCCTCACCAAGGACAAAGTATCAATCTCAAAGGCACACCCCCAGTGACCTCCTTCCTCCAGGTACACCCTACCTGCCTACCATTTCTGCCCAGTTAATCCATATCAATGGATTAAGCCACTAATCAGGTTACGCCTCTCCTCACTTCACCTCTGAAAATGTGGGCATTGTCTCACACATGAGTTTTTTTTTTTTTAATATTTTTAGTTGTTGATGGATCTTTATTTTATTCATTTATTATTTGTATGTGGTGCTAAGGATCAAACCCAGTGCCTCACGCATGCTAGGCAAGCGCTCTACCACTGAGCCACAGCCCCAGCCCACACATGAGTTTTTTGGAGACACTTCATAGATAAACCGGAACTCAAATATTTCATATTTTGTATAATTATAGCTAAATTTATTTAGTACAAAAGCAACCCTAAAAGAACCAAAATAAAGCAAATAAACCTAACTAATAGGCACAGTAGAGTGTGACTATAATCCCACTGATTCAGGAGGCTGAGGCAGAAAGATTGAAAGTTGGAGGCCAGCCTCTGTAACTTAATAAGACCCTATCTCAAACATAAAAAATAAAAAGGTCTAGTGATGTAGCTCAGTGCTGGAGCACCCCTGGGTTCAATCCCCATACCAAAAGGAAAAAACAAAAAAACCTATGTGTACAATTGGTGGTATAATCACACAGAGATGAACTATTCCATATCATCTTAAACATAGAACTGCAAAATGTATATGTTTTGTAATTACATTATTGATTGTGGTATTGACACTGTTATTCTGAGACTGTTGTGTATGTGTTGTGGAATGAGGCAACTTAGAAAAAGAAATTTAGCTTGATGCAGTGTTGTACACCTATAACCCCAGGCACTCCAGGGGCTAAGGCAGGAGGATCACAAGTTCAAGGGCTGCCCGGGCAATTTAGTCAGACCCTGACTCAAAATTTTTAAAAAATTAAAAGGGCTGGGGATGTAGAGCAGTGCTATAGCACTTGCCTAGGATGTGCAAGGCCCTAGGACCAGTCCTCACTATCACACACACACACACACACACATAAAAGTATAATTATAAGTTTTCTCCAAATGCATAATATATTTTATTTTTAGGGTAGAGGGACAGGGAGTACTGTAAATTGAACCGAGAGGCGCTTTACCACTGAGCTACATTCCCAGCCTTTTTTTTTTTTTTTTAAGACAGGGTCTCAGCCAGGCGCGGTGGCTCAAGCCTGTAATCCCAGCACTCAGGGAGGCTGAGACAGGAGAATCGCGAGTTCAAAGGCAGCCTCAGCAATGGTGAGGCGCTAAGCAACTCAGTGAGACCCTGTCTCTCCATAAAACACAAAATAGGGCTGGGGATGTGGCTCAGTGGTGGAGTACCCCTGAGTTCAATCCCCAGTACCAAAAAAAAAAAAAAAAGACAGGGTCTCCCTATGTTGCTTAGGACTTTGCTAAATTGATAGGCTGGTCTCAAACTTACAATGCTCCTGCCTCAACCTACTGAGTTGCTGGGATTATAGACATGTATCACTGAGCCCAGATTTTATATACTTTTTAAAGATAAAATATATTGTTGGAGGCTGTGTTTGTGGCTCAGTGGTAGAGCAGTTGCTTAGCATATGTGAGGCACTGAATTTGAAACTCAGCACCATGTAAAAAACAAACAAATGAAATAAAATTATTGTGTCCATCTATAACTAAATATATTATATATATACATACATGTACATGTATAGTTGGGCACAGTGGTGCACACCTGTAATCTCAAAGACATAGGAGGCTGAAGCAGGAGGATCACGAGTTTGAGGCCAGCCTCAGCAACTTAGGAAGATCCTGTCTTACAATAAAAAGTAAATGTATGTAGGTAAAGCACCTCTGGGTTCAATTCCTAGGACCAAAAAAAAATTTAATTAAAAATAAAAAATAAATAAAATTTTGGGGACTGGGGATATAGCTCAGTGGTAGAGTGCATGGTTAGCATGTGTGAACCCTTGGTTCAATCCCTAGGACTGGGGAGGAGAGGGAGTAATTAAAAATATTCTAGCTTTGTCTCCTGAAAGAACCTAGAAACAATGGCCAATCCAGTATCAACCTTCTGACACCATGATTGTGCTATCTAAATATCGTTTTCCACTGTAAGGAAGCAGATCTACTTGGAGATATGGCACACTCTAGGTCTGAAGTCAAAATTTAACATCTTATCATCAAATAGCAAAGAAAGCAAAGATCACCAGGATTACACCAATAGACCTAAGAACCAAACTACTGGCCTGAAAATGGGATAATTTGGCCATCAATAAAGATAACTGCAGTCAAATTGGTGCAACCACTATGGAAGACAGTATGGAGATTCCTTAGAAAACCTGGAATGGAACCACCATTTGACCCAGCTATCCCACTCCTTGGTCTATACCCAAAGGACTTAAAAACAGCATACTACAGTGACCCAGCCACTTCAATGTTTTTAGCAGCACAATTCACAATTGCTAAACTGTGGAACCAACCTAGATGCCCCTCAATAGATGAATGGATAAAAAAACTGTGGTACATATACAAAATGGAATATTACTCAGCATTAAAAGAGAATAAAATTATGATATTTGCAGGTAAATGGATGGAGTTGGAAAATATCATACTAAGTGCAGTAAGCCATCCCAAATATCCAAAGGCCTAATGTTCTCTCTGATAAGTGGATGCTGATCCATAATGGAGGAGGGAGCATGGGAAGAATGGAGGAACTTTGGGCAAAGGAAAGGGAGGGAAGGGGAGGGAGCATGGGGCAGGAATGATGGTGGAATGAGATGGACATCACTACCCCAGGTACATGTGTGACTGCACATATGGTACAATGCTACATCATGTACAACCAGAGAAATGAAAAATTGTGTTGCATTTGTGTACAATGAATCAAAATGCATTCTGCTGTCATATATACCTGATTTGAATAAATTAATTTTTAAAAAAATGACTACAAGTAACAATAAATGTTGGCAAGGATGTGGAAAGAAAGGTACTCCCATATATTGGTGAGACTAAAATTGATGCAACCACTCTAGAAAGCAGTATGGAAATTCCTTAGAAAACTTGGAATGGAACCACCATTTGACCTAGTTATCCCACTCCTTGATCTACACTCAGAGGATTTAAAAACAGCATACTACAGTGACACAGCCACATCGATTTTTACAGTAGCTCAACTCACAATAGCCAAGCTATGGAAACAACCTAGGTATCCTTCAACAAATGAATGGATAAAGAATATGTGATACACACACACACACACACACACAATGGAATATTACTCAACCATAAATAAGAATGAAATTATGGCATTTGCCAATAAATGCATGGAACCAGAGAATATCATGCTAAGTGAAATAAACCAATCCCAAAAGCCCAAAGGCTAAATGTTCTCTCTGATTTGTGGATGCTTACCCAAAACTAGAGAGGTCAGGGAGGAGAATAACAGAAATCTATTGGACTAGACAATGGGAAATGAGAGAAAGGAGTAGGAAGAGAAATAGGAAAGACAATTGAATTAATTGGGCATAACTTTCCTAGCCTTGTATTTGTATACGCAACCAGGGTAATGCCACATCATGTACAACCACAAGAGTGGGAACCTAAATAGAATAAGTTATACTTTATGTAAGTATATTCTGCCAAAATACATTCTACTGTCATGTATAACTAAAAATATCTTTAAATAAATAAATATATAAAAAGGATGAACAAAGCTGGGCGCGGTGGCGCAAGCCTGTAATCCCAGCACTTAGGGAGGCTGAGACAGGAGAATCGCAAGTTCAAAGCCAGCCTCAGCAACGGCGAGGCGCTAAGCAATTCAGTGAGACCCTGTCTCTACATAAAACACAAAATAGGGCTGGGAATGTGGCTCAGTGGTTGAGTGCCCCTGAGTTCAATCTCCAGAACCAAAACAAAACAAAACAAAACAAAACAAAAAAAAAGGATGAACATTGAAAGTAACCCCATATATGTCTGTTAAAAGAAATGGATGTCAAATAATTGTAAATAAAGTTGATCAAACTAAAAAAAAAAAAAAGATAAGTGCAGTTGATTGAAAACATAAGCACAGTATGTTCTATCTAAATGTTCACAGTGACTGGTGTTTTCGCACATTTTTTATTGGTGCATTATAGTTGTACATAATGATGGGGTTTGTTGTTACAAATTCCTACATGCATACAATATAATTTGGCCAATATCACTCCCCCTCCCTCACTACTCCCCACCCCTTCATCCCTTTTCTCTACTGATCTCCCTTTGATTTTTAGGAAATCTACCCCCAACTTTCCTTTCGTTTTTCCTCTCTAGCTTCTGCATATAAGAGAAAACATATGACCCTTGACTTTCTGAGTTGGACTTATTTCACTTAACATGATAGTCTCTAGCTCCGTCCATTTTCCCGTAAATGACATAATTTCGTTTTTCTTTATGGTTGAATAAAATTCCAGTATGTATATAAACCACATTTTCTTTACCCATTCATTCACTGATGGACACCTAGGCTGGTTCCATAGTTTGGCTATTGTAAATTGTGCTGCCATAAACATGAGTATGCGTGTATCACTGCAGTAAGATGACTTTAATTCTGTATCATAGTGATTGTTTTTCAAAACACTATCATTGGTTTCTTTTGGAGGATTTCCAAAGGAACTGTATATCCAGGCAACCAAACAGTTTATATGAGAAAGTTTCTCTTCTAGATTCATGCCGGCAAATAAAGCATGGTAAAATTAAAATGCTATCATTTCGCAAGTCATAATGAGTTACTCTATCTAGGTAATAAATACCAATGGCTGATCACAACCCTATAGGAGAGACAACTGAATGAATAACACAATGTCAATGCTGAAGTCTCATCAAATATATATATATATAGATAGATAGATAGATAGATAGATAGATAGATAGATCAAATTCCTAAGTCTAGATACTAGTTTGCATGTATGTGCCACATGGGACAGAGAAATATGCTATATGATATCAAGTGAAGATGGGGAACAGTTGGGAGTACTGCAGGTTCCCAGGTTGCTCTTGGATCAATACCACTACCATTGATAGTTGGGGTGGTACAGGTTTATAATCCCAGTGATTTGGGAGGCTGGTTGGCTTTGAACAAACAAGTTCAAAGCCAACCTCAGCAACCTAGAGAGACCCTAAGCAACTTAGTGAGACCTTGTCTCAAAATGAAAAACAAAAAAGTCTCAGGGTGTGGCTCCTTGGTTGAATACCTCTGGGTTCAATCCCTCACACACACACACACACACAAAATAGAATAAAGTAAAAAGAAAAAGATATTATGAAATATACCCACTTTTATCATTTCCATATGTTGGAAAACATTCATTTAGTGGTCTCATTAAAAATAAAATATGATTCTCAGAGCTTTATTCATTATATAAGAAGAGAGGTAAAAAAAATATCTTCAGAAACTTAGCATTCAGAAAGCTGTGACTTTCAATAGGGAGAGGACTTCATATGTATTGTTATATAGCATAAAAGGGATGAAGCCACTTCTTAAAAGAAGGTCTAAAAAAGGCAGCACAGCTCCCCTGCTGCTCATAGTGTCTCAATCTTTTCCATATTTAGTGAGTAGGAGTCAAAAATATCAAAACTCCTGGGAAATTTTCAGTAAAAGAATTTATTTTTGCTCAGCATAATTTAGTTCCATTTGTGGCTTCATCGTGCAGGATTCAGGATTCCTTATACTTAAAAGAAGAGATTCAAAACACGACTGCCAAACAATGGCCCAAATATTCCTTTATCATTTGGCCATTTTTCTAGAATATCCATATGAAATTAAGAAATGGGACAAAAGCCCGGTGTGGTGGTGCAAGCCTATAATCCCAGTGGCTCAGGAGGCTGAGGCAGAAGGATTGCAAGTTCAAAGCCAGCCTCAGCAGTTTAGTGAGGGCCTAAGCAACTTAGTAAGACCCTGTGCCAATAAAAAATAGAAAAGGCTGGGGATGTGGTTCAGTGGCTAAGGGCCCTTGGGTTCAATCCTCAGTACCAAAAAGAAGAAAAAGAAAGAAAAACCAAAAAAAAAAAAAGGAAAATTAAAAGAAATGGGATCAAAAAGAAGGGAGTATGACTTTAAATAACAAACAATCCTTAGATGAAGAATCCTCAACAGTGATTTCATCATATTTATACATTTATGGTAATAGAAGGAGATCTTATATTATCTATGACCAGACATCAAAGGAAGCAAATTTATAGTAAACAATCCTATGCAAAGAGAAGAACATTGATTTTGATTTTAATTTCTCTCAATTTCTACTGCAAGCCAGAGAACAGCAAGATTTTGGAGAAAGTAATAATTTTTAAAAATTTTTTTTAAAAAACCTGAAACAAAGAACTGGATTCTGCTTGAGACATTCTCTAAAGCTAAAAAGAGACAGTTTTCCCTTTTCCCCAACAGCTGTCTGGATCTACTATCCCATCATGTTGACCCATGCTAAAATCTTGAACCTAGAGCAATATCTACAGCTACTAACTATGAGTATAGGACTCAAAATATCAGCTAAGAAGTAAATGTAGTGCAGTACAGCTGAAACCACCAGGAGATTTTTTTTAAGGTATAATATTTGCTCTAGGTGTTTTATGTATTCTATTTTTAGTATCCATTACTAATGGCTGATTTAAAATTAGTACCATCCAAACTGGAATGAATCTTGAGAATGAAGATTATCCCCAAATGACCTACCTGCTACTTTTAAAATTGCCAGGCAGATGCTACAGACAAGATCCATCATGTTCAGTGATCTCAGGTTTTTCATCTAGTATAAAATTTTTAGTGTAACGGAATCCTTAAAAAAAAGAAAGAAAGAAAAGAAAAAAATCTAGTCCTGGTATGTCTTTTTTTAGCAGAGGGGAGCAGGGATTGATCCCAAGGGCTTTTGACCACTGAACTACAACCCCAGGCCTTTAATTTTTTATTTTGAGACAGGATTTTTCCCAGTTGCTTCCAGCCTCACTAAATTGCTAAGACTGGTCTAGAACTTGTGATCCTCCTCCCTCAGCCTCCCAATTTGCTGAGAATACATGTGTACCACCACACCCAGTCTCCCAGTATGTCTTGTGACATTGGTGGTATACATATGGGGCACTGTGTTGAAGACTGTGGCTATGGTTGGGCTCAATTGGAAAGAGAACTTAGATCAATTCAGGTTGTTACTGCCACCTCTCAGTGTGTGTAGGAGAGAGGAAGCAGGGACA
>PVHX01000158.1:0-107466 GCA_004024805.1 Geosciurus inauris
ACCCCTATCTCTCACCATGCACAAAATTCAACTCAAAGTGGATCAAGGACCTGGGAATCAGACCAGAGACCCAATGCCTAATAGAAGAAAAAATAGGCCCAAATCTTCATCATGTCAGATTAGGACCATACTTCCTTAACAAGACTCCTATAGCACAAGAAGTAAAATCAAGAATCAACAAATGGGATGGATTCAAACTGAAAAGCTTCTTCTCAGCAAAAGAAATAATCAATGAAGTGAACAGAGAGCCGACATTCTGGGAACAAATCTTTGCCACACACACATCCAATAGAGCACTAATCTCCAGGATATATAAAGAACTCAAAAAACTTAACACCCAAAAAACTAACAACCCAATCAATAAATGGGCCAAGGTGCTGAACAGAAACTTCACAGAAGAAGATATACAATCCATCAACAGACATATGAAAAAATGTTCAACATCTCTAGCAACCAGAGAAATGCAAATCAAAACTACCCTAAGATTCCATCTCACGCTAGTCAGAATGGCAATTATCAAGAATACAAACAACAATAAGTGTTGGCGAGGTTGTGGGGAAAATGCACACTCATACATTGCTGGTGGGACTGCAAATTGGTACAACCAATCTGGAAAGCAGTATGGAGATTCCTTAGAAAACTTGGAATGGAACCACCATTTGAGCCTGCTATCCCACTCCTCGGTCTATACCCAGAAGACTTAAAAACAGCGTACTACAGTGCTGCAGCCACTTCAATGTTTATAGAAGCTCAATTCACAATAGCCAAACTGTGGAACTAACTTAGATGCCCTTCAATAGATAAAGAAACTGTGGTATATATACACAATGGAATATTACTCAGCAATAAAAGAGAATAACATTATGACATTTGCAGGTAAATGGATGGAGTTGGAGAATATCATGCTAAGTGAAGTAAGCCAATCTCAGAAAACCAAATGCTGAATGTACTCGTTGATAAGTGGATGCTGATCCATAATGTGGGGAAGGACATGGGAACAATGGTGGACATGGCAACAATGGTGAACTCTGTTCACAGGGGTGTAAGCGGGGAGGGGGCATGGGGATAGTAAAGGTGATGGAATATGATGGTCACCATAGCCCTAACTTTATGTATGACTGTATGTATGTTGTGATTCTATACAACTTACAACTAGAGAATTGATATGTTATCCTGTATCTATGTACAATGAATCAAATTGCACTCTGTTATCATGTAAGCCTAAATAGAACAAATAAATACATTAAAAATGAACAAACAAACAAACAAAACCCAAAAAGGAGTCTTGGGGGTGGCAAATGATCCTTGAAGTCACTTTTGTGTTTGTTTGCTGTTTTGTAAACTGATGTGTTTGTTCTTAAAACTTCCTTGTTAACTTTGAATGAGATTCTTTCTTCCCTCTGATTAGACACATCTCTGACTTCAGAGACTGCATCAGTTTTAGACTTTCTGGTTGAGACAAAAGCAATCTTTTGGCTACTCTTTGTTCAAAAGCATCAATCATCCAATTATGATAGAACAATAACATTTTAGGTTATCACTTAGGGATTTATTATACGTCTCTCATCTCCTTGTCCCCAACTCTCTCTCAAAGGTGAGATAAGTACCAAGCGAGGAAAGAACCCTGATTCCTGTAGTTCCCGCCTAGTGCTCACCATGAGTGCTGCACCCGAGGCCTCTGCATTTTGTACACGACAATGGCTGACCTTTAGTTTCATCTTTTCAAGGTAACAGAGTATTAGCCAATGGAACACACATGCATTCCTACATTTCCTTTCTTTACCTGGGGGCTGTCTGAAATCACTCGTGATGAGCAAGAGTGAAGTATTCTGCTCCTCAGAGAGCCACAGATGGTTGAGGAACAGGTAGGAGTAACTCTAGATAAAATAAGAAGCGATGCTTGACATTAACTCAGTTTCTAAATTTTCCTCTCTGAATGCAAACTGTCCATATCACTGCCCGTCCAGTTCCTGTTATAGTTGTTACAAGAAGAGTCCCAAGTGGTCAGCAGGAGGCTCCCCTGCCTGCATGGCCTGCTGCTGTCCTGACAGCGCCCTTGGCTCTGATCCCGGAGCTGCTCCACTTCACCGCTGCTTGGCCTCTTCAGTGTGGTGGCAAGAACACCGCCTCCTCATTTACCGCTGAGCTGCTGAGGACCAGGCAGTGGGGTGAATTGTTCATGCTCCACAGTGGATCCGGGGGAGGGCAACACATTCTAATTCTAACCAGCTAGCTGGTCTCTTCTCTTCTTTCCCTTTCTTCTTTCTTCTTCATGTGTATTTTCAAATACATTCTGGGATTCTTAATTCTTATTCTTAATTATCCTTCCTTGTTTCCTGATGTTTTCTTTCCTGCTTCTTTGTTATTTAGTTGGACTAGGTTTTCAACTTCTAAAGTTTTCTTCTCTTTGTTTGAATGTAAATCGTCAATATCACTTCTCACAGGGTTCCTCTTACATTTTTAGGGTTCCTCTTACATACGAAGAGTCCCACTTGGTCAACGTGAGTGTCACCAGACCCTGTCTGCTATGGGTCTGGGTGTGCCCCAGCTTTTCCACCCAGTGAGATGCTCCAGACAGACTTCCTGTTCCCTGCATTGGGAAGCCTCCATCCGTGGGCCAGGTGTGCTGGGTGTCTCCAAGGCCAAGTGCTCTTTCCTGCCTCCCTTCACTCTGTGTATTTCCCTTCCCCCGTGGAGAGGACCCAGAGTCTCAACAACATGGACGTGGGCACGCACTCCATCAGTCCCACAACAGACACAAAATAGCTTCAGAGTTGTTTTCGTGACACCATGCTACCAAGTCGCTCAGTTTAAGGTCTCTTTGAACTTTATTCTAATGAAGACTAGTTCAGAAGCTGCATGAATTAATTTCTTTATTGTATGTGATGTGACCAGCAACCTGATTTGAATTTTGTTCATTTGTATTTGAATTTAATTTTAGGATTTACTTTTTATAGTAAAGCGAGCAAGACACAAATTCAGACCTCATTCTGAACGAATGTGATGTTTCCAAATTGGTATTTATAATGCGCTTTTTCCATTACCTCTTCTGTGTGCCTTTGCCCTGGGCCAGGAGGACTCTCACCTTGTGGAGGGCTCTACACCCTGGGTTTTGAAGGGTCTAACAGTCCTGTCACTGTCACGTACCCACTGCAGCAGACAGCCTCCGGGCCTGGAGTCCCACCAGTGCCATTCCTTCTCCGTTGTATTTCCCATCGATAATAAACGAGATCCACTGTGACCTTGTGGGCCACAGCAAATATTCCTTCCTTGGATCTAAAGCCACCATATCAGTAGAGCCCCATGCAGAAATCACAGTAAATTTGTGCCTCTGCCATCAGGTAGAGAGTGAGCTGCCATTCCTGGGTCTTCTCCATGGAGAACCAGGACCTTCTGCTGGTCTCTGTCTCAAGCATTGCATCTCAGTGGGCAGCTTTCCTTCTTTGCATGAGCTGACTCCTGCTGGCGCTGTAACTGGAACTTCAGTAGAAGACCTCACCATCCTTTGGACTGAGATGCCTCTGAGGGGTGGAAGCCAGTAAGTCCCACAGGCATCAGCCCATCGCCTACTTCTCTATAAAAGGAGACTTTATAACACTACAATAGTTCTAAAGCATTCCATGATTTGATGCATGCTATTGCTGGGAGAAGGAGGCAAGAGAAGCTGGCAAACCCAGAGCCAGAACAAGTGTCCATGTCAGGGGATTAATATTCTCCATGGTGGAAGAGGTCCACTTTAATCAACCTGCCACAGGCATCTGGCTGGTGCAGTGGGTGACGGGGTCCCAGTGGGTGCTCAGCATTATTCACAAGTGGCTTCCTGGTTATCAGGCTTCCAGGCTCCCGGCTTTCAGTTTCAGACCATCTGCCACTCCAGGTCTGCTCTTTTCTCTATTCCACCTCATCTGGGAGGTGCAGGAGGGATCTCTGCCCTGAGGGAGAGTTTCAACAACGTCAGGCCTTTCCCAGCCAGTGGCCTGCTGAGACACATAGGGTCCACTGAGTAAGGAAGAACAACAGGCGTATGTCAGAGGCCACAGGCCGATACACCTTAGAAAACAATAACATGTAACAATAACACGTAGAGAGCAAAGGGAAGACAGTGAGTCAGGGGTTGGGAGCAGCTGGTCAGAGAGGGCTTCCCAGTCCAGGGTGGGAAACAGCTGGCCAAGGAGGTTCCTCCTCACCCTTGGCTGTGCCTGGGGACCACCTGGAGCTGCACAATTGCTGACATCCTGGGTCCATGTGCAGAGATTCTGATGGCATGACTAAGATGCGGTCAGGGCATTGGGAGTTTTGAAAGTGTCCAGGGTATCTTCACATGCTGCCAAGGCGGGAGGCCCTGCTTTGCAGAGTTTGTCCTCTGCTCAGGTGAAGCAGGAATGGTCCCGTGAGAAAAGGAAAGAGCAGCACCTCCCGGAGGCTGTGCGGCTCAGGGTGATCTCCCTCTCCCTGAATCCCTGCTCCGGGGCTTGGGTCCCACACCTTGGCAGCCAGTGGCTCAATCCCAAGAACCCAGTGAGTCTGTAACCACCATACATGGGATCAGTGCTGATTTGTTACCACATCTGCCTCGCAGCAGTAAGAACTAAGATGCTCTTAAAAGTCACTGATGCTCTCTGGTCTCCTGACTACTTCATGAGTGGACATTAAAAAGCCCTGGAGTTTCCGCTGTCCCCTCCCCTTGCCACACTTGCAGCTCTGCAGTCCACCAGAGGCCCCTTCAATGAGTGCTTTATTTCTCTCAGCCTCGGGGTAGCCTAAGTACCTCTCTAACCACTGGGTTCCACTGGTCAACCAGTCTCCTATCCACAGTGCTGGCTGAATCCTAGCTACCTCCAAGTGTCACCAGGGTGGATGCTATTGTGCAGACCTGTGTCTCCAGGCATCTGTCCCCTGTAGCCGCCTCTGGCACCAATTACTATGCTGAAGAAGATGCCAGGAAGGAGCAATTGACTCAGCTGGTTCACCACATTTTCCACAGGATATTAAATGTATTGTGGAGTCTTTGGCAGAATTTGAAGTCCCTAGCCTGAGCTTTAAGGAAAGATTCCTGTGCTAAACCACCCAGGGTGGGGGTGAGGGGACAGAATTCAACCAAATCAGGGAAGATGTCTCCAGAATGGGAAGCTGGCTCTGGAGCCACCTCCCACCTGTGAAACTAGCGAGAAGCAGGATGGCTGGTGGGTATGGCCAGCAGTTCTGACATGCTCTGACCACTCTTTCTCTGGGCACAATTTTTCTCAAGTTGAAGTTACAGTCCTTCCTTGCTCCAGCCCTGGGTGACCTTGAGGGCGCTTTAATCCTCGTGCTGAGGCAGGTCCAGGTCTGCTGGACTCTCTGCTGCCACCTTAGGGAAGGGCTAAGATGTGCAGCTGCGGTTTGCACTCAACTTGGTTTTCCCTGGGAGGGGGCAGCTGGAAGCTCCTGAACTCTCCTGAGTGGCTGGAGGGTCCCTGGTACCCAGCCTTCTCAGTCCACTTGCGCTTCTGTGACAAAATGACACCATGTGGTGATCTATACCACAGATCTGGAGGCTGAGAAGTTCAAGGACAGGATGCTGACAGATTTCATGGTTGGCAAGGGCCCTCTGGTCCTCCAAAGTCACCTTGTATCTATATCCTCATGTGGAGACAGGGACAGAGGATCTCCCTGCAGCATCTTTACTAAGTGTGCTGCTCCTGTTCACCTCATAGCTTAATATTTCCTGGAGACCAGCCTCGTCATGTGCTTCAGAATCCAATGTGAATTTGGGTGGCACCAACATTCACAGCACAGCAGCTGGTGTGGCCCTTCTCTCTGAGTGAGGCTTTATATGCCTGACTCCAGATATTATGCTTGGCTAACAGAAAAAGGGAGTTTGGGGACTGCTCTCCAGTTCTCTGAGGGGGTGATTTAGGTAAGCACTGTCAGGAGTCCTGGTGTCCTGTGCCTCCGTGGACGCATCTGACGTGGCTGACATTGGCGGTGGCTCCCTGCTCACAGGTTACAGTTTCCTTTGCAAACCTATTGCCACTGAGTCCTCTGTTTAAGTGATATTTTTTTCACATTTCCTTGTCCACCCAAGGTCCTACGCAATGATTTAGGTATTAAAGAAGCACCCACTCTGTTACCTTTAGAGATTTAGGGTGAGCAGAGGGCATCATGAGTGCCATGGTCTGACACCCTGAGAACTCCTCATCTGGCTCTGCTTGTGATTCACGCATCCTTCAGTCTATCCATCCACCAGCGAAAGGTAGCTGAGGTCGCGCTCCTCTGTAGTCCAAGGACCATTGTAGAGTCTGAGGATACAAGATTCCACAGGTCCCTGGTTTGTGGGAATGACGGGCATGGGAACAGATGGCAGGTGCCCTAGGGAAGCCACCTGCAAGAGCTTCTGGGAACTAAAAGGGAAGAGTCATTTAGAAAGTAGTCCGTCTGAGCTTCCCGTCCTGGACTTTGTGCCCTCCACAAGGCAACAGCTGCACACCCTCCTCACTTCTCATCTGCCTGTGTTTAGGAATCTGATGTCTCAGTGTCTGTGTGATTTCAGAAAATATCCCATGACTCCTTCAAATAGGTCAGGTTTTCCTCTAGATTTCTATAGTGCCTGGCACTTGGCCTTTGCAGGACTTAACAATGTTGCTTCCAAACAGCCCCAAGTGGAATGGCTTCCTAGTGTTCTTACTGCGGGTGACTTCCTGCGATGCAACTGCATCTATGGGGACAAGACCGTGCACAAATGCCACCTGTGCCAGGAGCAGGGGGTTAGAAATGTGTTGAATTCTTAATAAATGAACTTCTGCCAGGTTTTCCCACAAAAATATAGAGGTCTCCTGATGGGGGAGGCGCCACTGGGCAAGTCCCATTCTGTAAGGCCTGTTTCTCATCCCGGAAGTGCAGGCTGAGGTGCCCAGTGAATTGGCTTCATTCTCAGGCTCAGGGTCGACCCAGGAGGAGAGTGTAATTGTGCACCTCCCCTTGCTCTCTCGCTCTGTGCATCCGGCTGAGCAATGGAACAGGTTGTCACAGCTCTGTCTCAAGTGCATCAGCATGGAGCAGGTGGTGGACAGCCGGCAGGGGATGGGAATGCTTCCCAACGGCTGCCACTCTCAGGGCTGTGCTCTTACTTCTCACCAGTGCATTGTCCAGTCTACAGCGCTGATGGACAACACTTTTGGACACGTGAATGATGCTCTTCTAACAACCTAAAAAAGAGAGGATGTAAAGTGGACATAGATGGAGGTAAAATAAAAGCCAAAATAAATCAGAACAACAACAAACCACAGGCAAAAAGGACGTAAGTATTCAGGAAGTAAACACGGCTTTGAGGGTTGAGAGATGAAGTGAATTCTGAAATATTTGCTACATTAAACTATTTTCCAGTGGTGCGCTTCTCAGGGTAACGCGTTCCGCTATCTTTTCTCATTCAGAGATCACACTGAAAGCAGGGAGCACGTGTGGATTGTGTTCTTAGAGAGCAGTTTTGGTTTTCCTTCATTCTACCTGGTACTCATGGCTTGACAGGAGCCCTAGGGAGGCTTGGTCTTGATTAGGAGAAGGAAATTCAAACCAATTCAGTGTTAGGTATAACAAGACCTTTAAATAAATGTTACATAGAAATTTTGAACCAGAATAGTTATAAGTAAAAATATCAGCATGACTTGAGGCTGGAATAAAGCAGTGCTTTATTACTGCTCAAATGATGAAAGGGGCTAGAACCCCAAAACTAATAACACATGTTACATCTGAAATCATTACAAACTATAAGAGTCATGGGAGCTGGGCGCAGTGGTGCACACCTGTAATCCCAGCACTTTGAGGGCTGATACAGGAGAATCGCGAGTTCAAAGCCAGCCTCAGCAACGTTGAAGTGCTAAGCAACTCAGTGAGACCCTGTCTCTACATAAAGCACAAAATAGGGCTGGGGATGTGGCTCAGTGGTCAAGTGCCCCTGAGTTCAATCCCCGGTACCAAAAAAAAAAAAAAAAAAAAAGAGTCATGAGCTCCACAGACAGAGGGAAAATGCTACAAAGGGTAACTAGAACAAAGAGCACAGCTACCTCACAGCCACACACTGACACACTGCATGGTTTCCCACTAATGTGCACAGCTTTTATGTTTTTATGTATCAGTTTAATTTTTTTTTAATTTAAATATTAAAACGACATATCCCTTTGAGTTGGACAAGTCTTGGAAAGATGCTGGGACTTTTTGTTGTATTTTTTCTTCTGTCCTCTGACTTTAAGTGGAGCTATTCCAACCCACTCTGAGCAGGCTGCATGTGAGGCTGAGATCTGGGGGAGTCACCTAAAGATGTTTAGTCATCTATTTTATTCTGCATGCGGGAGAGGTTTTTGTCTCAAAGCCAGTTGCCTCTCTAGAGGGGACACCTGAGGACATCTCAGGATGTCTTTGAGTCCCCATTTCACAACCTCTCCTTCCTCACTTCTGGAATGGAGAAAGTCCTGTGAGACCCCACCTCTCCTTGCCGTGGGCTTCCTCTGGCGATGGTCCAATTGTCCTTGCTCCATTAGTGGGATTCCCTGCCTACTGCCCTGCTTAGGAAACACAGACAACATGTAGATGTGCTATTTTCTCTCTTTCTTTTCTGTTTTTGGCACAAGAGATTGAACTCAGGGGCACTTGACCACTGAGCCACATCTCCCTATTTTGTGTTTTATGTAGAGACAGGGTCTCACTGAGTTCCTTAGCACTTCAACGTTGCTGAGGCTGGCTTTGAACTCGCTATTCTCCTGTCTCAGCCTCCCTAAGTGCTGGGATTACAGGTGTGCACCACTGCGCCCGGCCTAGATGTGCTATTTTCTGAGAGACAATTAAACCTCAGGCACAGGACATGGGTTGTGAGCTCTGCCCACCAGGGCGGAGGACTGATACTTCTTTTTCCAGAGAAATGGAAAGTTTGGGAACAGAGAGTCCTGGGTCCAGATCTATGTCAGGCAACTTCAGCTCATCTCCTCTGCTTTCTTACTTTCAATTTTCTAAACTAAATAAGAGGGATGAAAGTCCTATGTTTTTTGGAAGAAACGAGATAAGAAACTGAATAACGAAATGGCCTTCCCTTTTATGACCAGCTGAAAACACAGTGGGGTGTCTGCACACAAGTTCCTCCTGAGGGCTGAGCCTCAAACCTGACTGCATGCAATGTCCCCACCAGACTGCACTTGATACCTGTCCTAGGAGTTACAGAACTCTTATGGGCGACAGAGATCAAAGATGCACTTGGGACTGGCCTCCCCGCTGTGAGGTCAGCATTTGTTCTTCTGTGTGGATGTGGTCTTGGGGTTTGCTCCAGGCTCGCACGCATGGCCAGCTTTGCTCCTTGCCATGCTGCTACCTTCTGCAAAGAACCACTTTCTTCTCGTGCTCAGTGGCAGCTCCTTCTTTGTTCCTTCAAGCTGTGGTATCACCTTTTCTTAACTCAATGAATAGGAAGGTTTTTTTTTTTTTTTTTTTTTTTTTTTTTTAACATTCTGAGTCTTTGGATGGAGCAGTGAGGTTCAAAAGTATTTTTACACACATTGAGTTGACTTACACTAGAACAAAAAGAGGGAAGCATCAACTCTTTCAGTTAAGAAGACAGCTGACTTTCCTGGTCCCTCTCAGGCTTCCCGTGTCCTCTGCCCTAAGACTTTGCTCCACCTCGCAGGTGCTGGCTGGGACCTCTGCCATAAGTCGACACTGCAGGGATGTTTGAGGACTTATTCCTTCTTGCCAGCTACCACATTTGTAGAGGTGGGTCTCATTTCCTTGTCAGTCTTGTCCAGGGGGGCTTTTCCTGCATGGGTGATGCATATCATACCTGGTCTCCATCTCTGTTCTGCCTCCATCCTGTCCATACACCCACTAGCATCTCCACCATTTTCCGCCTCTGGCACGTGGCGGTTACCTGATGGCTGGGACCAGCTTGTGTGGGTCCTCACTGCCCGAGACCCAGGTGCATGTGTCTTCCTGGACATGGCTAGCATCTGCTGATTTAGACACCCAGTTACCTGGGTTTGGCTCTCCCACCCAAGAGCATCCCACATCTTCAATGGCAAACATTGTCTCTAGAGAGAAACAGAGATGACGCTCCTTCATGCTCTCAGACATTAAATGGTTCAGACGGGAAAAGATTTATGATCTGCTGAGGAAGCGAGGGCTGAAATAGCAGCCAAAACATGGTACGGGAGTGGGCTCAGTGGTTGCTGAGAAGTCACCTCGTGGTGCTTCACCACTGACCTGCACCTTGGATGGTGCTCAGTGGTCACTGTGTCCTTGGTCAGGCCGTATCTCCTCCCCTTGCGTGTGGGCTAGACCATCACTTCTTTCTAATGCATATAATGTGGCTCCAGTGATGGTCTGTCCCTGTCTTTCTTCCTCTGTGGTTCTCACTCACTTGCATGGGAGGAAGCCAGATGCTACACTGCAAGCTACTCTGTGGAGAAGGAAACTAAGATGGTCAGCCAACAGTGAGTGGAGGCCCACAACTCAATGGCCCACCAAGAACTGAAGCCAGTCATAACTCCATGATTTTCCCCTGTCAAACCTCAAGACAATAGCAATTCTTGATGACACCTTGGTTTTAGGCCAAGAGAGAGCCTCAAACCGAGGATCTGCCTGCCCTATAAGCACAGGGTGATACTGAGTGTTTTAAACAGCAGAGTGCTGGGGTAAGTTGTTATGCAGCAATAGATGACTAATGCATCTCACTCCATTGTCTGATGAACATCTGGGAGAGGGGCCATAGTTCTGGTCTTTTGAATGAAGCAATTATTTGTGGGTAATACAATTGGTGAAGATTTTTCCTGAAGATTTCAGAAAATAATTTTCTTAAAAAAAACAAAAAACAGGTCTGGGCAACAGCCTTTTAACCACGTGCAGCTGTTGGTTTTCAAAGCACCTGTGACAGGCTGGACAAAGGACATTTCTGAGCTGCCTGCAGCAAGCCCTGAGAAATGGAGGCCCGACTTGATGCTGTGATCGCAGAGCTGCGGCCTGTGTGTCAGGCAGAACTGTTTCAGCTGTTGCATTGCTTCTGGGGAGGGTTGAGCAGTGTGGCTTGCATCTCATTGTCTATAACCTGGACCCCTTTCCAGAATTCTGGGTCCATAATTTCCTCTACTTATGAGATAATTTGGCTGGATATCCCTCAAGTACCAGTACTGTCTAAAGACAAGTCACCTCTTTAGATCCACTGTCTCTTCTGGTTCCAGACATTTATTTTACCAGCTGCCAAGGCTGAACATCTCCACAGTGAGGCCACCATACCCCACTACTGACCATCCCCAGGGTGTGGCCATTCCTGTTTCTTTTTTCATTTTGTGCTGTTGTTCTCTCTTACTCTTGTGGTGGTGTGGTTTTCTTTGACCGACACCATTTTTTCTCCTTCCTGAGCTCTTGTCTTGACTGTATTTCCCAGACTCTCTTCCTGTTAGTTTTCACCAGTGAGATGAGGAGTCACTGCCTACTGTGCACAGGTGTGACCCAGAGACGCCTCCACCATGCTCCTCAATCCTCCCACACATTCCTTTGATGGGGGTGAAGCCATGTGGATGCTAGGGTCTGTGTGCCTCTGTGAGCCTGGGTTCCTCTGAGGGACAGCTTTCACCTTTCCCTGTGCCAAATTGGGACCATATAAGAATAGATGAGCCAGAACTGAATTACTGTGACATTCTTGGTGACTTCTCTGGAGAACCCTGGCTGATACACTGGTGTAAAACAGTGGTCATTTATTGCCATCATCGAGGAACTGGCTGGTCTCAGGTGGGTGCCTCTTACTCACTGTTACTTGCAGTTGCCGTCAGAAGGCAGCGCCAGGAGGCACAGGCCCCTGGACTCTGAGTGACTGGGTGGAATCGGCAGGCCCTGGGCGGTGGTCAGGTTAGCTAAAATAGCAACACAGGCTTGCTGTGTGCAGCCAGCAAGCAGCCTGTGCGGGGGCTTGTTAAACAGTCTACTGGAGTATCAAGCACAGACACAAGACACGTACGAAAGCTGCTTATTAGTGTCAAATGCCAACTGTCGGGACTAAACTAGGAGATGGAGCAACTTGAACCTCTAAGAAATGTCTGCTCTGAGTCACAGTGGGCAACATCTGGCTGTGAGTGGCCTGTCTGAATTAGCGAAGTCAGGGGATGGGAGAAGGTCCTATTTTATATCTCCTGAGGACATACCTGTAACAGGACCCTAGACTAGCAGTTTAGGGTCATCATGGATAATGTCTTTGGGGGTTTGCCTTTCCCTCCAGGCTGGAGGATGAGCTCCCAGGGAAGGGGTGAAAGTACATCAGCAGACTGTCACCTCTGGTTTCCCAGCTCCTTACCCTTGACGCCCACCATGGTTATGGGTATTGCTGTGGCCTCCATCCTCTTTTGCTAGGGAGCTCTTCTTGGTTTTTAGAGCATGGCCTATCATCTTTCAGAACAGTGGCTACGCCCGAGGGAGTGATAATGTTTCTCCAGCCACAAAATGCAGTTTAATTCTAGGAGGAATGAGCTCCCTCCCCACCTCCCACACACGGGTGCATTGCCTGCATACACCAGAAGGGTCCAGAAGTTGGTTTTTATCATTAAAAGAGAGGATTTTATTGAACAGTCCTATTGATGAACAGCAAGAGGGCTCCTGTTTGGGGCATCCGTTACTCTGGTACCACTAAGAGCCAGTTGGACTGATTTCAGTCTAATAGGTTCCCCATATAGGCGCAGCAAGGAGAGCTCTCCTCAGAAGATGGCAGAGTTAGACTTTTCAAGTAATTGTTTTAGATCACAGACCTTCAGCCTCTGATTGTTAAAATTCTAAAAGATCAAATCCTCAAATTGAGTTTGGTTTTCTTCCATTTTCCTATAGAGCTTTGATTCCCCCTTAGGATTTATCAATAGTTTAACTCTCTTTCATTTTCTTTAGACTTTGGAAACCAAATGGTGACATGAGGAAAGTGTCACCAGAGCACACAGGCTCCCAGCTTCCCTTTGAAGCCACACATGGCTGTGGGACTGTGGGGAGAGACAAGCCAGCAGATATGCGGGGTGTCTGCGGACCACAACTCAAAGGATGGAGAGGATATATTTGGTGGATTCCTATTATAAGACAACAATTGAAATGAATGCGTAGACTCATTCATCTTTAATTATTTTCTTATGAGAAGACATCAAAATTTTCTTCTGCCATTGTTATGATCTGGTAAGCCATATAAAATCCATGTTATATTCAGGTAATGTCAAAGCATATAAAATGATATTTAAAGCATAAATACACTTCAAAAACTCAGGAAAATGAGCTGAGAAATTAGAACAGGTGACAGAAATGTATTATAGGTGTCTAATAAGACTTACCCTTTGAAAAATATAATCTTTAAAGTTTACAAAGCATCCTGGATTTTAGAGAAACTTATGGAAACCACAATAATAGAACATCCCAGGGGTCTGCAGTACTTAGGCAAAGTGAAAAATCTACAAAGGTAATTCTTTCCAGTCTAAGACTCAGCACGCTGCGCCCTGATCTGCCATCTCATGGAACCTTTGTGATTCACAAGGCCACCTGGCAGGGTAGAGCATTATTTGTAGCAGAATTATTTTACAAAGTTCCTGCTTATGAATAAGATGTAAAGGAAGAAGAATGAGGGTAGAAATTATGCTTTTAGCTTTTTTGAAAGCAGCGAACTTACCATTCCACAGTAAATAGAAATATAATTGCTTTCATCTTCACTGTATGGATCTTTGTGTGTTGCTAAAAACAATTTGAAAAGTGTATTTAAATCATGCTAAAAATTTATTTGGAATACAGGTTTTTTGTTTTTTCCTGCCTGGATAAATTTAAAATGTTTTCATTGAAAGTTTTTTTTGATAGGAATTAAAATAGAAATCAATTCCATTAACTTCTCACCAAAATAATACATTTGAGTCGTGGGGAAAGTGAGCCGTTCGAGGTGACAGTTGGGGTGGAACATGCCCCCCCAGAGGCTGCTGTTGAGCCACCTGTGTTCGTTATTGAGACAGGAGTTGAGCTTGTTGTCTGGCTAGAGACGGACAGCGAGGGAGTTTTGACAGAAGTTTATCCATCTTTCTAGACTATGGATTCATAATATCCTTTTTGTTCAACTTGCGTAATGTTTATATGTGAAGTCTGTTCACAAATCCCAGAGTTTAATTGGTTGTTACCTTTATTGAATAGATTTATACAATCATAATTTTACTAAATTAGATACCACTCTTTAAGAATGGTAATGATGTTTTTCCACCCCAGAAAAACATTTTAAATCATTTTAACCCACCATAAACATTCGGATAGTAGTTTTTTAGAGCCCTCTCATAAATAATTTCCAAAAAAGCAATAGGATTGGGCACTCTTTGAACATAGGGTAATAATTCATACCAATTATGTTGCTAAACATAAGGTTGTAGGCCCAATAATATATCATAATTCATACCATATGGTCTGATGGCAATTAAAATACCATCATTATTTTGCAAGCATATGTAGCTGTTGGAATCTTGCTTATATGAAATAATATGCAGAGCTTTATGACCCAGAATAGAGCCTCTGTCTACTTTCTTACAATGGAGCAATCATCGGCCACGCCAAAAGGAGCTTTAATACACAAGAAGACGAGGGCTTTGTCTCCAAGGAGTGTGGGTAGTCTTAGTGGTAATACCTACAATAATGGTGATGCCACAGAGGCCTCCTGATCTCCATGCCAGGTAAGTAGACAGGTGCAATCAGGTGGTGCTGATGCAGTGAGAACACCACCATCTTTCTGCAGGTGCTGTGGGCTTGGCTTCCTGCTTTCAGAGGTGGATAAACCTCGAAGGAGGCAGAAGGATCTCTGGAAAGGTGAAGTAGCAGCATTTTTATTTTTTATTTTTTGGTGCCGGGGATTGAACTCAGGGGCACTCGACCACTGAGCCACATCCCCAGCCCCATTTTGTGTTTTATGTAGAGACAGGGTCTCACTGAGTTGCTTAGCACCTCGCCATTGCTGAGGCTGGTTTTGAACTTGCAATCCTCCTGCCTCAGCCTCCCTAAGTGCTGGGATTACAGGCTTGTGCCACCACGCCCAGTTGAAGTAGCAGCATTTGATGATGCTCATGGTACCTATGGGTAACTGTTAGGGGCACCCGATGGCTGTACAGGCTCTCATACAGTGCCTGGTGAAGAGGTAGCGTGGTCTGGACCCACAAGTGGCTTGAGTCCCTATGACAGTCTTGCAACACAGTTTCTTTCACACAACTGTGTATCCAAAAACTTCACTTGGTTTGAATTTTTGAAGATATATTTTGATATAATAAGTTGACAATTTATGCGTATCAAGTTAAAATGGCATGTTAGAATCATAAAGATGAAGGTTTACATTTTAACGGACTACTTAAAACTCTGAACTTCCATTTTTGTATTTATACAAACATGATACTTATTGCCCTGTAGGCATGCCGATGTCACAAACCGCATGTGTGCTCCCAAGAGAAGGTGCTGAGACCTAGTCCCCAGCGTGACACCATGGAGAGGCAGGGCCTTTGGGATGTGATTGGCCATGAGGAGGAGCCTCTTGAGGGCACTAGGGCCTTTGTAGACAATAACCCCGGGAGGTTCCTCCCTTCCCTCTCTCCGTCCTGTGGGGGTGCAGGAGATGCCCATCTGGAGACAAGGAAGGGACCCTCACTGGACACCAGATCTGTAGGAGCCTTGAGTTTTGGCTTTCCTGGCTGGCTCCAGAGCTCTGAGGATAAATGTCTATGCCACCCAACCTACGGTAATCTGTCATGGCAGTCCGTGCTGGATGGTATGCTTTAGGAATAGTAGGTACCATGCCTCTAGGGGCACAGCAGGAGCTCCAGGGATGCAGGAAACCAGTTCTCCCAGGGGCAGTCAGGAGCAGCTCATGTTCTACCTGGGTCCCCATTAGTCTACTATGTATGATGTGGGGCTGCAGATCAAGCTTGGAACTCAGCTGAGATCTGTAAGCACCTGTAAACAGTGAGGGCTGGCCACGGCAGCCCCACCACACCTGTGCTACTACGGGCCAGGGTTTAGGGGGTCGGAAGTGAGGGCAAGGGTGGAGAAACAGGAGGGCAGCTCCAGGTGCCCCCATTGCAGGCCCCCTGGTGGTGGCTTGACGGCAGCAGCACGTCACAGGAAATGTACCTCAGCTGTGCCTTTGTGTATTCTCTTGCTTTGACACTGGGGGCCTCAGCTCTCTCTGAGGTCAGTTAGACACAGCAAGTTTTCTAATGCAAACCAGCCATTGAGCCCCCACACCAGTACCTCCTCTTCAGCTCTCACAGGGCTTGGATTCCAGGCCTGTCCACCTGCCCAAGTCACCACAGGGCCAGTCACCAGGCAACAAGGACCAGCTCCTGTCCCGGAGGCCCATGGACACTGCTCAGAGCACCCATGCTGGGCTGCGTCTCCTCTCTCGCTCACCCCTGCAGATGCTCCTTTTGCTTCCCCACGTGACCCTCCCTCACGTGACCCTCCCCAGGCAGTACGCTGCTTCTCTTGCGGGTTCTGGAATCTAGCAAACTCTATTTTGAAGTCGTTGCCTTCTGATTTGTTGGTCTGGCCACCCCTGAACTGTCGGAAAGCTTGTACTGAGGCAAACCCTCAGAGAGCTGAAGCTTGCAAACTGCCTTGAAGATGAACATATTCAGGGAGGTGGGGAAGATGCATCCCTCCAGCTGATCGGCAAACGCAGAGACAGCGCGCCCCCAGATAAGTAAACGGCACAACACAGTGGACCCTTTTATTGGCACAGTAACTTTTCAAAGGCTGGTGTGGATAAAAGGTCCATGTAGCAAGACGGGGGTCCGGGCACCGCCCAGAACTTCCCGACAGCCGGCGGAAGCACGGGGGGACAAGGCCTTGCGTTACAGCAGGTGAGGGGACACAGCAGGCGAGTCATGCAGCGTGGCTCGTGGGTGTCTTGGATGCAATGTGGCTGCAGGAAGCAGCAAGGCTCAGTCTGCTCATCTGTACCATTCAGACCTTGGGAGGAAGACGGCCCCTCTGCACCACCAGCTCTGAACTTGAAGCCATGAGTCTGAGTGCCACGAATTGCCTGTAACCTGTGCCGAAGCTGGAAGGGGAGTTCGACTAGGGTCACATGAGCCACTTACCCAGAAATACAGTGCAGGAGAGCGGCCTTGGAACAGAGGGGAGCGAGGCCTGCTCCTGCAGGCGACGTGGCAAAGCCGAAGTGACAGTCTCCAGGGTTCCAGGTGCTTTCGGTTAAAAAAAAGGCGTGTGGAGGAAAAAAACTAGAAATGATCGTTTAAAATTTGTAGTTTTGAAGAAAGGGAGCACCACCATTTTCATAAAGTTATCAAATACAATAATAAACATGTAAATAATTACCAGGTTTGTAATTCCAATAAAACACACACACCTACAAAGAAATGAAGGGCATGTCCTGGCCCTGGACCATAATTGACGCTCATGAGGACAATGGCCGTGTGGTGGGGCTGTGTGCAAACAGTACACAGTGGCACAGGTGTGCTTCCCGCCTGCCCTCTAGCACCCTCCACTCACCCACACTCTCCTTGCCTTTCTGTCCTTTCCCAGGGGCAGTGCCACCCTATGGACGTGTAGACATGGATCCCGAAAATCAGAGTGTATTACCACAAAATGGATGAGAAAGAACACACACACACACACACACACACACACACACTCACACACAGGAAGTCTTGTCTAGCCAGCCGCAGTGTCCTGTGCTTTCTCGTGTGAATGTGTGGAGGGAAGACCCAGCATGTGCAAGAAGGCCGCTGCCTGGGGACGCAGCCTGGAGTCACTAGGCAGTTTTGCTTTGGGTCTGCAGCCCAGGGCACATCAGATGGTGGTGTCCCAGAGCTCAGAAGGCAGCCTATTGCAGGAGGCCCCCTCGGGCTTCTTCAGGAGAGTGGGCTTCTTGCAGGGAGGGGGCGGAGGCGCCCTGGGCTCGCTGTGGTGCAGGGCCTGCGGCCAGCCTTCCCTCTCCTCGCACAGCTTCCGCCTCCACTCCAGGAGCTCCTGCAGGGCCACGCTTTCATTCTCTGAGAGCCTCAGCTGATGTATGACCTGTGCAAGGAAAAGGACAACATAGCAGTCAGATGTGGCAGTGAGTGCCACAGATGTGGCCGAGTGCGACAGCAGAGCCTGGACTTGACAGTCGGGACGGGGTGGGAGGAAACCGCTCTGCCAAGCCTGGTGAGTGAGGCTGCTGTGGAACAGAACAGCAAGAGGTAGGTGGACTGGTCAGCAGGTGCCACACCTCCAGATGATGCAGGAAAGACTCCGTAGCCCCCTTGCCCTCCACCCCATGACTGCATATGCTCTCATATGGCTCACATTTTGTCTGCATTTGTCTGTAATAGACACTCTCCTAAAACAGAATCCTCAAGCTTCCCCCCTTTCTACCCATGGAGCTAACATCCGAACATGACTACCAGGGCAACATGGCCCCAGCCTGACCACAATGCTTTAACAGATCCAGCTCAGAGGATCCGTGTGGAGAGCGATGATTTGAATCATGTTTGTTCTGACTCTCTCGTGGCTGTGTTTATGCTGGGAACTTCCTGTGCAGGTCAAGATGGCCCAGTTACTATGGTGATGCCAGCCCGAGGAAACTGTACAAAGGCTCAGAGTTATATCTGTCAGGACCTTGATCTCAGGCACCAGCTCCCAAGGATAGAAAATTCTGAGCATAACAAGATAACCCTAATGCCTTGCCAGTCCTGTGTCCTTCAGATTGCCTGCTCTGCTAAAACTTTCCCACAAATAACCTTTTGATGATGAAACCTATATACATATATGTATATATGTAGATGATAGATAGATAGATAGATAAGTAGATAGATAGATAGGTTTATTATATAGATAAGCATGCTGAGCTAGCTCTGGGTCAGTCAAACTCCATCAGAGATTGTCTACCCACCTGGTCCCAGCTTTTTCTCTCTCTGTGTATCTGTCTTTTCTTCATCTTCCATTACCCTTTGTCTGATATTTTCCCTGAATTAAAGGCCACAACTCTTAGAGATGAGAAGGCTCTTGTAGATCCATTCATAGTGGGACAGAGAACTCACCACACTAACACAGAAACCATTTCCAAGCATAGGCATTGTAAGAGACAGCCATTGAAGCATTAGGCCAGCTCACTCAAGGCATGCAGCTGTGCCTGAGAATACCTGCAGCCTCAGTGGGGTACCAAGTTATACTCTATGTTGTGGCAGTGACACAAAGCAGTTTGCTAAAGTAACAACTGCACATTCTCTCGGGCTGCAAGCCCTCAAGAGGAAGGCGTCAGGATGTGCAATTGGATTGGCTACTTCCTCTTGCTTCACAATAGTGCCTGAAGATAGAGCTCTGCCTGACTTCATCCTGGGCACAGGGGATGAATGGGTTATGCTGCTGTGGGCACCTCTTCTCTACTAGCAGCCAGTGATCCATAACAAGCTAGGTATTGTAGACACCAATTTTGTGACTTCTCTAATGTGATCATGCTGGTTGTAGTAGTCAGCTTTTCATTGTTCTGACCAAAATACTTGATGAGACCAAATGAAAGGAGTAAAGGTTTATGCTTGCTTATGGCTTCAGAGGATTTAGTCCATGCTGGCTGACTCCATTACCCTGGGCCTAGAGTGAGGCAGAAGCACTGTGGCAGAAGGGTGTGGTAGGGCTAAGCTGCTCTACTTAGGGCAGCCAGGGAGCAGAGAGGGAGGAAGGACCTGAGAGAAGATCAGCCCTCCAGGGCACGTCCCAGTGACCAGCTTCCTCAGCTAGGTCCCACCTCAGGGGTTCATTTGGACATCCATGGATCATGTACTGATGAGCTCAGAGCCTTCAGGATCCAATCCCTTCCCCAAAGCCTCACCTTTGAGCACATGTGACTGGGGAACATTCTAGATCCCCAAGTCAGTTGCCTCCTGATTTGTTGGTCTGGCCATACCTGAACTGTCAGAAAGCTTGTACTGTGAGACAAACCCCCAGAGAGCTGAAACTTGCAAACTGCCTTGAAGATGACCATATTAAGGGAGGTGGGAAAGATGCATCCCTCCAGCTGATCAGAAAACACAGGTGCTCCGGGAGACATGGGTTAGAAAGAATGAGATCCTAGAGATCAGACTGGGAGGACCATGGAGAAATGAGAGGGGACAGAGCTCTCATCCCATCTCCAAAGCACCAAATACTGCATTCCAGTCCTACTTCTGCCCAGCAGCTTCTCCATCAAAACAACAGAGGAGAAGCATGGCAGGGTGCTGTGGCCCTCAGAGTCAGAAGGTCACCTGGAAGCAGCAAGGCCTGCCAGTGTGAAGGTCCAACTCCAAGCCCACAGCTGAGCTGCTGCTTCCCTGTAGCAGAGGATTTCAAGGGATGGAATCAAAGAGCCAGTGTTAGGACAGGAGCCATAAAGGTCAAGCCCATAGTCAGAGTCCACAACTCTGTCTCCAATCTCTGGAACTGGTTATAGCAAAATGTCCCCAAATTGAATGTATAAGCAAGCAACAATAGCACCGGTGAAGCCTGAGTGTGGGACGGGACACTGCTGGTTTGATCCCTACTGCAATCCCTAGGCTCCAGTGGAAAGTGAGGGGCGACGCCGGGTGGTCCCTCAAAGGGAAGTTGCTGGTCTTCGGGACTGTGCCAGAATCAAGTAGAAATGAGAGATTGCAGGGCAGATGCCATGGAAGCTGGAATGTGTCTCGTGTCGATGGAGTGAGCCCACAGAGCAGGGTGGTGGCGAGTGTGCGTAACACTTGTCAGTTATGCATACTTAGGTGTGTCAAACACGTGCCAGGCGCCTTTCTACACACCTCACAAACACTGACTCATTGCCCCTCTTAGGTGACCTACAAAGCAGGTGCTGTTATTTTGTGGCTAAAGAAACTGAGGCACAGAGAAGGCAGGAAATTTGCATGGAAGATAGTGAAGCCAGGCAGCCTGGCTGCAGACCCCGTCCTTAGCTCTGTGAGCACTGCTGGCCATCACCTGGCAGCTGCTGCCCAGGCACGGACGCATGCCAGGACCAGAGCCCCCCACGCTACGCTCTCCACCTTTTCTAAGGGGATTTGATGATATCTTTGTGAGTGTCCGTGAGTGGCTTTGGCTCCTCTGTCATTCTCCACTAGCGGATGCTCTGTGGGTTCCACGGGATAGTCCTATACCTGCTCCTAATTCATGGGCAGCATACAGTGGTGATTTCTGAAAAATTAATGTCACCAGATACTCTTAGGAAAGAACATCTAATTAGTGGAAGAATATGTTTACCAGCTCAGCTGATTATTTTCCCCAAACTTTTTAAGGTGTCTTTCTTAAGTGACACAGCTTCGTGTCACATATGTAGGAAACAAAGCCAGGATCCCCAACTCTGGGTAGCATGGAATGTATCAGACAGGTTATGGAAGGTTATTGTACCCAGTAAAAAAGGGGTTCATTATAAAAGTCATATTTTCAAAACCTCCAAAAATTCTGCCCAAGTGACACAATTGTAGATGAGCAAAAGCTCTCCGAGGTGAATTAGTGATTACCAGCTGCCTTTCTTTTTTCTCCATGGGTCCAGAGAGCCCTTTCTGACAGGAAGAGAAACCATATGCCACTTTGATGTTGCACAGGACGACAGAAAGAGCGGGAAACCTGGGAGCCTCCGGTGAACAGCCACTTCCACAACAGTGCCCTGTTGATCTGGGTGACTGTGGCCGTAGGCCAAAGCTCACAAAGAACAGCATGAAACCATCTCTAATGATGGAGGTGCTTCAAGAGCAAAGGCTGACAGGGTGGGTAGCAGCCTCAGGCACCAGACAATCTCATCCTCAAGACCTTTGCCAGAGTGTGAATCTGGATGGAGTAAGAGGTTAGAGACCAGGCCGGGAGCCTGAGATGTGGAGCTGGGCCTTCTGCAGCTCTTGGTGCTAAGGAGCAAAGGCCTGATAACTCTCAGCTGAAAGCACGGGAGGGTCAGCAGAGGACTGGAAGGACTGGAGCAAGCAGGCTTCCCTGCCGCTTCTGACTTGATTTCTGACCTGATTCAGATGATGAGCCCTCACCTTAGCTCTTCACAGAAGGACAACAGAACCCTTTTAGGTGAAAGAAGACATCACTCACAGTGCCTGTAGCTGACACACAATGCTTGACATGTGCTCAGGAATCACTGTACATGTGAAGAGATTACAACAAGATTGCCAATAATAAGTAAAGCATACTCACAGTTGATTCAGATTTTGAGTTTAGCAGATAATGACTTTCAAATATTTAAGAGAACAGAGGAAATATGGACCAATAGAAGAAGGGTCAGAAATGGCCATAAACATGGAAAAAGGACAAGAAGTAAAAGAGAGAGAAAGAATGTGGCAAACCCATGATCTAGTTCAGTCCCCAGAACTGGTGGTGGCGTCAACACATACATTTAAGAGCCTCAGCAAACCACGTGGCAGATAAACACAGATGCCACCACCAAGAGCAGCAACAGAAGCAAACACAGGAAAGACAAAGAACACAGCTTTAAAAATTCAGAAGACAAAGATGTTCTACATTCAAAAGAACTGTAATGAAAATGAAGGCTGTGCCTTTAACAGAAACATTGACAGCCAGAAAACAAAGAGTGACAGGTCACATCACTGATAATTTGGACAAATTACGATTTTAATTACAAATTGAATTTTTATTGCATTTCAGAGGCATTTGGACAAACAAAAATGAAGAAATTCATCATCAGAATTCTTCATTAATAGAAAGACAAAAGGAAGTTTGTTTAGGATGAAGGAAAATTATCCCAGATGGAAAAATTGGAATTTAAGAGAGAATTAGTAAACCCACAGGTAAATACAGATTGTACGCTTGGAATGTCTGATAGACTTTAAATCATACATAAAACACAGAATAATGCCAACGATAACTACAAGAGCCAGGAGGGATTAAATAAAGTTTAGCCGTCTTAACATTGTAGCGGAGCTGGAAAGGTTGAAAGCCGCAAAGCCCACAGAAGCAGCAAGAAGGGGAGCCCCAACCCTCCCGCAAACCCCAAAGGAAAGGGTGAGAAGTCACTCGAGCCACAAAGTAAAATACAGGAAAAGAAAGACAACCAATATTCAGCTAATCTAAAAGAAAGATAGGGAAATGGATTAAAAATAGAGACCGATTTCCAAAAGAAAAGCAAGTATAAAAACTAGATGGACAGAATCCAGATCTCCCTGCTGGGCTGCTCCTCCCCTCCCGATGGCACGCGTGGCTTTGCTAAAGGGCAGCGTGTTCCATGGAGTACGCAGCAATGTCTTCATGCGGGAACAGCATGTGTCCACACTGTGTTCCTCCTGAAGGATACACTAGCGTCCAGTTTCTCATAGTGACCAAACTCACACCAGGTGTGGCCCTCAGCAAAGCCTTCCTACCTGGCAGCCTGAGTTGGTCTAGGAAGTACTGAAGCAGCATCAGGCTCGGGCTCAGGGGATGCTGCTCCCATCTGGGTGCTTGGAAGGGGTCCTGACAGAAAAGGCCCCAGATCCTGGAGGGACTTTTTCCTTTGTGAAAAAAGAAAAATGCTCTGTACTCTTTGAAAGCTTCTTATTGTATCTTGCAAATATCTGATTCCAAGTGCATTAAAAGAGGTGAGACTTCTGCAGACAGACCATTGCAGAACCCTTTCCCAACTAGGACATTGATGTCTCTAATAAAGCAGGGAGTGAAGTGGCAGAGAGCACCATCTTTGAATCAGTCAGCAAGGGTTTTGCAAGGCTCCTTGGTCCAAAATATCTGATGCTTGCAATAATCAACCTAGGCAGTGAATGAATCCTTTCACTGCAGGATCCCACAGAGCTAGCCCTATTCTCTAATGTAGAGATTAATGGCTTTTGAGTAAAATCTAATAGGCATGTAAGGACAGTTGCCAGAATGGCATAAATGAGATGCTAACATTATTGATCTTCATTTATAAAAAAAAGAACGTTCACAGGTTATGTCTTAAATGAAGGTTAAAATTCTGTGTAAGGATGTGATAGGCCACTACCTTCAACATGGCAGGACTCAGAGGGCATTTTAAAATCATGATTTGAAGAGGCTCCAAACAGGAAGATGGTATTCCCTGACTGATTGTATTTAATCTGCTTTATTTAGATTTATCAAATCTACTAGACTGGGTAGCACGAGAAGCCTATTTGTGATTGTGAAAGAGCTTTAATATTTTAGAATCAATGCAGCAAGTGTGAGTGTTATTTACATGGTGTCTAGTAATCTAGAAGCCACAAAAAAATTTTTAACATATTATTCAACATGGTAAAAACATTTAAATCAGTATTCATCCTCATTCCTTTAACTCTTCTGTCCTCGTGGTAACAACAAAATCATGCATCACTTCCTTTACCATTATTTGCTATTTCATAATCATCCAAACAGTATCATTTTAAAAAGCAAAAAATAAGCCCGGGATGGTGGTGCACACCTGTAATCCCAGGTACTGGGGAGGCTGAGGCAGGAGGATGACACATTCAGGTCCAGCCTCAGCAACTTAGCAAGAACCAGTCTCAAAATTAAAAATAAAAAGATCTGGGGTACAGTTCAATGGTGAAGCACTTGCCCAGCAAGTGTGAGGTCCTGGTTCTAATCCTGGGCCATGTAAAAAATGCAAAAATCAAAAAGGCAATAATGATTTTATAACAAAGGTTTCCATTTTGCTATTGAAGGGAAACTGCTTTGTTTCAGAGAGAAGACACTGGGAGATTAGGGATGCCACTGCCAGGTGAGCGTGGACTCAGTGGCTTTGTGGGACATAATTCATCCTGATCCACTTGTGCAGTAAAGATGCCACGTTCCCATAGCTTTCCAAGACTTACCCTATCCTCACCCTTTCAGGTAACTGGTGGCCTCCTCATTCTTCTGGTCGATATCATACAATAGTCTTTGTGCGTAATCATTATCTTTCAGAAGCCAAAGGTGAGTGTTGGCCTGGGAAACAGGAGGCCCTGCCCGCCTGCCAGCCTCTGGGAATGCTGCACCACGCTCTGCGCCCAGGGAGCAGTGCGGTCCCTCCCAGAAGGGCTTTCAGACAGGCTCTAAGTGTCTCACTGTGTCCCACCAGGCAGAGACAGAGCCGGGCGAATGACAGGAGTGTGTGCTGCTTTAACTGCGCCTCAGCTGTCCACCTGGGAAGGGGGTGTTGTAGGGGAGATTTCCAGAGGAAGCAAACTTAGATCTGAATTTCAGAATGTGAGTTGGTCACCTAACGGTTGAAAAGAGAATAGTTCAGAAGGGACTTCCATAGGACTTGATGTACACAAGTGCCAGCCAAGATGGGGGACTTCCTTCCTTAACAAGGAATGACAAACCCATGCTGAGCCTGAAGCTGGGGCTGGCTGGGTACTGACCTGAAGGTATTTCTGGAAATCCTGGACGTTAGAGCTGCTGCCTGGGCTGATCCTGAGCTGGCCGTAATGGTGAGCAAGAGCTTACTGGCTCGGTTGGCCGACTACAGAGTGGGAGCTGCCATCAACCACCACCTAAGGCTGAGGGCCTTGTGACATGTGGAGGTGGCTTACAAGACTTCCTTCAAAACATACTGTGCACACACCTGCAGTCCCAGAAACTAGGGAGACTGAGGCAGGAGGATCACAAGTTCAAACCTTGACAACTTAATAAGAACCTATCTCAAAATACAAAATAAAAAGGTGTGGGGTATAGCTCGATGCTAGAGTGCTCCGGAGTTCAATCCCCAGTACTGCAAAAACCAGAGCAAAGGAGGAAAAAAAACACACTCCACCTGCCATATAGACATGTGTGTTGTGATTTTGCCGCTGTTAGCTCTGTGACTTGAGAAGTCCCTGAATGGGGATAATCCTGATGCCCAAATCAGATCATGCTCTATGAAAGCACTTCTTACAGTTTATGACCTTGTACAAATGTAACCCAGTTTTTCCTTTGTGATTAAAGAGAAGGTCTCTTAACTCTAAGCAAAACATGAGAATTATATCTATGATTTAAATTATGGTTTAAAACTAAGGGAAATTATACCAAAAGAAATGAAAAATTTAGAGTCTTTTTACTTTTAAAGGTAAGACTTTTTAAAAGTTCAAACTGATTTTAGTGAATGTCTGAATGCTTAGACCATGTTCACAAGGAAGGTGACACATTATCACAATATATTTCACTTGTGGGTTCATTTTTCTAAATGCGGCAGGTGGCACCTCGCCTCTGTGGGGTGCGGGGGAGGGGGCAGGACACCCTCTGGCAGCACCAGTCTGGCCCTGAGGAGCTCTCTTAGCTGAGATACCTTACTCAGAGAAGTCCCTTTGACACACAGGAACTTATTACATAAGTCCCCAGGAACTTATTAACAATGCTCTGCCATTGGGAAATCCTGCTGGGGGTGGGCGGTCCTACCGCCTTGCGTGCTGTGGATGGAAACAGACCCCGAGTGAGTTTGGATGGTCAGTGAGGGGTCACGGAGAGAGCAGGCCAGGCATTACAGACTTCCTGGTGGCCTAAGAAGACAATCCTGTGAGCTTAAGGGATCAAATGAGCTTATAATATGTCCGGAATTATTATTTTTGGATGGCATGATGCGGGATGGTATTATTCTACAACAGGCAAAAAAAACCCTGGGCTTTTGGAAATGTGCAAAGGGTCTCTGTCAATTTAAATGTCTTGGAAAAGTGTTTGGTGGAGGAGTTTGTTGGAAATCATTCTGTGATTTTCAAACTTGACATTCACCAAGATCTGAAAGCTTCAAAATTTGGGAGCTGTTGCCCTGCAGTAGTGAGGAAGCAGGAAGTCACAGCTGTACAGGGAGCTGGGAAAACGATCCCTCAAGAAAAGTGGCCAAGAGATCCCCTTCGTAACCCTGGGGTCCAAGGCAGTCTTACTAGACCCACCCCATGTGGGCTACCATCAGGCAAGGGGCAGCCTTTTCATGGAGAGCCTCCTGCTGGTTTACATCACATAGAATGTCCTCTGTCACCATCTGCCCCTCTGGTCCTAAGGATGGAAAGCACCCAGTGTGAATGCAGGCCTTCACATCAGAACCCAGAGTTAACCCAACATGTGGAGCAGACGCCCGATGATCATGGTCCAAACCCAATTCCCATAGGTTTTCCCGTTTCCCACTGACCCTCAAAACATCCCCTTCCTTTCATTGGTTTTCAACAAGCAGATTCCTTTATGGAAACAGTAATCCTTTAAAAATAACAGTGCAACCTCAGACACAGGCAATTGCTACCTCGACAGCTCAGAACGCAGTGAAATGAACGGCTCCATTCTGTTACTGGGAAAGCTTGCTGATTTCAAGTCAAGACATTCAAGACATGGCTCTGGTTTCCACTTCCCCACTCAGATCGTAAAGTATCTTGTGTTTTCCAGCAGCCAGGAAATACCAGTTAGAAATGAGAATACAGCTTGATAAAATGATGTAATGATTTGAATTCACACAAATTCTCTCCTTAAAATGAGACCTGTATTCCACTGCCGTCGGGCTGCAAAACACTACATTTCTCACAACCTGGGGGAACACAAGGTGATCTAAAAGCTCATGAGGTCCATCATCCGAATCTATTTACTTGTTTTCAATGATTTCCCATTATGCAATTTAAAGAGTTCTATGAGATGAACAAATGAACTCGAGAAAGATTTCCGTGACCTCCTAGGAATGTGCTTCTCTATGGACAACATTTATAATGCTAAGTTAAAAATTTGCTGCTGAGCTTTTGCCTTAAGTCTTTCCCCTCAAGGATAAAAATAGCCTTTGTTAAATAATTCAGATGTAAAATTGTGCTGCTGTTCATTTGTCACAGAATTGATTTTTCTATTGACTATTCACCCAAAGGTGAGAAGAGGCAGTTACTGACATTTGTGGAAATTAAAAGAGGGTAGCATCTTGGCCGACTGAAAAATGCAGATCCCATTGCTGCTCAGTGCTAACAAGATGTCGGAGGAAAAAACATTAAAAAGGAAATTTGAAAACATCCCATGAAACCAAGGTCCACCAAAAGAAATCCTAAAAATATTGCATAGAACAGAATACAAATCAAGACAAAGTCTGTGATGAAAGGGTGGGGGGCCTCATTCTTTTCAAAAGATCAAGAACATGGTCTGAAATTGGAAATGGCGTTTGTGGTTACCTGACGAGGTTGTGCCCTTCCTAGTCCAGAGGATCTGCAAAGCAGCCAGCCCATGAAATTCACGCCTGGGGTCTGTTACTTTTGTTGCTTAAGGTTTAAATATCCGGAAAACACTCCTTAAAGCACATATGAAGAGTTTTATTGACCATGAGAGTGGCCCTACACAGTGACAGGGGATTTTAATTTCTTACCCTGTATCAATGTCTTGACTTCTTCAGAATTAAGAGCTATTCTTCACTTTTATAAGAAGTAACATTACCTTGGAAAACATTGAATGTAGTTTTGGTAGACATTTATGTGGACTTTGTGCCTGATTTTAACCTCAAGTCAAATGGACTTGGATGAGTGCCTGTATGTTTTCATCTTAACTAAAAGTTGCAAAATAGAAACTTAATGATTGTACAGAGCATCAAGTAATGTATGTGGCATTGAGGATGTGGATTTTGTACAAAATCTATTCTCTGGCCTCAATTTGTTTAGAAAACACTGCAGTATCAACATAAGTAACCAGCAGATTTTAGCAAAAATTGATAAGCCCATATTTAGCACATGTTGACAGTAATACATATTATTGTCATGGGGTCATGACAGGGAGTAGATAGAAATACAAATATCTTTTATACTGGAAACATACAAAGTAAGTGCTAAAATCCCCTTTAAAATATTTTTCTTAGGATAATAGGGGAGGCTTATTCCAAAGTAAGGAGGTCTGGCTGAGGATAATTAATCTGCTAGATCCTCTCCTTTCAAAAAATGTATGTTCCTATCATTTGCTCATTAAACGATCTTCAAGGATACTGCCTTTCCAGGTCCCTGCACTTCAGTCTGAGACAAGAAGTCGAGTATGTCCTGGCCTTATGGCTTCTCCAGCCTCACCATCTTCCATTCTCACACAGACATTATGTTTCAACACAGCAGATGTGTGCAGAGCACGCCCTGAAATTCTATTGTCTTCCCTCCAGCAGTCCCCATTGTGTGCCTGAGTATAGAACCCACAGCCCAGTGTAGTCCTTTGAAGCTTCCCAGGCCCATCTCCAACACCACGTTTGTATTGCTTCATATCCATGAAGCAATGTTATACGGTGTCATTCTAGTGCATACAAACATGTGAAATAATCAGGTTAAATGGTGTCAAACTCATGATAGATGTGAAAATTCATCTTTCAATCCAAAATCACTTGGCTAGGAAGTAGTAGTCAGAAGGCACATCCAGATACACTGAGTTCAGTCAACCCCGTAGGCACTGATGATGCTGTTCCAAGAAGCTCCCCTGCTCGCTCACTAGTTAACAAATGTGCTTAACTGGTGATGAAATGGAAGTCACCAGGATGGATTCTGTAGGACTTAGCAAGATGCACCAAAATGACCCACTGCCTCAAGGTGCTCCATGCAACCTGGGCAACGGGACAGAAACCCGCAGAATGGAGCAAGTACGTCGTGGATAAGACAGGAATACAGAGATGTCACAAGGCAGCACAGCGTTCATTCAGAGCAACTTAGGCCGTGATCACTGCTGCTGGGGGTGTGGGGTTTGCTCTGGATTGAGGGGGGAGGGGCGCAGGAGGAAGAAAGGCCACTGGGTTGAGTGGCAGAAGGCATGGGCCCACATTTTGCTCACCTCTATAATTCCAGTTACATAACAACGGAGAGGAAAGTCGTGAGCTGTGGTGTAGTATTTGAGAGCTGGCTTTGGAGCAGCAGTAGAAAAAGTGGGTAAATGGGAGAGGAGGTGAGGGCAGGTGTGCAAACAGGAGTAGGGGTCAAAACCACGAAGTGCCAGCCCCCTCCTTGGAGGAGAGGGGACTCGAGGAAACTCCCCACCACTGCCATGTCAGCCAGTATTTTCATCTGCTTTGCAGGCATCAGTTTACCTACGGGTTTATTAATTTCTCTAACGTTTTCTCCAGAAACAGAAGTAATTCATGTGCTACTGCATTACATATAATTAAATAAAAGTAAGGAAACCATTCTTACAAAACCAGATGCTAATATATCCTAGTCCAAGTGGATTTTAAAATTCAGCCATCCTTAGCAAAGGGGCGCAGAAGAGAAACCCAGGCCACGGGCTCACTGCTGGCAGGAAAACGTCTTCTCTTTCTTGGGGTGTGATTTCCCCATGTTTCCCTTGGAGTCACCAACATGAGAATTGAACGTAAGCACTTCTTTGTGGTCACTAAAAAAACCCACTTCAGGTCCTGAAAGTTTCAGAACGTTCCTCAGGGGGCCCAGATTGCCATGGGGGGATTGACCTTGTTACTGAGGGAAATCAAGTCCATTGATTTTGGGAGGGAGTTTTTAAGAGTTATAAACTTTACACATGCAGAACACTGTGTCTGTGCATGCATAAGTGCATGTGGTGTGTGTGTGTGTGAGAGAGAGACAGAGAGAGAGAGAGAGAGGGAAGTAGTGAGCTGGGAGCACCACTGGTCATCATTTTCTATTAAAATCTCTGATAAGTGGCATTCCAATAATCCTATCATTGGAAGATATGAATAAGCATGATTTTCACTAACTTAAAAGAGTAAGGATTGCTAAATAATGGAGACTAAGTTAAGCTATTAAACTACTACATTTAATATTGTTCAGCAACAGCAATAAAATATTTACCCAAACAAATGGTAAAGAGGCATCAGGTGGGGTTTCCCAGTTTGCCCTGCCAGCGGCTCGGCACAGAGGGATTCTGTTGCTTGTTCACCATAAGCCAGAGTCCCAAATCTGATGAGTTGATGCCTTCCATGTGCCGCAAGGGCACCCGGCCTTCTCTTGGCTCCTGGAGGATTTTGTATTGAGCTCTGGGACAGGGGGATCACAGGTGGGCAAGAGAGGTGTGCACTGCTGCAGAAGGAAGTGGGGCCCTGGCGGTGGCTCCCACTGCATTGGCTGGTCTCCTTCCTGCCACGGCTCCTGCTCCCACCCACAGCGAGTGTGCTCTCATCTGCGCATGAGAAGAGGGAAGGTGTTTGGCAGGCGTAGCACCTGCTGCTGGGACCTCGGGGTCCACTAGAGTGCCTTTAAGACACAGCGCAACCCTGGGGGTGAAAGTGCTGAAGGAAAGGAAAACACATGTCAGAAGGGACAAAGAAAGAAAAGAGGTGAGATGTGCCAAGGCAGGCAGAATATGAGAGCGAATCTTTTAAATGAAGGCTTCTTCCCCAAAATAGATAATAGAAATCACCTGTGAGTGTCTAAAGTTAATTTAAACCCACTTGGGCTTCAAACTCGGGGCTTTTTATATCGTTGACTTTATGACACTTTCCAACACTATGGTTCATCTATATAGAACCTATTTCTGACAGAGTCAGAAATACACAATGACAGTGTCAAATAGTAAGGCAATCAGAGGAATCAGAGAAGGGCTGGGCCTACCAGGTCCACCAAGGTCACAAAATAAACCCCCCACCACAGTCAGCAGATTACATTTCCCCACGGTGGGGACCTTTCTATTAGCTGAGCCCTAATTTTGCTTTCAAATTGCCAGGAAATGTGGACCCAGGCTCTCTGGAGTCTTCTTTCTCATTCTGAGTGTAAGCAGGAAAAGAAGAATGTGTCTAGCATTTCCCGCTTACAGAAAAGGCAAGTGTCCACCTTCCGCTTTCACTCTGAGCCATCAGTGTTGAAGGAAGCCGAACAGTCATAACTGGCGCTTTACAGGTAGCCTCTTGCTGCAGCTTAGAAGTTAAAACTTCCACTTTTCTAGACGTAACATTTAAAACTAATGGTAATTTCAACTCAGCTTACGTGCTCATATTGGCAGAGGGTTGGCCCAGCTACCTGGCTGTCCTGCAGTTCAGGTACACCCTCCACCTGGGATGCTCCACTGGACACCAGCATGGGGGACCCTGCCTGACCTCTGCCCTGTGCCACTGCTCCAGACAGCTTTCATCCTGATTTACAGCTGCGACTCCACCCAACCGTCCTCCACCTGCTCTGACCTCTCCCACCCTGCTGACCCCATTTGGCATTTTCTTTTCCCTGTTTAATTGCCTTTCAGTGTATTCCATGTTTTACCCAAATATGGCTTATTTGCTTTCTCATGCTAGAATTTACCTTCCACAAGGGCAACCATGTTTGTCTGGCAGAACAAGGTCTGGCAAGTGCCCGCAGGTGTGCCTGACATATGTGGGCTCTCCACGGGTGTTTGTAGAGGGACCTGCGAGCGAACAAATCTCTGAAAATTCAATGGTATGCAGTCCATTTCCTTGGAATTCAGAATGCCAGCCTCACACTGCTGGAGGCCTTGCTGTGTCACGCATCACACCTACTGCGCGCACATACCTGTGGGGTCACGCACAGGAAAGCCACGAGTGCTGTCCTTTTCGGACAACATAAGGAATCTTCCCGAGTTATGTTCATGGCATGTGACTTCCAAGTTACATAACTTTCAAAGCCAATCAGCCTATAAAATGTGACTCCTCTCAAATCCTCCCCCAGAGATGCAGCCACCTGTAGTCCAATTTGCCAAGTTCACTGGGTGTTTTTAACAGGGGACTGGGTGAAAGATGTTTACTAGAGTGAGGACGTGTGGTGCCTGTCTGCTTCTCTTCACTCTCCTGGGGCTGCACCTCCGACAGTTCAGCGAAGCGAGCAATTTGTCGAGTGCAATACGTTTGTAACACAGAAGTGACGAGGCTGAATTTGGTGCATTCGCTACGAGCTCCAGAGTCCACCGGGCTCTCCTCGCACACACGCGCATACACGCACATGCCACACCACAAAATAAGGCACGTGACAGGGACAGAGTGATGGGACAACATTATAGAGGCAAGGGGTTCCTTTATGAGGGTGCTCAGGGAGCCCTGGAGAGAGGGCAGTCCTGAAGGAGAGTCAGGAAAGTCACAGGTAAGCATGAAGGCAGCCGTTGCTGGAAGCAGCTCCATCCTGCGTCAGGAGCAAGTCACAGCCACGACCTTCTGTGGACAAGTGTGCAGGACCGAGACCTGTACAGAAGAATGTGACATTTCACTGCTAAGTCACATCTGCCTCACAAGCAAAGCCCAGGCAGCTTAAACTCCTACATGTTAAAACAAAACAAAACTTATATGAGAAAAGTACACAGCGGCATCTCTTTGTGGCAGGCGGCCAGGTAAGAAAGGCTTTTGTTTCCATTTCAATGTATACAGAGAAGGTTTTCTCCGACAGAATGAAAGTCAAACCCTGACTGGGAGAGCCGATCAGCCTGACAATACCACCATGATAAAAGCACATGGGATAATATGGAAACCAGCTGGAGACACGGTGAGCCCACTGCAGCCAAGGCCCCCAGCTTACAACCACCACTCAGGGAAACTGCAAATTCTTCTCTCTGAGAAATCAGAAAAACAAGCAAACACAATCAGATCGTGGAGGGTGATCACGTGGGGGAACAATGCATGCCCAGGTTTTTAAAACTAAGAGAATCCCGAGTCCTGCTGCAGGCGTGTCCCAGAGGAAGATCCTTCAGCTGACACTAGACCATGCCGGAGGGACACTCGAGCCTGTAGAGAGGAGGAGAGCGCAGGAGCATGGGCCCCGGGGGACCTGAGAGCTGTTGGCCCACACTTCTCTCCTTGTGGGGAGGCTGAAGGCCCGTGTGGCTGACTGTAAACAGGCGGAAATTAGACACATGTCTATTGCCATCTCCAAAGCAACCACACGCACACAGACATGGAGCCAAGAGGCCAGTGGGTAAACTAGAGGAGAGCATCAGGGAGCATTCGGATATTCCAAAAGAAGTCGTCAGAGGGAAACAATAGTAACTAAAAAACAAGCAGGTGGGGATAAACAGGAAGCATACAACAGAGGACACCTGGATCCAACTCTATCCACGAGCACATCACGTGTAACCAGCCCACCAAAGCTTATCAGACGGAATAAAAACAAACAAGATCCATCGGTATGCTACCTCCAACAGACCATGTCAGATATACAGACAGACTTTCAAAGTCGAAGGAGGAGTTTTCAAGGGGAGGGATGGAAGGTTCTCAGTTTCCACAGGGATGGTGGCTGCAACTCTGGAGCTCACCAGCACACACGGGGTGGTACAGAAAGAGCATCTCATGGAGCTGCTGGCAAAAGGGTGAAGATGCTCCATGCAGACGATGGTCAACAGAACGAATGACAACAGAATTCAGAGAGATGAGGGTCCTGGATGAAGAAGAAACCCCTTCTCTAGGAGTCACGGCAATCCTCACGCCCATGGCATTCCAACAGGACTTCTACCCACCAGGGCAGACGCTGGGGAAACTGAAGGCAAAGTTAGACTCCCGGGCTCCTCTGCCAGCGACAGACAGGAAAGGAGAGAGGAAATCCGCAAGAATACAGAATGGAACCAACAAGACCTGACAGATGTGTCTAGAGCACTCTGCCTGTGACTGCAGAATGCACACTCTCTTCAAAAGCACGTGGACGTATCACCAGGAGAGACCTCCCTGGGCCATAAAACAAGTCCTGAAATTTAAGAAAACTGAAATCTCACAAGGCAGTTTCTCAGATCACACCAAAATCAAACCAGAAATCAGTAGCAGATTGTTATCTGGAAACCTCCCAACTATCTGGAAAGTAAGCAACTCTGGTCCAAGAGAAAGTCCCAAGGGAAATTTGAAAATATTTTAAATTGAATGAAAATGGAAACATATCAAAATGGTAGGATGCAGCTAAAACAGCGTTCAGATGAAAATCTGTAACATTTTGCTTTCATTAGAAAAAACAGAACACCTCAAATCAATGATCTCTGCTACCCATTTAAGAAACCAGAGAAAGACAAGAAATCATAAACAGGAAAACAGAAATCAATGGAAGAGCAAAGCAACAAAGAAAATCAATAAAATCAAAAAAAGAGTTTTTAAAAAGATCAATAAAATGACAAACTTCCAGCTCAACTGATCAGAAAAACAAAATAAGCAAAGTGTTTGCCAAGCAGGAAGCTAAAAAGGAATGTTATCCAGAATATTAAAGAATTCCTAAAATCATCAAGAAAGTCCTGCGGAGCAATCAGGAGACAGGCAAAGAACACGCCGGAGGAGCAGGTCCAAGGAAACGTGACCAGGAGTGCAAACTACTCGGCCACACTGGCAAGCGAGTGCAACCAATCATTAAACCAAGCGTCACTAGAAATGGGAAGCCCCGTCCTGCTCAGAGGTGCGCAGACACTTGAGCTTCTGGGGAGAATCAATCCCAGATAGAGAGTCAGGCAAGAGCCACCTGCTCAGAATGTCCACGCCCAGCAGCAGTGCAGTGCCTCCTCTCCAGGCAGCTCTGGAAATTCCTTTCTCCCGGCTTTGGCAATCCTGAGATTGCCAAAGAGACATTTTCAGTGGTGCTGCTCCTGGCCCTGTGTCACAGCGACACTGGAAGCTGGATATTGTCTTTTCCCCTCCATGTCACATCGTTGAAATGCTGTTCTTAGGAAAAGCCCTGCCCACATTTGCTTAACACTTGCTTTTGAGAGTGGAGGAGGTGAACTCACACTTAGCGTGGCTGACGGTCACTAGCATCACCCGCCTCCCGCATCTTCTACAGGGACGCTTAAGTAGGTTTTGCGTGGACCATCCGCCACAGAACCCAAGCCCAGCTTCCTTGTCTGACATGGAGGAGACCACCAGGGCTCCCCATAGCAGGGGCGCCCTGGGCCTGGGGGTGGCCAGGGAGGTGCACGTTATCAGTGGCTCCTCTCAGCATGGCCACCTCAAGTCTGAGGCTTCTGCGTTTCACCTGGGATGAACTCACCTTGAAACATCCAATGAGAACACATGACTCAAGGTGGAAAAGATAAACCATCCCCAAATCATAATACCCCTTTCCAGACTAATCCATAGAGCAACTCATTTTTTTTAACCTATTAAAAGCATGCCCAGCACTGGCTAGTTTTCATGGGTAGTACAAGATTTATGGACATAGGCTCAGTTAGTCAAAGTCCAGGGTGGAGGAGGCTCCATGCTAAACACAGGGCAATGGTCCATTCTGTTGTGGCAGGATGGAATTAAGAACTCAAAGACTGTGCCTCAATGTCCAGCTCTAAAGCTAATACAACAAAACAGCAAGATGCACTGAATTTGGGTGTTCATCGCTCACTGGCTTTTTTCATAAGTTTATGTTAGCACATAATAGAATTCCTTTTTAAACTACACACAGGAAAGGTTCTATCAAATTACAGATAGCTGTTGGCTTCTGTTATACAATCCCATCTCCTACTTATTTTAGGTAACATCCACTCTGTCACATTCAGAACTGGTGTTCAGAATTCTGACCCTGGATAAAGGGTAATGTCATGATAACCACAACAGGCATTTCTGGGGATTTAGGCATCCCAGGCAGCACACTGGGCATTCCACACATTTTCTTTAAATAACCTGAAAAATAACTGCTATTTTCTATGCTCATGTGTTAACAAATGTGGAATTCTTTTTCAGTTCTTTTTTCTCCTCTTTCTTTAATTTGGATAATTTAATCAACATACTATTGAATGAAGTCAGCAGGACTTAGGCACATCTTCCAGCTGCGTCTCCCTCTCCTTCACAGATGCCTGCTAACTGCAGATTGCCCATCTGGAAGGTGAGTGGGTGGAGGTACCACAGGCCCATTTTCTTCTCTGGTAAAAATCAGTCACTACTCTGATTTCTCACTCTTTCAACATTTCTTATGGTTGAATTCTCCTTGTTAATAAGAGTCAATTAGAAACACAGCATTTGAATATATTTAGGATATATATATATATGGTCCAATTGAATAAAGGAAAAGTACAAAATATAGAATTTTTAAAATTTTATTTTTCAAATTTCTGTGTCTATACAGGACCTGCCCTTTCCCTGTGGAAAATGCTCCCATTTCACTCAGACCATCAAACTAATTTACCATCTTAATTTCATGCACTTAACTGGTGAATCACCAGTGGAGAGTACTGGTTCAAGGAAGACTCAGGAGACTTGGGTGTGTGACAACCTTCTATGTGAGGCCTCTTCTTTTCATAGCTAAGATGATGAGAGAGAGACGATAGAGAGTCAGAAGATAGGTAGATAGAGATAGATAATAGGCAAGTAGATGATAGATGACAGAGATAAATTGACCCTTCTGAAAGACTTATCTACTTTTCTGTTCCCTGATATTTCATCTAGTACACAGTTTGTTTTAATTCTATGCTATAATATACTTAGATCAATCCATATGAGAAAAAAGAAAATATAGAAAACTATTGGATTAATTTAGTAGCCTACAACTCTTAATTTTGTTAATATGTGGCATTATGAAAAGGTTTTAAATCTTCAATGGTTCAGTAAAATAAACCACAGAGCTGTTTGTTTCTTGATGTGCATCAACTGTATGTGGATCATATTATGGCTGTCACTGGCAGCTGTAGGGTGGGTTAGATACTTACTAATGTCTTGGGCACTGGATTGCCACCATTTTAGCAAAGACTACCAGGGAATATGACCAATATTCACAATAACTTACATTCTTTCAAAAAGCAAATTTTTAAAAGTTTGAGAAGAAATATGATAAATGCCCATAATGAGAATAAAAGATCAGGAAGCTTGTAATATTACTAGGGAGGAAGGCAGTTGAGAGAAACCGAGAAACAGAAGGAAAAGTAGGTAAAATTAATGTAAGTTAAAGATAAACTCACCACACTCAGAAGAAAAAAAAGGAAACAGCTCATTTTTCAACCGTGGAACCCCGTGCAGACTGGTAAGCAGCAAGCTTTCCGCTGAGGTTGTGCGCAAGGCACTTTGTTTAATCCGTGCCCACCTGCGTCCACCTTGTTGTGACCACCTCACCCCCAGCTTCCATTCTATTCTGTATTTAGAATCCTCAGGCTTCCTGAGTCAGGGTCTTGGGCTCCATGAGTCAGCAGAGAGACGTGGTCACAGCAGAGAGCAAGCAGTCATTCTGAGATGGAAGATGCTAGTAGGTCATTCACTGCAGAGTCTTTCCCCCAAGTCACTTCTAAGTACACCGTGCTAAATAGCACAAACTTTACAAAATTATTCAAAACTTCTGAAACTTAAGTAGATAGATGTCACTGTTTCTGTAAAGGTTCTCTAATTTGAAAACCAACTTGAAATACTTCTCTACCCTGTGAGATTCCAGATTTGAGTCCACAAAGCTCCCCTTAAGGGCCAGTGTGTGGAATCCCATGATATCACATGTTTGCTGTTGGTGGTTCCTGGCCCAGGGCTGTGGAAGGTCATGAATATTTATCATGGTTCACGGCATGGACCTACTGAGCCTTCTATACAAGGGCACAGCTGCTTTCATGACACAGTTAACATCCCAACTTACACTACTTTGACTACTTTTAATAAAATCAATTTTCACTCCTTTCATGTAAAGTCTTATATTTGGCAAATTAAGAAAAAGTTATGATGGAATACAACATAAACTATATTGTTTGTATATTTTTATCTCAATAAAAGAAACAACCACCATTTATCCATGCTCTGCTCCTATTAGAAAGTGTTTTACATCATATTAAAAATGAATGAAAAAGCCGGGCACGGTGGTGCAAGCCTGTAATCCCAGCACTTAGGGAGGCTGAGACAGGAGAATCGCGAGTTCAAAGCCAGCCTCAGCAATGGCGAGGCACTAAGCAACTCAGTGAGACCCTGTCTCTACATAAAACACAAAATAGGGCTGGGATGTGGCTCAGTGGTCGAGTGCCCCTGAGTTCAATCCCTGGTACCAAAAAAAAAGAAAAAGAAAAATGAATGAAAAGAGAAAATAAAGAGCTTGTACACTTAGGATAAAATATACTTTTTTGAGTATAAAATAGATTTGATGAATAATAATTAAATCAGTGTTTTCGTCAGAATTCTTATTTGCAAATAACAGAAATGAACTCTGGATGTCTCCAGCAGGAAGAGGCTTTATGTAAAGGCTAAAGAGAAACAGAGTTGGAGGAAAAGTCCGGCAGATGGGCTGGGTGGATGCACAGGCCAGGTAGCAGATGCCCTCTAATAAGCGTTCCTCTGCTGCCACTGGATAGAGCCCCCAGATCAGCAATGTCACCCCAAGGCACCACGTCCATTCTTCCCATCTCTTACACTATATGCCTTTCCCCCTGCATCCTTGGTAGACAGACTGAGCCCATCCCATGTGTATTTGTCTAGCTGTCAAAGGAGAAGTAGGAGGGGCATCTCTCCCTTTATATTTTCATTGTGGTAGGTGAGAAACTGAAAAGGGAGACCAACAGCCAAAACACCAAATCACAAATGACCACTAAGGCTACTTCGTCTTTTACCTTGAGCCAAAAAAATGTTCACATTTGTGAAGGATGACTCCTCCATTCCTTTTAATGGCCCATGGCTAGTTCATTCCAGAAACGGGATGCGTGAGTTGACATCCACTCAGCTGTCCACTCAGTGAACTTTCCACATGATCCTGGGCACATCCCAATACCTCTTTCCTCTTTAGCTACAACAATTCCCATGCATGTTATGTTCCTTAAAGGGGTGCCACTGCCTCATAAGGGTGCCACTAAATCATAGTGGTGCCTGTTAAAATACTGAAGTCCTCAGAGAGGGGTTTGATTTGTACCCCATTTGGCTTCACTGCTACTGGACCAATGCGTCCAAGATGGACTTTCTGCATGGAATTCGTCGAATTACGTTGGTAGAAAATCTGAAATGCAGCCTGCATGTATGTGTCTACACTTGCTCTATAAACGCCTCACAGGAGAGATTCTGGAAGATATGCAGCCATTGAGCCTCAGGGTCACATCACTCTCCCAGCGTCTCAGCAGCCAGGAGTCTGTCCTCGAGTGTGAGGCTACAATCTGCATGGAGGAAAAGCAGCATGGCCTTCCATTTTCTCAGGGGAAAAAATGTGCTGTGACATGACGGGCAGCATCTGCATCATCAGAGGTGTGTGCCCAGGAAAACAGGCCCCTTTGAAAACTGGAGAAAATGATTCCTTTCCCATCTCTCCTTACATCTCAGGCAAATCCCTGAAAAATGGGAGGAAAAGCTCCAGGCATGCCTGTTCTATGAACGGTCTCTCCAAATCACTCCTTTCTCTACAAGTCACACTAGCGGAAGCCCTGGAAAAGATGGCCGATGGCCCGCCATGTTCCAAGGTAGAGGAGTCAACTCTGCAGCAAAAACCAAAGCTGTGTTCACCACAGCAGGTTCCTCTGTGAATGATCACGACAAAGTGTCTGTGCCTCCTGCAAGGCAGGGTAGACGCATCTCCAAGGAGCAGAGGGGACAGCAGGACACTCCCTAACTGCCATCAGCATTTCCTCTCTAGTCCAGGGCCCGCACGTCAGCATGAGTGGTTCCGGCAGATTGCCTACGCTACATTTATTTATTTGTCTGTTTGTTTGGTACCAAGGATTGAACTCAGGGGCACTCGACCACTGAGCCACACCCCCAGCCCTATTTTGTGTTTTATGTAGAGACAGGGTCTCACTGAGTTGCTTAGCGCCTCGCTGTTGCTGAGGCTGGCTTTGAACTCACGATCCTCCTGTCTCAGCCTCCCTAAGTGCTGGATTATAGGCGTGCGCCACTGTGCTCAGCTTAAGATTTATTTTTAAGATTTGAAATGATTGATTTTGCTCACTACTTCATCAGTGTTATCTGTTAGGTCGGAGGCAGACACAGAAAACCAGACCCTGCGCGCCGTGGCACTGCACTAACACAACACCAGGAGCCAGCCCACTCACTGTCGCGCGCGACAAACGTAGCACACCAAAATGGCGGCCCCCAATGATCTGTACGGAAGAAGAAGCGAACTTACAGTACGGCTCTCGGCTCATACTGGAAGGGGTCTGACATCACCTGCTGCACCAAACCAATCTCAGAAGACACTGAACTCTAAGTCAATACCTCTTCCTGGCCTCAAGCCTGCCTTTTCCGGATGGGGAGAGGCTATATAACCCTGTGTAACACGAGGCACAGCGCCATTTTCCCAACCTGTTCGAGCCTGGTGACTGGCCGGGGAACTGGTCCGGGAGCGTATTTCCTAGAATAAAAGCCTGTGTTGGTCCTGTTTCACTTCCATCTGGTCGTTCGTCTTACATTATCTAGGAAATCTCAGCTGATAATGTGTCCATACCTACATAATTCCAGATATTCTGATGATTATTAGCTGGGCAGTTGATTTCATGGGAACATCTGGGTTCATAACTGAGATCTTTTTAGATTTTTTTATGTAGATGCCTGACATAATACAAACTGTACTGTAACTTCATTGAAGCTAAGAATCCTGTTGCTAAAGCAACAATATTTTAATGTGTTGATGATAAGCTTTATAATTGTTGGGTTGGGCACCACCCTGAATGCAAGGCCACATCATTTTAAAAGATAACTATTAGAAGTAGCATTAAAAATCAACATTAAGAGAAAAGAACACTCTATTACATCAATGCTTTATATTTCTAAAAATGCTGGTGTCTCCCTTTTCTCTTGAATGATCCTTATTTTGGTGACATTTTTAAGGGCAAATACCACGAGTGGACGTGGAGTCCCCGAGCTGCCCAGATGGCTGTGTGGACCGTGCTCTCATGTGTGCACAGAGCTCTCGTCCTGTGCCGGGGCCTAGATGAAGCTGGACTGCCTGGAGCTCATGGGGCTGGATGGCCTGCCACAGGTGCTCCGAGTCGTCCACGCTCCGTCACTTCCGGATGCCTCTTTTAGCTGATGTCAAATTCAAAAAACATGCTCTCATTTAGAAGTTTTGATATCACCATCACCTGACAGTGATTTAAAAATACCACAACATAAATGATGTCCATGTTGTTTCGTTTTAAAATATTCACTAAGGTTTATCTGGTTTGGATATTTGGATATTCTTCCCCCACCCCCCAAGCAGAAAACTGGAGTGAGCAGGGAGAGACGAGGGGCGGTAAGGCTGAAGGAGCTCAGGGCAGAGGAGGGGAAACTGAGCTCCCGGTCTTAACGTGCTGAAAGTGGAGTAGAGTCGCAGCACCCACCTGAGTGGTGTGGCTGTCCCGGTGTCTCTGGAGCGAAGGCGTGGCGGTGCCGCTCCCACTCAGCCGTGAGTACCGGTCCTCGTCAGGTGAGCCTGAGGAGCGCAACACAAAGCCCTGTTCAGTGGCATCTCCCTCCTCACCTAAGTAACTTCTTCAGCAGGGGAACAGGGGACCTTGCTAAGGTTCCTGGGAAGAAACGTCAGTAAGTGCTGAGTAGGGAGCTTCCGGCTGGAGCGCGGGACACAGTGTGTGGCCACAGTTGCACTCAGTGAGAGAGGACGTGCTCTGACAGAAGAGGTAAGCTGCCGTGAGGAAGCACATCAGTGTCACCAGAGTGGGCCAGGAAGACCTGCAGGGACTTCAGCTTCTCTAGAAGCTGAGGAGAACTTGAGGCAGCGCTGATGGGGAAGAGCAGTGCAGAGTACGTGGCCTGGATGGCTGGACAAGGCTCTTGAGAGGCAGTGGGGAGGGACAGGAAGGGGGACTGACAGAGAGGACACCCAGAGTGTGTCTGCTGATTCCACTGATGACACTTCATTGTGTCCACAGATAAAGATACGAGATGAATTGGGGTTCAGGAAATTTAAACACCTCTCCCCACAAATGCAGCACAGGAGTACAGCTGAGGCCCTGCCTGACTTTATTATCTTTCTTGTTTCTCAGATCAGCACGTGTGAGACCATCCTACGCATTGCAGGGTGTTGAGCAGAGTGTCTGGCCTCTACCTTCTAGTTGCCAATAGCACCTGATTCAAAACTTCAATGTTCACAGACATTGCTAGATGCATCTTGGGGACAAATTTGTACCCCTGCAAGGCTGAGAGCCATTATGACAGAGGCCTCCTGCATTGCCAGAAGTGACTTGGTTACTAAACAGGAATGGATAAAAGGAGCGATAACTACCCACGGAAGGAATTCAACCCTGAGAACTTTAAGTACCAAAGCAATTACTCCTCTCATCTGAAAGCATCATTAACTACACCGTTTAATTGATTAAACATATACATGATTCCTAAATTAAAAATCATTAGAAAATCACTGCACATTGTTCCAGTTATAGGAGAGAGGCAGTTCCTCAGGGAAGTCCATGCAATCCTATTGACATCTAACAAGGCCTGCCGATTGACCTTGCTAAATGTCCAGGCACCTCCACATGAAGGTTGACTACACTGAGCTGGGTAAGAAACAGCAGCAGCACCTGGACCTGAGACGCCTCAGGAGCCTGGTGCTGGAGAAAGGGTCCCTGCTGTAAGCAGTGCTGGTATCCCCAGCTGGCAAAGGGGACTATTGTTTTTAGACACTGGCAACACAACACAGGAAAGGTTGCAACCCCACAGTTAGCGTTAGAGCATCCAAGAATCCAGACAGGTGGAAGGGTGCCCGGAGGCCTCTTGTGCTGCACAATCGGGCAATCCAGGCACCTTATCCAGGTGAAAATTGGCAAGAGAACAGAAAAGGGCTTGGGGTTGATGTGAGAGGCTCCCTCTGAGAGGAAGATGAGGGACAGAGCGGGGAGGCACGGGCTGGTGCACCAGCGGGATACATGTCCCGCTCACCTGACATCCTACTGAGACAGGGGATCTGAGGCAGAAGGAAGTCATGATCCATTTGCCAAAACTAAATTATAAATAAGATGTTTTCTCTTAGAATCAAAACAGAAAGTCAGTTAGGTTATAAAAACAAAAACCCAGAACCCAATCAATAGCACAATGTGCATTACCCAGGATCAATTAGATAAAATGAGGAATTATTTATGAACATCTTCTGAATAACCGAGAAACACAGTGCTGAAGAAAGAAAAGTCTCCTCTGGTGAGAAGCTTGTATCTTAATGGGAATGACACTCGGCCCAGAACACAACAGAAGGGACTGAGGGTTAAGCAGAGTACAGGTCCACGGCAGGACCTCGGGGAGCCAGCACGCATTCTGCTAACAGGGACTCACAAGGCTCTGTGGAGGTGCTGCCAGCTGCCCCCGCTCTAGAAGAACGTTGTAAGGTGGAGCAAGCTGAGGAGGCAGGCCTGGCTGAGAGGTGAGGTTGCCCCAGGCCAGGGGAGTGGGCTGTGAGAGGGTTTGGCCAGAGGAGGGAATGGGAGATTGTTCTGGAAGTAAAACAGGCCAGGGGTTTACAGGGTTTTGCAGAACATTCTACAGGAGTGTTACTGACGACATTCTGTAGAAAAGAGACAGCACTGCAGATTTCTGAGAAGGGATGGGACACGGCTGCATTGAAGTAGTGGGTGCAACTCCCCACCTGCTGAAGTCTGGAACCAGTGGCAGAGTCCACGGAGCAAGAGCTGGTGCAGGTCTGAGCAGGTGCACAGGTGGAGCAGGAGCCAGGAGAGGACAGAGGGCGGGAGGTGGAAGCTCCACGAGAAGGGTCTCCTCCAAGAGGAGCCCCTGGGGAGGAGACAACTGAGCTGCAGGAAAGCCTTGCTGGTTCCAGCAGATAAAGGAAACTCACTGGGGCCAGTGAGCCAGTGTAGGGAAACTAGAAGCTGGGAGGTACCAGCTGGGAGCTTCCAAGGTACAGAGGAGGTTACTATATATATGTATATATGGTATATATATTACCAATGAACTACATTGTTGCTGCCGTATTAAAATCAGTAAATTTTTTTAAAGACAAATGATGAAAAAATGACATCAAAAGCACAAATCATGAAGAAGATGAACTAATGCCTCTATATGGATACTAAAAATATGTCAAAAATACCACAAAATGCAAATGTGAAAACAAAAACATACATGTGAAATAAAAGATTTTATTAATCTTAAAACAACCTAAAGTCAAAGTAAAGTTACTACTCTCATATTTTTTAAAAATGGACAAATAATGTGTACAGAAAGAGAGATTATATGAATGACCAGTAAGTCATAAACATGTCCATTTTTATTAAATATCCAAAGAACTACTAATATGATGATAATAACAAACACATTTTCCTTACCAAACTAACAAAGACTGAAAAGCCAGGCGCAGTGGCGCAAGCCTGTAATCCCAGCATTTAGGGAGGCAGAGACAGGAGAATCCCGAGTTCAAAGCCAGCCTCAGCAATGGCGAGGCGCTAAGCAACTCAGTGAGACCCTGTCTCTACATAAACACAAAACAGGGCTGGGGATGTGGCTCAGTGGTCGAGTGCCCCTGAGTTCAATCCCCAGTACCAAAAAAAAAAAAAAAAAAAAAAAAACCCAAAGACTGAAAAACTTTTACAGAAATTTCAGATGTATATAAAAGTAAAAAACAGATAGGGAAACCCATGTGCCTGTCCCCAAGCTTTGGCCTTAGTATTTCAACCTTGTTCCATCTGTTTCTTCACTATACTTAAAAAAAAAAAAAAAGTCCCAGAAGTCAAGTCACTTCACCTGTGAACTGCTGAAATGTGTCCCTCACTGCGGAGACTCCTCCTGAAGCTCAGAGGAGCACTGCTGGATGAAGGCCCCAGACAGCCCCTGCGTCCTGAGTCTCCTCCTCCACCCTGGAGGGTTCCATTGCACATTTTAACTGAGGCCAAAGATTCTCACTTGGCTTTGGGGGTCACTTGAAGCGAATGAGGCCCTTTATCTGTTCTCTTTCATTGGAGGCCAGGACCACAGCTCAGATGGATCACTCACACACATTGCCATCTTGCCTGCTGTCCTTACTGTCTCAGCCTTCTCCCAGACCCAGTGCGGAATTGGTCGTTTGCAGCTTAGAGAGTCCTGTGTCCTTCCTCAACAGATGCTCTGTGGGGCAGCAGATGCTGCCTCAAAGAGCTGAGCATGCCCACTGATCCTGCTCAGTGCATTGTAGAAAGTCATGCTTCTCCAAATGATTGCAAGGGCTGAGGTCTTCTGAAGCCACCTTCACCCTACCCCCCAGACACCCAGCTCTTTTGCTCAAAGGCATTCAGGGCTCAGGGGAAGGGGTCCCCAAAGCTGAGCTACACATGTCACAGATACGATGCAGACACCTCACAGAACCTGCTGCTCGCCACGTGAGCTTGGCGAGGCAGGCAGGCAGACACAGGTGCTCCCTCCTCTTGGATGTGGGGTGCTGCTTTGAGTTTGGAAAATTGGACCTCTCAGGACACAAAGAGGAAGGGCTTTAAGACATTCTCCTCTGAGCCCTGCTCCCAGAGTTCTGTGTGGTCTCTACAGTGACCCGGACAAGGGAGAAGCTCTGGGCCACACAGTCCACATGCAGTCCCCAGGGGGTCCATCTGAAGTCTCTGAAGTGGGGAAGAGTGGGGTGAACTGTGAGGGATGGGTGGTACTGGATTGCATGTGCCCAACCAGTGAGAACCTGGTGGTCACAGTCTGTCACTTTGTAGGGACCCAACATCATTCAGTCCATGACTATAGGGTTTAGGTCCTCTTTTCATGTCCTTGTGGCTCACCAAGGGCTCTGGTCTTGAAGCTTTTCCTCTCTCCTTCCATGTAATTGGACAGCTGTGGTCTCTCTCTTGATGTCCTCTCTGTGCTTCCCTTTCTGCCCTTCTCAAAGTTTGCACATTCTCAGTCAGATGTTCTTTGTCCTTTCTCTTTACACTCTCCTCAGTGCTGTGAATGATCCCCATGTTCCAGCCTCTTTAAAAAGCCTTCCTTTCCCATCTTTTCTTCCTGGAGCCCCCACCTGAATGCTAAAGGGGCAATCAGCATTTACGTGACCTGGGGTCAGAAGCCCTTATTTCTTGAACTGCAAGTCCACCTAGGGAATCACCATCCTCTTCGATCCCGCTCTGCTGCAGGGTGCAGAGCTCCACCACTGGTCGCTGCGGGGACCCACTCACGGAGACTCTCTGCACTCCTCCGCCGCATGTTCTCTCACAGCCTTGATGTTCTGCAAAGCCTGCCGAGGCCCCAGAGGCAGCCTGCGAGCTTGGCACGCCCAAACTCATGTCTGGCTTTACAGTCACCTCAACAGCATGACCAGGCACATTTCTCAAAAATAGCAAAATGAGGACAGGACAGCTCTTTAAGGTGCCATTCAAGACCCTGCGCACTTGTGCTGAGCGGTCTCTTGCCTGTCCTGTTCATTCACCATGCATCAGCTCACAGACCTGCCACAGGTAACACTGGGCAGCAAATTCACAAATGTTCTCCCCTCTGCTCATTTTGAAAATCCCAGCCCTGAAGCATCCTTGGCCATCCTGGCACTGGAATGCCCTCATGTACTCGGAAGGTGACTGGTCATTGCTCCCTCGATTCACTGGATGCTTAACACTGACTGCCTTGGTGACCAATCTCTTTTGACACTGCTGTTAATGTTCTCTTCTGTTCACTGTTCACACAAAGGGGGATGCTTGAGTAGCTCAGGGGTCATCTGGCCACCGTGAACAGCACAGCGCCTACACGCAGTCCGTGTCCTCAACCGACACTCTGAAGGCCTGGGGGCGTACCTGCCTCCTCATGAGGTTTTCCCGCCATTCTGCCCTTCCTGTCACTTTGAAAACTTCAGCCTACGTACACAACCATCCTCCCCCTGAATTGTACCCATGTAGCCTTCCTTGATTCATTCCAGAGGCTCCAGATTATAATGCCCATCATTGCCCTGAATGCCAGGGTAGGCCACCAAAATGGCATGCATATTTGACTACACCTGGGTGCACTGTGGTCTATGTGCATGTAAGCCCTGGAGCAGCCTACACAGTCTTGGAGAAATGAATCAACCACTTTGCTTCCTGGCATAACTTCTGCTTTTGTTGGCTACATCCTGTGGATCCTCCAACTCCAAAGCCCCTGGGATTTATGACGACTATGCAGGTGGTGTTTAAGGGAGCACCACCTTTGTGTTTGCATAACCACGCTGAACACCCAGAGCAGTCTGTGAGGCAGGTTCTTTGATCATCCCTGTTTTTAAGATAAGAAAACTAAGAAGCTGAGACATGCTGTGTCCATGGTCATGGAGCTATCTGTGTCAGAGCTGGGGTCAGACCCAGGCGGGTTGACCCCTCAAACACCAGAAACACTGTCATGCCAGGACCCATGAGTGATTATATCAGTACATCATTTTTACCCTCAACTTCCAACTGAGCCAGCAAAAATTCAATTCAAAGAATGAGGTCCAAATGAGACATGATTTCATGTGACTTCACAACACTTTCACCAGAAGCAGGAGTGGGCAGGACTCAGCGGATGCCACCGGAGCTTGCTTTCTTTGCAAAGGCAACTCCTGTTACTCAAAATAGACACCCAGAGAATATTCCAGATTGTCAAGTGAAGCCTTGCTTCTCTTTCTCTGGCCCTCGGGCCTTGAGTCAGATGACAGTACAAATTCCAAAGTGTCTTTGCAATTCCTATGAATCCAGTGAGGTGGTAGGATATACACAGAAGCAGAGTTTCTGGGCTTCAGCCAGAGGCTCCTGGGCCAGTGGTGGTCCTGAGGCACAGTGGCCAGAAGCCAGGCTTCAGGGTGTCCAGATCAGCATGGTTTGGATATAACTGCTGAGTCCAACACGGCCCTCAAGTCCATGCCAATCTGTGAAGGAGCTTACCAGTCCTGCCTCCTAGCAAGCTTTTCATCAACACAGAGGACCCTTGCTTTGTACCGAGGTGGACACAAAGCAAATGAAAGAGAGGCCATCTTCACAGAAAGAAATGCAGACCCAAATGAAATGGCTGTATTCTTTAATTGCCATTTTTCCTGATGCTCAGCAATAAAATGCATATTCATTGAGCAGCAAGAAAGAAAATCATACTGATCATAAAATGTCCTAGTTGGGAATTTTTATATCTCTATTTCACCACAAAATAAACATCTTTATATTCACGACACTTTGTTCGATATAGCTAAAATGTTCTAACATTAAAAACTGCTTTATAATCTTATGATGAATAACCACAAGTCCAGGGAATAATTAAGTACACACACAAAAAAATATCCAAGTCTGTGTTCACATCAGTAAAAAGATGGCAATTAAAGTAAGTGATAGCTATAATTACCCACACATAACTATATTTCAGCAAATGAGCAAACAGATCATTATTTCTGGGAAGCAGAGGTAGCATGCAGATACTGGCATTCAGAAGAGAAATCATTTCCTAGAAAATAACACTATTCCTGTTCCAATTAGAACTTTAAGTTATTTTAAACATTTACTTTCATCTTGTGCCTCTATTTAGAAAGGGCCCTGTGCTATCTGAATCATGATTCTGTACCGCTGATTGCTTTCCGTGTCACTGTGGCCACGCAGAGATCAAACGCTGCACACACGGACGTTTGTTCAAGCTGTACAGTATGGATGGAGAAACCTCTGACTCTGTCCCCTGCACTGCACTTACTGGTTCATCTGCAACATTCATCACTGTTTCCATCAGAGGATAGCCCTGGCACACAGGGCATGCAGCTGGACATTTGAATCATCCTGGGGAAAGTGTTGGGCATCCAGAAATCGATGGTTTTCACCAAAGCAGATCAGCGTAAACATGCAAGTTGCTTTGAGAGACTGTATCCCCAACTGGAATGATTTTTCTTTTGTGCACATAACTCTTGAGATTTTCAAGTGATCTTCAATTAATGTCCACACAGAAACAGCTTTAAAATCTGCTTGCCATAAGCATTTAAGGGAAAACACATAAATCGGTGTCCAGGGTGTGGACCGGCACTATTTGTTACATGCAGTGTTTAGAAGCCTTATAATGCTAAAGGCTCAGTTCTCTGGTATCAATCTCAAGGAGCATGTTCCATGAGCATTTCCATTTCGGTCTAGAGGGGTTTCATTTGCATGGTTGTTTTTTTGCATTTCTGGTTTTTGGTTTTTTTGTTTTTTTAGAGCAAAACTCAGAGCTTTTTTATATTAAGTTTTCTAAGACCTTTTCCCAAGTGGTAGCTTTTGCCTTTAGCCTCAAAGTTCAGAAAAATTAACATTTTGGTAAAGGGAAATTCCCTTCCTTCTCTCCATGGACACCTCTTTCCCACCTCTCTCGTTCTCAATTGTGGACCTGTAGCTGCCATACACGTAAATGACCCCACCAGATGGGTGGGGGCATCCTCTTTCTCCCCTAGAATGTGTTTTTTTTTTTTTTGCACCCTCTTTATTCTGTCTCTCTGGCTGGTGGATTATCAAGTCTGTGAATGTTTCCAAGGGCAATTTCTTTTCCCAAAGAACCAACATTGGTTTTGTTCTGTTCTATATTTCAATAAAGTATGTTCTTGCCTTACTGTGTCTTCCCTTCTGCTTTCTTGGTGTTTACTTTCCTGCTCTTCAGCCCTTATTGGGAGCCCTTCATCTCTCATAGCACATGGGTTTAGAGCTACCGTTTCCATCACGGACACCTCAGCCACCCCCGACAGGTTCTGTCATATTTTCATGGACGTGAGTTGGAATATTTTGGTTTTCAGTTCAGACTGTGTTTTTTTCTTGAATCCATGGATTCCTGGATGCTGTGGAGCTCTAGATTCCCCTCTGCGTGGACTCTCGGCATCCTCCTCCTTCACGAGCTGGCTGGAGATCCTTTAGTCTTTAAAATACTGTATCATGAGTCATTCATGCTGTAGTTCACACTAAATGAATCCTTTAGAGTTTCATTTTTAACGTTTGCTCCATGTATGTCCTTAGACCTTCCACTAGACCCATTTGTCCTGCCTTTCAGGGGGTCTTTTGGACCCTTTTCTCCATCTTTTGAGCTGACTGACGCTGAGGTGCAGCTGGCAGATGGGATCTGTCTCGTATGCTATTAAACACTAGGTTTGCTGCGACTGCACTCACCTTTTAATTGACTCTTCATTCCTTCCTCTGCCTCTGAGCATTCCAAGCCTTCCACTGTCCTTGTACCTCAGCTGCTCCTTTGGCAGTAATTTGCCTTGTTTAAACCTCTGGCTGCTTTTAGGATTCATGGTCAGCCCTTAGTTTACAAGGATCTCACTACGACAGGCCTCACAGTTGTTTTTATTTTCATTTCTTCCACTCATGCTTGCCATAGATTTGAAGTTATAAATAAAAGCTAGGCTCAGTTGGGCTTACTGTACAGACAGGGCATTTGGCCTCCTTAGAGTGTGTGTCCTTGGCCTGCAGGAGCACAGCCCACCTGTGTGTGGGCAGCAGCTGGCCTGCCTCTGCAGTCTGCCCCTGCCCCAGCCACTGTTTTCTGTTCCTGTATGTGCAGGAATGCAGTTCTGGTCTTCAGATTCTCTTTGCCAATACCTTTGTACCATTGCAAATTGTTTCCTGGGTTTCTGTTGCTGTTGTGTTTTGCAGGCAGCAGCGGGTCATTCCTATTGACTACAGAGTTTGTTGTGTGCTAGTTAAGCCTGTAAGATGCTCCAGCAAGCCCGCCTCTGAGCACTCAGCTCATGGAATCCCCTCCCATGCAGTGTGGACTCTCTTCCTGGCTGCTCTGGCGCTTTCACAGGGGGAAGCCTGCTGCCTTGCTATGAGGCTGCCCTAGGGAGAGGCCCATGTGAGTGGACTGACTAGAATCTTCTGAGGCCTGCAATGACTCCACACGTGACCTTGGAGATGCACCTCCCCTCAGCCAAGCCTCAATTTGATTGCTGGTTTGATTCCTGCCTCAGGAGAAATCTATACAGAGGCACACAGTGGAGCCTCGCCCAGCTTCCTGACCCTCAAAAATACAAAATAATAACCATTGGATGCATAAAGCCTCTACGATTTTTTGGAGGGGAGAGGCTTTGTTGCACAGCAGTGGATAACTACTGCCATCCAGGCGCCAGTGGAAAGACTACACCTATTTCAGGCCCAGGTGATCATGTGGGATGGTGCCGCCAGCTTTTGTGTTCGTGTTCCTGTGCACTACTTCCAGTGCCCTCCAGGGGGCGCCTGCAAGCAGGACTGCAGGGGTTGGAAAGAGGATGTTGGATTGTACAGTAATCCTCACCAACATTCGCTCCGAGCCTCCCCTCTGACCACTACAGGACTCCTCGCCCTAGGATTCCAACAGCCCTCGCTGTGTCTTTTTGTTGGCGGTGGACAGAACCCGGGGTCCCACACACACTCAGCGAGCGCCGTCCCCTGAGCCAGGCCCAGCATGGCTGTGTCCTGACATCATTTCCCAGATTCTGCCTCTTCCCTTGGTTTGTGTACGTGTCCCTCTGGAGATTCTCTATCTTCCATTTTCCCTGATGTTTTTGTTTTGTTTTGAGCACCATGTCTAATTAAGTTTAATTTCATCCTCTATTATACTTCATTTTATTACTGTATTTTTCAATCTCAGATTTTCCATCTGACGATTTTGGTCTGTGTTGTTCTGCTCTTGATTGCTCATCTCTGCTGAAATCTCTGCTTCCATCTACGTGGGCAGGGGGCACTTTCTTACACGAAGGTGTCCATCTGTGGACTCCCGTGTTTGCAGCCCTCGTGGGATATGCTGTGGCAGCTATTTCTGCAGTGATTCCCCACTTATGTGTCATCTTGCTTTTGACTGTGTGCTGGACTTCGTATTTGAAAAGCAGTTTTCAGGAATATTTTGAGCCTGGGACGTGAGTATTGTCTTTGGGGAGAGTTTACATGTTTCTCCCTGGAACCCATGGCCCTGTCACTCCAGCAGCACCATGGTCATCTTGGGGGTTGAGATGCTTCACAGTTGAACTACGGTTCCTGCGTCTGGCTCACTGACTTTTGGGATGGACACTTGGAAGCCCTCCCTAAGCCCTGATGGGCCCTAGGGTCCATAAGGCTGTGGGAAGTGCAGGTGGGTTTCTGGGATGCCTTCTCTGGGCCAGGCTGTGCCTCCTGCCTGGGCGGAAAGCCACCAGATCCTCCTGGCCTGGCGGCCTCTTGCCTCCCCTTCAGCCCTCTCCAGTAGCTCTCTGTCTTGAAAGTTCTCCAGCACCTTGAATCAGACTAAACAAAAAGGTTTTGTTTCCAAAACAAAATCATCTGAATGTGCCCAGGGAAAGCTTGGTCAGTCATGACTGGAAGCCCTAGGCATCTTTCAGATTTGTGGAAAAAAAATCTGTTTACAGTTTGAGCCAAGCCAATTCCTAGGCAGTGTTCTCATCCCTGTGCTTCAAACACCTGAAGGCACCTTGGCATTCACATCCATTCCTTCAAGATTACCTTCCTTCAAATCTCTCTTTCTTCCTTTCCTTTCCTTCTCTTTCTTTCCTTCCTTCTCTCTCCCCACCCCTTTCTTTCTTTCTTTCAGTACCAGGGACTGAACTTGGGGGCACTCGACCACTAAGCCACATCCCCAGCCCTATTTTGTGTTTAATTTAGAGACAGGGTCTCCCTGAGTTACTTAGCACCTTGCTGTTACTGAGGCTGGCTTTGAACTCACGATCCTCCTGTCTCAGCCTCCCAAAGTGCATGTGCCACCGTGCCAGGCTTTTCTTTCACATTTTTTAATTATGAGAAAAAAATTTTTAATTGCAAGTATTGGTGGAGCATCTATCTACTCCTTCTTATTAGTTTAAACTCATTTTACACTGGCTTTTATGGACCAATACTGTAAAGATCTCTGAAAAGTCACAAATACTGAGTGCATTTCTAATTCCTTAACAGGCAATAATATGCTGACAATAATACCTGCAGTGCAGTTCACAGTTTAGATCCTATTTTCCAGTTATTAAGCCTACTCCATTTTTATATTTTAAATTCATTCTTCCTAGAAAGTTGATACAGCTTAAAACTTTCATCCATTTACTTCCGAGTTTAAAAGTGCTTACCATTCGAGACGGAATTTCCATTTTCAGCAGTAATAGCACTAGATAGTGAATTAGATAATTGAATTCCATGGTTATTTGCATTTCTATCTTGAGTCTCCAAAGCAATTTCTGATGTACTAGGATCATCCCGGCCAGTTAGGTTCATGTTAGTTTCAAAACCTAAAGTAAAATTTAGAAAAGATTATTCTTATGTGTTAAAATGTACTGAAAAAATTAATAAAACTATAAAGAAAATAATAAAGGTCACCATATCAAACACTAATTATAGTTAATACAAATTGATAATAATCCTTAATTAAATTTTTGGCCTATATGATACTCACCAAATATTGTTGCAACACTGTTAAACATAAATGAAAACATTAAGTAATAAAAGCTAACTTCGTAATTTGTCATTTCCAAACGTTTAGATAGAGTTTTTGATGTCACAAACTCTAAGTCACCCAGCTTATTGCAGTGCTGCTCAAGCTGAGAAGGCAGTAAGTTCGTGTATCTGGAATTCTGGATTATTAGATTTAAATACAGTAAGACATTCTTACAGCTTTTAAAAATAACAAATATGTGTTCAATGTGATGATAAATTTTTATTATTCCTTTTGGACAAGGAGACTTCCAATGCACTGTAATGTATTCCATACACTAAAATAATTAAGTATTTACTCTGTCCTATATTGAGTGTCCTGAGCTGCATGAGGACAGAAGCCATTGTCCATATTCAGTAAAGGCCAAATGAGGGCTTTCGAGCATCACAGTGCACAGCCTTTGGAACACACCCACCCAGGCAGACTGTCCCAGGGTGGGTGCTTTGACTTCAGGCAAAGTTTACAAGTGGCCAGAGTTTCACATCAAGCAGGATGGTGTCCATGGTGTTGGACGTGGTCCCTCTGTGCGCCACCCCTCCGCCTAGCCCTCCAGCCTCCCGTGTCAGTTCACTCTCAGGCTAAGACCGGGATTGGCTCTTGCTACTCAGAAACCTCAAGAAGCTCCAGACCCTGGAGAGGGTGACTGAACATAAGGCTAGGTGCACTGTATTTCTCCTTTTCACTGGTACTTAGTGAATTCTGTCTGTCTGAAAGCTAGGCCTTTCAAAGGTTGTGGGCTAACAAATTATTCAAAAGGGATAACAAGCATCCTTTGCATTATTATACTTTTCTCATGGCAAAAAGTGTGTTATCATCCCTGACCCCAATAACCCAGATCCCAAGAGGCAGAGACATTACCCATATTTTGCTGGGAATTGAGGTCAATCAAAGTCATGCAGCTGGAAAGAGCTAGAAGAGAACTTTAACCTTATATTCTGGTTACTGTTCAGTTTTTTTTCGTGAAAAAACAAATTAAATAATGTCCATTCTATGCTTAAAACTCTTGAAAAAATAGCTATTACCTAAAATCTGAAGAAAAGAGGAGGGAGAAAATGTAGGGAGAGAGGGAAGGAAGGAGGGAGGGACGGGAAGCAGGAAGGGAGAGAGGGTGGGCACTAGGGAGGGAAAGAGAAGGAGAGGAAGCCCTCCAGCGCTCGTCTTTCCAGGCTGGTCATGACTTGAGCCTCTCGAATCTCCCTCAGTGACGTTACTACCCCTTGCTCCTTGGGACCTGCATTCAGGTGGCTCTCACGCATCAGGCGTATCCAAATGCCCCACATGCACGCAGGTTTCCACGTGCTGCGTAAACATTCCCTCTACCTGCAAGGTGCTCCCCAACCATCCACCCTGCATCTTGTACCCACAGGTCAGGACCTTGGTCACATCGCTGCAGGGATCTCTCATGAGCTAGCATCCCCAAAGCACAGCCTGCTCTACCCAAAAAGAAAGACATGTGAAGATTTAGAGGTGGAAGATGCTGGATTGACAGAATGAAGGAAAACTGATCAGAGTTTCCATGCAAAGATCCCCAGAAGGCCAAAGCCATGCTGAGCAAGAAGAATGAAGCAAAAGGCTTGGCACCACCCAACTTTAACACACTGCAAAGCCAGGGTGATCAAAACAGCATGGCACTGGTGCAAAACAGACTCGTAGCCTAGTGAAGCATGAGAGAGAGCTAAGAAGTAACCCACACATACGGCCACTGATTTTCTACGGGGTGCTCAGAACACACACTGGGAAAGGATAACCACCTCAAAAAGCAGTTCTAAGAAATTCGGATAACCACACGCAGAAGAATGCAGCCAGATTTTGCCTCGCACCAGTTACAGAAGTCAACTTGAAATGATTAAAACTTCATTGTGAGACCCCAAACAGTGAAACTACCAGAAGAAATAAGGCTAACACTTCAGGACATTGGAAAGGGCAAAGAGTTTTTGGATAAGACGCAAGCGCACACAAAAAATGCAAATAAAAGAAAGGGGGGTTACACTAATCTCAAAGCTTCTGCACAGCCAAGGAAATAATCATCCAAAGGAAGAGGCTGCCAACAGGTTGGGGGGAAATATTTGCAAACTTTGCATCTGACCATGAGCTGATATCCAGAATATATAAGGATTGCTCCAAACTCCAGAGCAGAAAAACCCAATTAAAAAATATGCAATAAACCTAAGTAGACATTTCTCAAGAGAAGACATACAAGTGACCAAATATATAAGAAAAATGCTCAGCACTACCAGCCATCAAGGAAATGCAAATCAGAACCCCAATGAGCCATCACACCAGTCCAAGTAGAACGCCTACCATCAAAGACAAAGATGGAGGCAAGGATAGGAGACGGGGGTGCAAATTAGTCTAGCCACGGTGGAAACCAGTACATGGGTCCTTGGATAACCGAGGATGGAGCTACGTGGCCTGCAATCCCCTCACAGGGCACATGCCCCAAGGAAGTGAAGTCAGCATGTCAAGGCGTCTGCTCTCCTGCGTCCACCACCGCACTCTACATCAGCCACCATCTGAATGCAGCCTATAGATCCATTAGCTGATCAAAGACAAGGAGCGCGGTACACAGACACACAAAATAGTGTCCAGCCATAAAAAAAGAAAGCGATTATGCCATTGACAGCATCAGGGGTGGAACTGAGATCATTGGGTTAAATGAAATGAGCCAGGCACAGAAAGACAGGCCCTGCCTGATCTCATGGGTGGAATCTAAAAAAGTGGGTCCCACAAGAGTGGAGAGTAGGACAGCGGTGCCAGAGGTGGGGCAAGTAAGGGAAGGAGAGGTGGGGGCTGGTAGATCCCTGGGTGCTAAGTTTTAGTTGACAGGAGCAGGAGTTCTGGGTGCTGCTGCACAGTAGGGTGACCGTAGAAAACAATGCCGTACTGTGGATTTCAAAAACTGTAGAAAAAAGGATTTTGAATGTTTCACCATAAGAAATGATAAGGTCTGGGAAGGCAGACACGTCTAGTCTGATTTAAACATTCTGCAATGTACACAGGTATCAAAACATCACATGATATCCCTTGAGTATGTACAAGATTTATGTTTTTGTGTATCAGTTAAACACAAGTTTAATTTACAAATGTCACGGCTACAAAATCCAAGCAGAAGTACTTATATGACCCACTTAAATGCCCAGTGGGCTGGCCCAGCTGCTGACTTCCTTGCACATAAAAACACATGCAGGGCTGGGATTGTGGCGCAGTGGTAGCGTGCTCGCCTAGCACGCGGGAGGCACTGGGTTCGATCCTCAGCACCACATAAAAAATAAAATAAAGATATCCTGTCCACCTACAACTAAAAAATAAATATTAAAAAAAAATAAATAAATAAATAAAAAAAAAATAAAAACACATGCAAAGACCTTCCATCCAGCCAGCACGTGCAGGAAGTGGAAAGCTCGGCTGATCTTCGCTGTTGAAGATCTCCGCTGTTCCTGAGGGCAAATCTGGGACAGGCTGAAACTGAAAGAGCCATCATTCATTGTGGTCAAGGCCAGGACTTCTGGGCATCTGCAAACTGGGCTCCATTTTAAAGCCATTTGAAGATAGCCATTCCCCTTTTATTGCTGTTTAGGCTGTTTTATTTCTCCATTCTTTAATTCAGGTATTTATTGAGTGCCTACTGTGTGCCAGACACTCTCTACGGGCTGGAGATGAGGAGTGCATCATGGGTGGAGGCCCCGGGGAGACTCCAGCAGGCAGGAATGCTTGTGGGTGCTCAAGGATTGGCAGCAGGGTCAGGTCAGGGCACTGTCTCCCTGAGGTGGCCTTTCAGCTCTGAGAAGGCAACCTAGGGAGGCAGCACATGGGAGCACAGGAGCGATACAGGGAGGCAGGGGCCACCAGATGGGGCACGGCTGCTGCCGTCCACCCACACTTTCTGGCCGAGTCCCTCTGTGCAGGGTTTTGCCTCATTAGTTCCTTTGCTGATATAAAGGATGAAGCAGCTTCTTTCCTGGACTTCAAGTTCTCTATGAGCTGGAAATGAGGCTGGAAGGCACTCCGGCAGCGAAACAGGACTGCCATCTGTGTCCAGGTCCCCTTTGGGGTGGTCCTTATTTACGCCTGTCAGCAGGGCCGTGCTGGCTCACTGCATTATGGGTCAGTGTGTGCATCAGCACCCTTCCTCCCAGTTAAATCCAGCTGTGTCCACGCATCTGTGCCTAGGCTTATTAACTTCTCATTCAAACCCTGGAGATCCAGTGCAGAAGCTCTGGGCAAGACGGTTCTGCTGCGAAGCGGCCCCTTAGCGAGGGCACGTCTTCAAGGTCCCTTGCCCAGAGCACCCTTTACGCGGCAAAGCACTGAAGAGACTGAAGCAAAGACAGATGCAGAGGCGCTGGCGTTCCATCTGGAGAGGCCTCTGTCCCACAGCACAGATTCAAGGAGCATCCTTCCTGGAGAATGTGGGAATGACTCAGAGCAAAGCGAGCCATCAAGCCTGTGCATGGCTCCAAGCAGGGGCCATCAGTGCTATGAGGGCGAAAGAACCTCAGCAAACCAGAGAAGGAAGGACAATCCCATCTAGGAGTTAAAGGTACATCAGAGACATTTTTGTGCCTCTGCATCTTGTGAAATACATGGTGTGTAGTGCAGTCCATCCTCCAGCTGGGTGCGTGGTGACGGGAACACGAGCAGGTTTGAATACTGGAGGTTTTTTTTTTTAAGGCTCTAGAGTTCTTGGTTTCTCTGTGACTTCTGCCTGGTGCTGTCCCACAAATACAGGTTCAATGAATCACATCAGCACGTGACTCAATCAAAGGTAAAGTTTTGGTCTTCATATTAGGATATGATTATTCCATACAGGTATGCAATATAGACACATTGAAGTTGAATTTTAATCCAATGAGAGGGTTCTAGCAAGTCTTTAACTGTTAATATAGTTTTTTTTCACTTGTCCTACTATTTTTATATAATTAAAATATTATTCTGGGTGGGTGTAATCCTTTTAAAATCCGTTTCCTCCAGGAGGTGATCCCTCATACCCCAGGACACTCACCAGTGTCTGGAGACATTCCTAGCTGTCACACCTGGAGGAGGGCTGTCATACCTGGAGGAGGGCTGCCACTGGCATCTAGTGTTTGGGGCCGGCCATATTGCAAAATGTCCACCATGCACAGGGGCCCCCACGACGAGGCTCATCTGGCCCAGAATGTCACCAGTGCTCCAGCGAGGAGCCCTGCTCCAAACACAGGTCAGGTCACACATCTCCCCTTAGCCTCTCTGCCGATTCTTACCTGTTTGAATTAAGATCTAAAGGCTGAATGGACCCTCCACAGCCAGACTCCTGCTTGTCTGGAGGCTGGACAGCATGAGGAAGGAGGCAGAGGAAGGGGCAGGGAAGCCTGCTGAGGAAGGAGGCAGCTCTGCCCAGGGCTCTGTGCGTGGCTGGGGAGCAGGGGCTATGGCTCCTGAGACACCACAGGACTGGCTTCCACCAGGCTTTCTGAGCAAGGGCGTGATCTGAGGAGGAAAGTAGTTTTAAAAATAATTCCCTGGTAAATAAAAGTGTGTGATCTTGAGATGAGATTGTAACTAGAGCAGCAGTGAGAACTCCCACTGGGGCAGCGACAGAAGGCCAGGGAGTCGGAGAGGAAGGGGAGTCCAAAGGAACAGTGGCCAACAAGGTTCCAGGTGGGGAGCCGACTAGAGGATCGTGTGCCTGAAGAGGAGTGTGTGTCTGGAGTTGTGCCCATGACCCATGGGACAGCACCCTGAAGATTAACCCCAGCAGCAGTCTTTGCAGCAAGAGCAAGTACAGGGCTGCACCACTGAAGTGGAGCCTAAGAAGCCCTCGGGAAGGCTTCTTCCAGGAAGAGATGGTCCTAAGAGCCAGGAGGTGAAAGGTGAAGAGCAGAGAGTGGACAGAGAAAGCAGGTGCCGGCTGCAGGGCAGGGGTTGGCAGAGGGGAAGGCTGCAGAGGGAGCTGACCTATCACATGCCTCTGACAGGTCAAGGACAACCATAGCAAGGCGAGCAGCAGCATGGTTCTTTAAGAAGAATGCTTTAAACTAACCTCTCCCTGGTTCCCTGAGCAGGAGATGGTTTTACAGTGCACTTTGGAATCAGCAGATAGGATCCAGGTTTCAGTAACGCAGGAGGAAGACCGGCTAGCAGTCAGGCTGCCCTAACTCTGAGAGCGCTTGCAGGACACAAGAAAAGCGAGGTGCCTCACACTTGTTACACGCATGGCTATGGCTTTTATGGCATTCTACAGGAAAAGCCCTTTCAGGAAAGGCCACGGTGCCCAGAGTGTGCAGGACTCTCTCCACCAGGGTTCAGGAAGAGCACAGACACAGAGCATGGTGCTTGGCACTCTCTGAAGCCTCCTGCAGTCTCCTTTCTAAGATCTGAAGTCACAATTGGACCTGCCTCCTGGAAGGTACATGATTAAATTTGGACAGGCTCCCCTAGATCTGCAATCAGCATCCAGTTTGTGTTAAACCAAATCTTGTTTGAGTCAGAGGAGCAATTCCTTTTAGATCTGATTTCTCTGAGATCTTTAGCTACAGGATCTGAGGAATATCAGCAATAAGAACTTAGCAGTTGCCCCCAACCTGTCACCTCCTGGGAAGGAGACTGGTCTTTCTTCGATTGACAGACAACCAGAGTATTTCTCTTCCTGCTTCTTTGAAGGATGAAGGCCAGGATGAAGAGTCCCACAGGCACAGTGGTCCAACGAGGAGGGAGAGCTCACATGTGGATCAGTGGGGACAGAGCAGGATGTCCCATGGGGAGACATGTGGACACTGTGAACTTGTGCATGCTTTGAACGGTGCAGTTCTAACTGACTCTAAGCCATGTGCAAGAGATTTTAATCACCCCCCTTGCTAACAGCTGCAGAAAGTTATGGAGAAGGCCTTCTTGGTCTGCCAGTGATGGAGAAGCCAAAATTGAACGCCAGGGTCCCCAGCAATAACTCTTGTGATACAGCCAGAACCCACAATATCATGACTGGTTACATATCTTAAGAATTCAGAATCGATTGCTTCAGAAGCTGGAGAATGTTAGTCGGCAGTCGCTGGAGAATGGGTATGTTGAGAGACCTACTGTCCAATCTCACTAACCAGAACTACTTCCAGCTTCCAACCTCTGAGGGTCACCCTCTGAGCATCCCAGCCTCCTCTGCAACTGTGTCTGCAGCAGAGCAGACCTCATGGTTCCTTTGGCTCAGGTTGGATCCAGGCGGGCAGAAGCAATGCCCTCTTGCCCCCTCCTAACCTGCCGCCCACTCCCTGCCAAGCCTCAGGAGATGCCGGCTCCAGCAGGACACAGCTATCTCCAACAACTTATGTGTGAGCAGGGGAAGAATGTGTGTGTGCAGGGGTGAAGCCGAACTGCAGACACCGTCAGCATAAGCGAGGTTCTTGGCACCAGGAATGCACAGAAAGTTAAGTCAAGCCAATGTCCTTTTCAACTTAACCAACCGGATCTGCGCTGGCCCTCTGTTCTGCCCCTGCCATAAAGGGGGCAATCTCTTCAAAGCTGTTCCTTGTACTCACGCAGCTCCTGGTATATAACTGGCCAAATGTGCAGTCCCTGAACAACATGCCTGTTAGGCCCAGAGCCCGTCCCTCCTGACAAGTCACTTTTGCCGCTTTTGTTTTTACTTTTCCTCCATGCCAGGTACGTGCAAATCCAGGGGTCCTGCAAGGCTGAGCGGGCAGCAGCATCCCCATGGTCATTCTTTTGTTTAGGAAAATGGTCCTGCTCACAGTCTTCAGGGAGCAGGCGGAGGAAGGCCCTGCCAGTCAGCTGGGGTGCTCAGTGTTCCTGATACCCATGGCTGGATGGGGAGCTGGTGTGCTGTTCTTTGGCAGTTGAACACAAAACAAAACTGGACTGAGCAGTGAGAACCAGCAGAAGCAAAAAAGGAATAAGGGGTCATCGTGGTGGCCAGTGGGGCCTCAGCCCTGCTCAGAACTCGCTGAGGAAGTCCCAGCGGAAGTACCTGACAAAGCGCCCAGGCCAGGGCCAATTGGAACGTGCCAGCAAGAGCACCTGAGTGGACATTCAGCCAAGACTCCAGGCCTGGGCGACTCCCTGGTGGGCAGGACAACTGGGCTGAGGTGGTAGCACTGTGGACATCAGGGGCAGAGTAGCTCCACCTGCTCGCTCTGTACACAGGCTGCCCACCAGCTGCAGGTCGATCAAAAGTGTCCATGGGATTCTCAGTGAGCCACAGGGACAGCTGATGGATTGGCTGGCCTCAGTTCTGGTGCTCATGTGGCAGAACTTCCCCTGACCCCAGTGGCGACTCTGTTGCAGAGCAGATGCTCGTCATCAGGAGGGACAGTGCTGAAGGCAGGTGACCACGGAGGCTCCTGTGGGTGTGCAGTCCACCCAGAGCCCCAGGCCCAGGCCTTGTCAGTCCTCCTTCAAGGGCAGGTCCAGCTTCGCTAATCTCACCACTCGGAATTAGAAATGCTTCACAATTTGAAACTTTTCAAGCACTGACATGATCCCCATAGTGGAAAATTCCATACCATGAATCATTCATTCATGCACAACTTTAATAAAAATATTGTATAAAATTGCCTTCAAGCTTTCTGTGTGAAGTGTATAGAAACATAAATGGATTTCATGTTTACATTCAAGTCCCGTTCTCAAGATATTGCATTATATCTATGCAAATATTCCAAACTCTAAAGATTTTTGTAACCCGTGTATATGTTTACATGTGAGTGACTAGAAAAACTAGCAAGGAAAATAAAGTCCTTTCCACATAGCCCCCTGTAGTTACTGTAGCACGTCATCTGATCATGTGCTTTTAGAGATCTTCACGTGCAGCCTGAGGCCTGCACCGCCTCCTGCAGAAGGGTAGCCCCTCCTGTTCTGGCACTCTGTCCTGGGGCTCCAGTTTCCATTCCCCCCAGGACAGTGCTGCAGAGGGTGCACTGCAGGAAATAACTTTGTGGTGGGACAAGCACTTAAAAATAAAAGAGAAGAGAATATTTGAGTAAAACTGGACATTTCTCACTCCTGAGGGCAGAGGGGCAGTTAGGGAAACGCAGTTAGTGTCCTCGGGTAAAATGTGATCTCCCTCCTAAGACACGCTGGATCCCTCAGGTTCCCTGGTACCAGCTGCTTCTGAGGGAAGCCCACATTTCATTTTTAAAATCCACACAACTTAGTGCAGTGCCTGGCACCAAAGAGATCCACCACACTTTTTTCCTAGTACATGAATGAAGCTCGCTTGTCCTCATGTAACTCTTTTTCTAAACCTCTTTGAAATTCTGAGGCAAATTGTGACACCAAGTATTACTGGTAGTTTTATCACTTTGCCTGAAGTTAACCTCTGATACTTTAAGTCCTGAAAAGAACAGCATGTCCGGAGGCCTGGCCATAGAGCACTTCTCTGAGAGACAGACCGCGTTTCTGACGCCGTTACACGAGTCCCCAAGACTCATGCAAACTCTCGGATGTGGACATGCGCTCTGGGTAGCAGCTGAACCACATCACTGGGTTTTCTAATGATTGTTAGATTAAAAAGACATTTTTATGGTCCCACATCACCATATATAAGGTACCAAGCCTCTTTCCTGTGTCACCGTCCCCAACCTCTAAATTAGAGATGATTTCAAGCCCGGGTGAGTGCATGGCAGAGATCCCCCACCAGGCTGCAACTGCATCTGTGAAATTAATGTCAACAGTTAGGGTTTGCTGTCTGGTGTGATGCGCGGGAGGTTCAGCCAGACCTCCAGTTGCACCAGGGCTTCTGAGATGGAAATGGCAAGGGGGAGACTGAGCTCCCACCACAAGCTGGGAACGCACAGCAGGCAGTAAATGGCCTGGGACGCAGCGACCTAAGGACTGATGTGTTCATTCTTAGGGCAATTTATCTGTTGAAATCGTGGAGGACTTTATTACTAGCAGCATGTAGAGCAAGTTCAACACCAAGAGACAAAGTCAGTGCAATTCTCTTGAAGATGGGTCAAAGATGCTATTTTTCCCTATAGGATCTGCTGCAGGGCACTGCTGTCCACTAGGAAGGGTCATGTGCACTTAGAGAAGGATCCACTCTTCTTTAATGTAGATAATTGCCCTCCTCTCCTTCCGCTCCATGCTGCAGTCAAACCTAGCTCACCTTCTTGGGAGGTGACCTTGCCTAAGAACAGCCACTAAGGGGAGAGGACTCAGCTGCACTTCACAGCTGCAGCTTTGCCCCAGAGGAGCCCAGTGATGGTCTGCACTCGCTGCTTGCACTCGCTGCTTGCATGCTCATCCACTTCTTCCTGGATCATCCATCTTCCATGGAAGAAAACTGACAAAACCAAAATGTGCATATTTTCCTTTGAAAAACTCTCGTGTACCAATTACACAAATGCCTGTTCTACCCTTCTTTAAAATGGAAGTTTCTTTCAGAAGATTATGTTTGATGATGAGCCAGAGTTTGGGGCACAGAGAAGCTCTTTTTGGTTTCTGGGGACTTTGGGCAAAGCACAGACTATGTGCCACTGGGTTCTACTGCAGACCACTGCGAGCCTGCCGTTCAGCACATGCCTGCCCAAGGAGCTCTGCACACTTTAGAACCCACCCATTGCTGAGGAGAAAACAATCACACTGCCATTGACTGTCTTAGCATCATTGATGTGCATTATTAAACTGCAAGTGGCCAGCAACTTCCAATGCTTAGGCTGTAGGTAAGGTAACTGAAGGTTTCAGGGAGGGGCCCAGGTAGTGGCCAGAGCCTTATAGGCGGTCTAGTGCCAGGTGTTGGTGTCCTTGTTCGTGGGATAAGATAATGGGCACAGTGGAATTCAGTAGTTAGCTTGTTGATGGTGTGGAACTTTCCAGTTGCGTTAATCCAGGGATTAATCATGAAAACAATTCAGGTCAGGCATGAAGGACCTAAGTACTGATAGCTAATGGAGAGATCGGTCTTCCCTTCTGATACTCTTTAGGAGACGGTGCAAGGCACCTGTCCAGCACCTCTGTGGGAAAGTATCCCAGGCACTCTGTTACTCCTGAGGATCTCCTCACAAAAGGAAGAAAAGCCAGGACATGGTACCATGTGGCAATCATGAGATGCAGGGAGTCAGGAAGGTCTTCATTCACTTGCTTAAGGCTTAGAGGACGGAGCACTGGACTGCTCTCCGGAACCCCCACTGGGAGTTTAATTTGCAATCCAGCATAGAGACACGCAGCACACGTAGCTGCTTGCTTTAATGGGATCGAAAGTATGAAAACTATTCACTGTTATGAAGCTAATCCACTGCTGAAAAGACTGCCTGTTTTCAGGGTATCAGGTACGGCAGACTCTTCTGCTGACTGTACTGCACAACATCCCAGGCATAATGGTTTCTTGGCTGCATTTGGCTCATCTAAAGCTGATGGACTATCTAGGCTGGAGGCATATCTCTGGTCTGACTGACATCCCCGTGGCGCAGATCTTACAGCCAATATGTTAAGGTGATTTCCCAGGATGATTCATACAATTCAAAGGGCAACGTTTTGATCTAAATATTTAATCGTTGTTACTCTGCTTGGTTTTGTCCCTGGGTCTCAAAGGAAGAGGAAGCACTGTGACCTCCTGGAAGTACCACTGTCCTGAGGCGAGGACTTTCATTTTCTCCCAGCCCACCTGCACAGAGGGGCTATGTGCTGGCTCTGATGAAAGTTCTCCCGCTAATCATGTTTCTCACTTTGCTGACATCAATGTCTTTGATTCTATGTTCACATAATTTACAAAAGAATGATTTCCAGCATTTTATTTTTTTCCAGAAACATGCTGTCGAGAGAGATAGGGGCCTTTCTGGGTGTCTGTCTTTCCCTCTCTGGTCACAGTGGCTGCTGAAGATCACTGCAGGCCATTTGCTTTGCCCTTAGCAAGGCTCCCAGCACATGCTAAGAGCTCACTTGCTAGTCATCCAGTTGCTGGGGACCCTGAGCAGGTGCCTGACACCCACTCTTGAGACTGAAGTTCACATTCCCACCAGGAGTAAAGACGAGATGCTAGGTGAGCTGCGGCAAGGGATTTCCACATCCGTTCCCAAGCAGAGCCTTAGAAAAGCCCAGGCAAAGGGACATGGAGGGTCCTGAGACTACAGGGGCACTTCTGGTACAGGTGTTTGAAAGGGTTCTTAGAGAAGGTGAGGAAAGGAGGAGGGGTAGCAGAGGGCAAGAGAACCTTCGCTCAGTCACAGCCTGCACATGGACTTCTCCCAGAAACTGACCAAAGGGCCATAAGGTTTTACCTGCCACCCCCTCCCCTACCTTTTTCTGGTAATGAGTTTGTGTTTAACTTAGAAGGGAATTCCTTTCTCAGGCAGGGTTTCTGTATTGTTATTTTAATTTTAATAGTTTTCAGAGACTAAGAATAGCATAATAGAAGGAATTCAGGGTCTGGGAGAAAGGAGACCTGTGTCTGATTCCTGAGGGTGAGGCAATTTCTTCCTGTGATTAGGGAGACTCAGGTAACTGGCCAAAATCTCAGATTTCATTAATAACAGGGCTATGACAGCTGCTTCACCTGCCTCACAGGGGCGAAGACCTAGGGAGAGGGTGGCCAAGGTGCTTGGCCAACAGCAGAGAGCCACGTACAGGTGTCAGCTCTGACTATTCTGAAACAATGCCGCTGGCATGGGACACGGTGCAGCTGGGTGCACCCCTTCCAGGTAGGTCACCTGCATGCACCTGGAGTCCCCCTGTCCTTGTCCTTTCCTCCTCTGGCACTTGGCATTCTTTGTAGGAGATATGCTAAGAGCTCCTGTGGAATTTCCACGTGTCAGAAGAGAAACGGGAGAGATTTCAGAGCCTCACCATGAAGCCGATGAGAAGCAACAGTTGGAAAGCAGAGCCTGCCTGGACTCCAGGCAAGTGGTGCCTCTGTCCTCCCTCTTCTTCCTCAGCACCCATGGCCACATTCCAACACGGCTGAGCACTCCGGGCCTGCATTTCTCAGCCTGTCTTTGGTTTTCCGCTTGCACTGACTGTTCCCACACTTCTGCACCTGGAGAACCCTAGCCACCCCCGCCCCATCTCTCACTCTAACTGCCCACCTAGCAGCTCTGGAAGGAGGCCCTCTGTGACCCTGGGGCATTTGCAGCTCCCTTTCCTGGCTGCTGAACTCGCCCTATCTGCACTTCTCAGGCAGAATCTGGTGACATGTATAAAACCTCTCCCCACACAAGGTGCGTGCGTGCTGCTAGGGGTCCTGACCAGCTGGAGTCCAACTCTGGATCCACAAGTGGTCCAGGATCCACTGGTTAAAGATCCACTCTCACTCTGAACTCAGCTCGCTGAAGGGGGATGCACTCCCTGGTGGACTGTGAGAAGGCACAGGCAATGCCACAGGCCTTCATCTATCTTTCTGGGTTCTCAAGTACCAAGCCCTGTGCTTATATTAAGTAGATGCTTACTGAACGACTCTAAGGGAATCAGGTATACAAGTTAACGCACATCTGGTTGCACAATTTTATTGCATGGATTCTTGGGCATTTAGAACAAGGTGTTATAAATGGTGAGGAAAATGTCAAAACATTCACAACAAATACTTGGGCATTAAAAAGTTTTCTTTTCAATTAATTTAGAGCAACAAAGCTTTGTGCTTTTCAACAAAGATAAATTTGGCTACTGATAGTTTATAAAAATTCAAAGCTCATTACTTAGCGTAAATGAACAAAGTATTATTTCTACCAGACACTGGGGAATGAAAAGCACTGGAATGTATCTATAATTCCCAAGCACAGATGTTCCCGGTTAATGCAGAGGGTCCAAGAAATTAATAAAAAATCATTCTCTTAGAGAGACATATTCTCCTCATGTCAAAAGCCGGGTTTACTGGCATTATAAGAAGACAAACTACGCAGCTCATCCTTCCTTAATGTTCTCGGGGTGATAGATGGAGGACTTCCTTCTCAGGAGATGTCAATCTAGTTTCCCCAAAGGACTTCCTCATTCAGAAAATGAGGGAAACTTAAGTGTTGCTTGCAAATGGTTCTAGAACCCATTGGAATGCCTTCCTTCTGTAAGAGGGAGATAGCTGTGTTAGACAGGAGTGTGGACAGCAACCTACTAGCAAGGAGAATCACACACAAGTGGCTGTGTGCTCCCTCTGTCCAGCGCCCTTTGTAACTTCCAGGAACCCTCGGGCCAATCCCACTCACACACAGGAGTGAGCTTCAGGGAGTGGAAAGGAGCAGCAGCTGAGGCCAGGCAAGGTCTGCAAGTAGGGAAGGAGCTATGGAAGGAGCCATGGGTGCTGGATGTACGCCCCACTACCCCATGTCCAGACCCTCAGAGACAGGCTAAATTCTTAGGCTGCAGTCTCATTTGAACATGTCAGAGACATGTTCAAAAGGATGATGACGTTGAAACTTCTGGTTTGCACAGCAGAAGGGGGAATGGCCCTTAAAGATGGTTTTGCATGAGTTGGCTCCAAGTTCCGCCGGTGATTCAGTGGCATTTTGGTGGTACTGAAGTAGCACTGTGCTTCTGGTTGCCAAATAATGTATAGGTAACTGCACTTGGTATAGATGCATCTAAATCTTAGAACTGACCTCAGATGCAATTGCATTTCTTTTTCTTTCTTTCTTTTTTATGGCACTGGGGATTGAACTCAGGGGCACTCAACCACTGAGCCACATCCCCAGCCCTATTTTGTGTTTTATGTAGAGACAGGGTCTCACTGAGTTGCTTAGTGCCTTGCTGTTGCTGAGGCTGGCTTTGAACTCACAATTCTCCTGTTTTAGCCTCCCAAAGTGCTGGGATTACAGGTGTGCACCACCATACTCAGCACATTTGTTTTTGAATCAAGGTGAAACTGAAATTACTTTTGAGTTTTGATCTTTCAGACTTGAGTCACATTTGAATATAATATTTAGAAATGCACATTTTGGTCCATGGTAGAAGGGCTGTCTGCATCTGTGGTCCACGCCAGGGACTGTCACTGAAGTCGGACGGGAGCTCCTAGACTATTCCCAGTGGAACCCTCAGCCCTGAGAATCATTTTGTTTCATCATGACAAATGGTGCTGTGCCTCCCGGATTTGGGCTTGAGTCATGGATGCCCGTCTCCTGTCAGTTAAGATGAGAGGTATTATGTGGCTTATGCTTATTACAGTGACCTAAGAGTACACCGTTCTCCCCTTAGAGAATGTCTGGGGTAAGATATTTATAGATTTATTAATAAAATAATTTGACACTGGGATGCTTTTCCAAATTACCCCATGCTGGAAGAAGCAAACAGGCAGGAGCAGAGATGAAACAGTCAGGGCCATGGACTGAGTTCTTCATTCTCTGTACTCTTGTGTATGTCTGAAATTCTCCTGAAAGCCAACTCTAGAAAAAATCCCTTTTCAAACAACCCTATAGAATAAAAATGCCAAGTGGTAAAAGATGTGCTTATATAATAGTCTGACTTCCAAACTCGAAATATTCTTATTTGGACTACTTAGGAAATCAGATAAAATATTTGAAATTAATCATAATTTCCATTTAGCTAAAGCGAATCTTATTAAGTAAAAATGCCACGAGGGCTAGATCCATCAAATATATTTATATGTCAACTGCTTTTTAGGTACATTTTCCATCAAACTATTGAATCCACCTGATATTGGGAGAGAAATACTGTACGTTATAGTTCTGCTGACGTCATTCTTAAGTACCCGTTAGATCTGATGATCGAGGGTGCGCAGAATCGGAGAGTACTGAAACAATGCTCCTAAGTGCTCTGAGTCACACCTTTCCTTAACTCCGCCTGGCTCTCCCTACCTTCTGCTCCAGCTCCTGAGAGGCACTGCGTTTTTGTCAGTCCCGGAGACTCGGATCTTTTGCGGTGTCAGGAGCCTGGGCCCCACGCGGAGCCGCCTTCAGCGCAACGGAGCCCCCTAGTGGCCGAACAAGCCCAGGACTGTCCTCAGTCACCCTTTGGTTAGGTCTTGTGTTTTTAAACTAAGCAACTGGAAACAATTAGCCTAATATTATTAGCCATATTATACCATCAGAGGAAGAGACAGATGTGAATTAATGAGACTTTGTTTCTGGAAAGGCAGGGACAATTAAACATTTAGTCCTTCCTCACTAAAGGGCCAAGAGGCCTGAACACTTCAGAACCACCCATATGCCACGTGGGCAGGCACACGTTTGGTGTTCCTGAGTGTATGGGACCATTTTCTCCATCCAAACTCTGTGGCTCTTACTTTTGCACCTCGGGGGCAAATACAGAGTTTTCAAAGCTTTCTCCTGCTCCACTAGGTACTTAGTGTGAAGGCAGTTAAAGGAACAGCCACTGGGGCAGAATTACTACATTCGAGTCTGTCTCTCCTGAGTAGAGAAACCGGAGTACATGGATTAGTTTCCCGGTGCGTCAGTTTTCCTGTAAAAGGAGTATAAGAGTAGCAGCCGCCCGGTCATGGTGTGAGGATCCGGCAGGCTTTTGAAGCACTGGAATAGATCACTACAGGCACCTGCTGCTTTTCATCCTGTGCTACACCCATCAGCTTCAAGAGCTTATTTTTTTCTGTGTGTGTGTTCTGGACTCTGAGGTTTATGTGATTTTTTTATGGCTCAAATTGCATATGCACACTGTCTATAGAAATGAACTTCTTTGAGGAGCATATTTGTGAGTTTCCAGAATAGTCTTGGTAGAACTACATATGAGAAAAGCTCACTCCCTATACACAGCTCTGTGCACACCACAGTGCATTGTGTGCCAAGTGGAGATGGCCACAGTGGGGAGTTAACGGGCAGATTACTCTCTGCAAGGTCGCTGTTCCAAAGAGGCAAGGCAAACATTTTGAATTCTCCTGTAAAATCTGCAGGACAATTTCCTCATATCACAACTGCACAAGAAACAAACTGTAATTAATTTAGATGCCTTGAGGGTAAATTAACCACACACTGGATTATTTGATAAGTAAATAATTTCAGGTGAAAATAAAAATGCCTTTAAGTATAAAGAAGGTAATGTAGAAGATTTAAAATTTTAAAGCAAAGAAATGCCAAGGCTATGGTAAATCATGAATAACAGCCCTTTAATTCATTCAGAAGCAAATGGATTCCTCCCCTTAGGATCAAACCGTGAGCCTTACAGTCAGGCGAGCAGCTCTAGAACCCAGCCTCCTATTGAGCATCCTCCTTCCACATCTTATCTTGGCCCATTTTACCTTCTTGAAGATTGACTTGTACATCTCACAAGAATACCACGTGAACTTGCAAACTTACTTCCTCATCACAGCCCATAAAGAATCCCACAGTGGTCAACTATGTAGCTGAGTGTCCTACATCTGTGTGTGGATGACCCAGTCTCCTGGTGTCAAATATTCTGTTATTGCAGCCCAAGTCCTAAATGGTGCAAACCAATCTTTTCAAATTGCAAAGTATTTTGTAAAAACACACAAAAGGAAAACAGGTATCTTATAATTTTACAAGTCAAGTTTTGGTGCTATACTTGAGGTTTTGATACGTGTCCCCAACACTGTGTTAAAGCCACCAGAGAGAAAATGGCCAGTAAATTTATACACTAGGCCTGGAGACCTCACCATAATTCTCACTTCCCTCTGGGATTTCAAAATGATGAAGTCTATCTAGAAAGGTGTTACTTCACTTTTTTGAAGAAAATGGAATAGAATAAAGAATACACCTAATTTCAATGTATAGTTAAATGAAGTTTACAAGATATCAATAATCTTCTAGTTTTTAAAGCAAATCTTGATTTGTTCATTTAATGATTTTTCTCTTAGATTCCATCTTAGTCCTTGGAATGAAACATAACATAAAATTTAAGCGTTCTGCCACTTTCAAGTTCAATTTCACTTATTAATTGCCTACAATTAAGAAGATATTGTTAGCTAACCCAACAATTAGCTTTTATGTCTGGAGAACAAATAGTGAGTAGGTCATCTCAATTGCTAAGGTTCTTATCCTTGACCTGCTTTGCTCTTGTTCTCATTGCTTTCTGGATTTTCTAGTTTTCGAACCTAAAGTAATTTCTTAATCAAATGATGGACGCTAACATGTCTATGCATTTTCTTTCAGAGTAGGCTGACGCATGACATGTCACACCATAGGTCAAATTATTACTTTCAATCCTGCCACTTGAACCAAAAGAAGATATTAAGCCCTCCACACTGACGTTCCACATCTATAAAATGAGGCTGTCCACAGTGGCCATTAGCCTTGGGAGGTAGTGGGGTCTAATGGCATCACGACACACTTAATGTTCATATTAATGTATTTCTTCCTCCAGACACAGAACATTGAAAAAATATTTTGCATAAAAACCTCTTTTTAAAAAAAATAACAATATTCTTTGTGATTATTAAGGGCATCTGCAAAAGCAGCGTGTTTGGTACTAACACCTTGTGTGAATGAAGTGGCACCTGGTGAAACACTTACAGGAGATTAGCAAAAATTTCTTTGCATTTTTTTTTCTAGCTCCATTCTACATTTACAGGGACACAAAATAAATACTTCTTTAACCTTCAGCCTCTGGCTGCAACAACCTAATGTGGAGCTCATCTGAGTGGAAATCTGCCTTAGGCGGAGCAGCTGAGGTGGAAACAGACAAATCAGAACTGAGCTAAAACTTTCCTTGGGTCGTGTATGAAAGAACAACGCAGTTCCTTCAACAGAACCTAAGGTGAGTGGTATTCCATGAAAGGTGCTGACTGCACAGGTGGTCATCCCAGATGTCCTGGGGCAAAGTGGGACGGATGATAAGACAGAGGGCCGCTGGAGTGAATGCTAAAATCAGCACTGTGATGTTACAAAAAATACCCTTTCCACGTCATAATGAAGTATTACAGGAAAAAGAAATCTAGCTGTCGCATGAATCTAGCTGTAATGGATTAAATACAGTTTTAGTGCTAAGTATTTCTATGAGGCTAATGTCTTATATGCACCGTGGAAATGCAAATTCCTACCGCTTTTCCATACTGGTTGCGTACAATTCTAGTTGCCATCTGCTCTGACCGGCCCTGCGATCGCCCGGGGCTTCATCGGGCCTGGTGCACCCGGTGGCACGCCCCAGGGTCCAGCACACCCGCGCAGCTGCACACCCGGCAGGCGGGGTTCTGCTCACCTTCAGCTTCCCTGATCCTCCGCCCCGCCGCAGACTTCCGCAGCACGCTCCTTCCCGAGCTGAAGAGGCTGGTCAGCTCGTCCAGAGGGCTGGAGAGGGGCCTGGGGCTCGGGGGGCTGTAGGGGGCCGGGGCCTTCCTGTGCTCTGCTCTCGCTGCCCGGCCCGGGGACTGCGGGATCCTGGCGAAGGAGCTGCAGGGCGCGGCGCCGGGCTTGGGGTGCGCCCTGGACGGCTCGGCCCTGGACGGCTCGGCCCTGGCGGGCTCTGCGGGCGGGCAGGCCACGTGCGCCGGCGGTCGGCCGGCGGGGGACTGGCCCGGGGGCGGCGGCGGGGGCGAGGGTGGTGGCGAGGCCTGGCGAGGCCCGTCGGCCGCGGCGCAGCCCGGAGACGCGGGCCTGTCGCAGTCCCCCTTGGGAGCTTTGGAGTACTGCGGCGACAGGGGGCTGGAGCCTTCCGACTGCACAGGGTACTTGAGGTTGGTTTCCAGGACCGGCAGCTTCTTCACCTCCAGGGGCGTCAGGGGCGACTCGTCCGAGGCGGGCGAGCAGGTCACCGGCGTGGGCGGGAAGACCAGGAGCGGCGGCCGGTGCGGGAGCAGGTTGGGGAAGGGGGGCGGGATGTCGCACGTGTCCTTGGGGGGCGGGCAGCTCCCGTCACCAGCCTCCAGGGCCAAGGCCTTCCGAGTCTCCAGGAACAGAGGCGGCGAGGCGGGCAGGAAGGACGCGGCGCCCAGGCCGCAGCCCTCCCCGGGCAGGAAGTACTTCATCTCCTCGTACACCGACTCGCCCTGGTCGGGGCTGTCGGCCTCGGGGCCGCCGGGCCTGGCCGCGTTCCCCACCATCTCGATGTACACAGGCTCGGAGTCGTCGTCGTCGCTCTGTGGCAGTGGCAGGCGCAGCGGCAGCTGCGGGGTGCACTGTGGGCCGTCGGCTGGGCAGGCCCGCTGGGCACTGGGGGTCCCGGGGACTAGGCGCGCACCTGCCTGACACGCGGCGCCCCGGGGCCGCGGGCCCCAAATTTCCTCGTAGGAGCCGCTGAGCTTGGTGTTGGGACTTCTCTTTGGCTTTCGAGGAGGGATCTTCTTCATGGTGCTGTAGTCGTCACTGTGCGGTCTGGGCCGCGTCAGAGCTGCGGGGAAGAGAGGGAGGCACCATCAGCAAGACTCCAGCCTGAGGCCAGGACCTGGGCTGCCTCAGAGCCTTGTGTGCTCTGTGGAGAACCCAGGCCCTGCTGCCCCTCCAGCCTCGGAGCCCCGCCAAACCTCGACCTCCCCAGCGCAGGAGCACCTGCTTTTGGTCTTGCAGGACAGGGAACAGCAGTGAGTTCCGTGCCGCACTGGAAAGCTGCGCAGGCACGGACACCGGAAACAGTGGGCCAGAGCGGGGGTCCCAGAACAGGGTGCGTGGGGCAGCAGGGTGGGAGTGGGGCAGAGCTGTAAGTCTAAAGGAAGTCTTGGGCAAACCCTCAGCCTCAGTGAAGGCAGGCGTGAGTGATGTTACTCACGGTCTCAAAGGGAGGAATGGGTGGGTCTGTGTGAAAAGCACTTAGCTCAGTTGCTGACACTAGAAACAGAACAAACAGGGGCTGTCCAGATGGAATAGCAAAGAACTAAGTTCATTTCCTAGCTCCATGGCCATCTTTGAAAGCCAGTATTATACAAGGCTCCCCAAAGCCACTGACCTCCAAGAACAGAAAATACCCCCAATAGGCGACGCTCTAATAACCATTATTCCAATGACTTTCCATGCACAAAACACAGCGTGCATAGCTTCTCCCAGAAACAGAACGAACCAACTGCATTTTTAATATTAGTATTATAGAGTTCTGAAGTCATGAATAATTTACAGGATTTGTGGCAGATGGTATTTTCCCAAACTGGTTTCAATATTTTCAGTCCCAAATGCTCTTCCTGAACCTTGAACCTGTGAGGTCTTGTCTGCTCGGGAGAATAAGATGTTGGAAAGACGTGGCCTGCCCTCTGAGCCTGGGGCACATGGCAGTGCAGACTCTGCCTTTCACCCACCCTCTTGGACACCTGGTGTGGTAGCCCTAACTTCTGCATAAGAAATGTGGACACTCTGAAGCACCCTTGCCGTGGGAACCTGTGGAGAGGCCACTTGGAGGAGAGGCAGAGGCCAGAGGATCCGTCTGCTCCTGCCTTCAGCAGGCTGATCTTTCCCATCCCAGGCACTGGATGTGTAATGAACCTCATCCTCCAGGGATCCCTGACTTCAGCTGTGAGTGCGGCTTAGCAGTCACATTCTGGAACCATAAGGACAGTGCTAAAATCATCCTTGCATCTTAACACACTGAGTCCTGGGGAGGTTTGTTTTATAACCTCAGACAACTAGCACAGACCTGTACCTACAGTGCACTGCTGCCATGTAAAGCACAAAATGAGTGGCTTGGCTTTGGGAAACCAGATGAGTCTTGAAGGGACAATCAGCAGAAACTGGGTGGCCCTCAGGAAAGCTCCAGATGAGGTTCAGGGGAGGGCAAAGGGACTCTTTACATCACAGGGGAAGTCTGGCAGCAATGTCACCTGCAGGAATGGCAAACAGGAGACCCACTAAGTGGCTGGGCCACCTGGTTAGGGAGATTTTCAGGCAGTGTTATGGCTATCTCTGGGCTTCTTCAAACTACCTGGAACAAAACAGGAGTGTACAGAGATAGGCAAAAAAAGGCCATCATCACAAAGGAGCCAGGACCTACTGGATCTGAAAATAAAATGGTTCTCATGGTCAGGCTCTCCAGATGGCAGTGATTCTAAAGCTAAGAAAGAACCTCCAAGCACACAAGAGATTCAGGGCATTTTCAGGAAAACATGATTTAAAGAAGAAGCCAAGCACATGCCATGGAGATATTTATTAAAACATCCAAAAGACATAAAGTGGTGCTTCATAGATATGCTCAAGAAGCAAAGCCACAGGACCCTTCAGAACATTAGAGGTTTGCCTTGCAGAAATAAGGCAGAGAGCCCCAAAGAGGAGAGATTATCTCAGAGACTTGAGGACATGGTCTTTGACTAATTAAGTGTAGTATTAATGAATTTATAGGAAACTCAAAGCACTCAGAGGAAATGTAGCTGTGTGCTACAATCCACAAAGAGAGGAGAAACCTGCTCTCAGAACTTAGTGAGCAGGGACCAGGCTAAGAGAATCCCAGCACCAAATATAAGGCCCTGTGGAGTAAGAATTACAATTCAAAAAGTGAAACAAGGTTCTAGAGCAAACACCAACAGCCATGGAAAATCACACTGGCCCCAGGACTGTCCTCCTCAAGGCCGTGGCAGCATGTGCCCAGCTGTTGCTGAGAACCGCACACATCAGTGCCCTTTTGAGCAGAAGCATGTATAACACTACCATCTACCTGTCCCTCCAGGATACGGTGGTCATACGGGGAATAGGTAACTCATCTTTTAGGTCACAGCCTTCATGTACCAGGAGGTGTTCTTGAGAAGCTGTCCACCTAAGGAGCCCTACCTGATCTTATTTGGAGGATGAGGTCTTGTCCTCAAGCTTGAGCCTGGTGCCACAACAGAGGGAAGCTTCCAGGAGCTTCAGGGAGGAGGTGAGCGTACTTTGTATTGGGGAGGATGTATACTGTATGTCTGGAGGGTGAACTGGCCACAACTGTATTGCCAGTCCTCTTAAGAAGTAGAATCTATGTCTCTTCCCAAACCCGAGTGGACCTTTGAGATTACCCTGATGGATAAAGACTGTGACAGAAAAAAATCTGCCTGGCTCCCCAGGCCTGCTCATAACGAGTGGTGCCACCTCACCCTCCTTTCTGCCTTCCAGAGCACACGCCTTTTCGGCACTGATTCTCCTGGTACCAAGTTCAGTACTCTGAAGCCAACATGCTGCCCAGCAAGGAGGAGCCACCACACAGCTAATGCCTCAGGTGGCTGAGTCACAGACCTGGGTGACCAGCTCTTAGATGATTTCAGCCACCTCCAGGCATCTCCAAGAAGGACCCAGAGTGAGAACCACCCAGAGAAGCCCCCTGACCCCCACAGCATGAGAGAGAAAGTAAAGCCATCTGTATCTTATTTAAATCAGTGCGGTTTCGATGGGCTATTAACCAGAAGTAGACCACTGGTACAGTGTTTCCTCAAGGCCTGCTTTGGATGTGAGCAAACTTGGTTTCAAACTGTTACACATAGTTAGGGTGCTTGTTAGGAGGCTGCAGAGAGCCAGTGATCTGAGCCCAACCGCCCTGATGCAAGCCTGGCCCTGTGACATTGGCTGTGTCACAGCCTGCTCTCTGACCTGGTGACCTTGTCTGTACATGGATCATGGCAACAGCTCTGCCAGGTTGGTCAGCTCTGAAGACTGAAGATGCTCCGTATGACATCCCACGCGTAGTGACCCTCGGAAGGCTGCCCTTGCCCTGTACGTCAGTCCTGCTGCACAGGCAGAAGGTAATCCTGGCAGACAGGGTGGGTTCCTCAAAGTATGGGTGGTGCTTCAGCAACCCTGGTCCCTCAGGTGCTGCTCTGACAGGTTCCTGTCCGACTAACTAGTGCATTGGAATCTCTGGTCGGGGAGCCAGAATTGGAAATTACACTCTTCATAAATTAAAATTAGAAAACCAGAGCTGAAGTTTGGCTTTGCAGATACTTCTGAGTTTGCATGTGTGTACAAATGTGAAAAGTTTGTTTGCAAAATATAGATTTAAGGGCTATTGACAATTTGCATTATGAGATTTCTCTATTTTTGTTTGTTCAATTCTAAAATTTGTGTACAAAACATTTGCAACTACTTCAGGATGCTGATGAAATGGAATCAGGAAGCCATTCCATCTCACAGGGTGACTTTAGAGCAAGCTTTTGTTTCCTACAGGCAACCGAGGAGCTAGACTGGCCATTCCTAAGCTCAGTACTTCACAAACTTGACTCTTACATGAGCTCCCATATGGACTTGCATTGTGTTTAAGCTGTTAGGAGGGAAACAATTTCTCATACAAAAGGCTTTCCTCTTGAATTTCTTGTTAAGGCCTGTTGGTGACTTTTAAGTCACCATCTGCACCAGTGTGCAAGTCATTTGGCTCTTGCACACTGAAGATCAGATTCCTGCAAAAAAGAGGTCAATGCAAAAAAGAGGAACGAGAAGCTCTGCATCAAGAAAGACCATGTGTCTGTGTAAGTGCTCTCCATTCTGGCCCCCAGTGTGCGCCTGCTCAGCCTGGGAGCTTTAGCTCTAGCACAGCACCTGGAGCCCCTGAGATGCTCCCTGAAGGGCCAGTTCGCTGACCAGCCAGCCAGCTGCCTGCATGAGGGGAAGCGGAGTGGCTTCACAGTTGGCTATGAATGGGACAGAAAGGGCCTCCGCAGAGTTGCAGTATGCTGTGGGGTTCTCCCTTAGTGGTGGGGAACCACCCCATCTGCACCATTGGGCATGCCCACGTGCACGATGCTGCTTGACTGTCCTCCCTGGACCTTCCACAGTTCCTGCAGAGGTCGGTCACTTTTGGGCTCTGTGTCCACAGTGTCCTGCTCTCTCTCATTGCTCTTACTCTGCTTATCTCAAAACCTGCTTGCCCATGTGTGGGCCTCACCAGTCTGAGTCCTGGGGAGGAGCAGGCTCGTGGCTCCCACTGGGTTAGTGTGGGCAGGGTGGTGGCTGTGCTGCGCAGTGTGTTCTGTGATGCCCACTTAACATGTTTCTCAGAACAGTGTTCATGGAAGTCCTGGTTTCTGTCAAATTTCAGGTGACAGAAGAAAACAAAGGGGCTTATGCTAAAAATACGCCGATAAACTGCACCTCACACATCTCCAGCAGGTGCACTTGAACCTTGCCAATTGTGCTCCTATTGACAAGCAGTGAACTTGTTGAAATGAGAGCAGCACAACTATGTATCTATAGCATATATGTGTCCATTCACTATTTATTGAATGCTTTCTATGTAAGAAGTTCTGTTCTAGAATCAAGATGTAAACAAGACAATGGGGAAAAAATACAAAGAAATAGAATATATGTCTAAATAAAGCCACAGAGCTGAACCATTATTTTATCTGCATCTTTAGTCTGTGTTTTGTAGAAAATGGAGTTGTAAAGCAATTTTCAAACAGTCTACAGGCTGATTAAGGTGCTGTCTCCAAGGGAGGAGACCTGAAAGGAGGCTGCATGTGGAAATGTCCTCACAGAACCAATCAGGGCGGCGAGAGCTGCAGGAGGAACCTGCTTTTCTATTCCACTGGGAGCAGCTGTCACTCAGCAGGCCCTTCTCCACCAAATCATTACTTGATCTTCATTTCTCATTTAGGATTTAGTGCTCAGTTCACTGATCCTCACAGGTGGTGTAAACCACCTGTGACCTCAGAGCTTTGTGGAACACTCTGCATGTCCCAGGCGACTGGGCTCTGCCTACAGGGAGCCTGTGCTGTGGGTCACTGTTGCTAACACTTGATCCCCATGGGCCTGGAAAGCCCAGGTCTCTTCTGCAAGGCCACATGCGGCAAACAGATGTGCATTCCCGTGCTGTTGGAAGGACGTGCACTGTGTGGGGAGGAAGGCTGACCTGTGGGCGCAGAGTCGCACGTGGGAAGAGCATGGTGGCTGGGAGCTCCCTGCCAGGAGGGAAAGTGGGCCTTGACTTTACTTCCCCAGCCACTGTTTGCCAAGGGAAACCCCAGACTTGGGAAAAAATGGTCCTCTCACATAGTTGGCTGTAGCTTGTTAATAGTTTGCAAAGAAGTGCTAAAATTTATTGGTCTGTAAATTGCTTCATGCTTTTGAGGCACAGAGGTAGTGAAATAAAATGAGCTCTCCATGCTGCCTTTCTTTATTGCAACCCTGTTTATGGGGTGACAGCCTATAGGAAATGGTGTGTGCCAATAGGAACCATATTCAACCCAAAGACAACCTAGAATAGCCTCATTACTGGTTCCTCTACAGTCCCTGGCCTTTGTTCGCCAATAATCTCCTTTTACTCTGCAGTCTCTGACATGATTAATAGCTGTATGTGCAAAGGGAAAGAACTTGAACTTAATTTTGTTTTTAACACACCAAACGGAATGGCCTTGGTAATCAACCAACCCCAGCTTAGCCCTTGCTCTTGGAAAACCAAGGGTCACAAAGCATTTTAAAGGATGATCATGTGTTCTTCCTGCCTACTAATAGAAATGAGGATAATCTGACTTGTTACTAGGGGCAAAATAGCCAGTACTGCTCTGTGGTAGAAACATGGCACGTTGGAATGAGAGCTGTCTAGAAGGACTTTCTGTAACGGTGGAAAGTTCTATACCTATGGCTATTAAGTGCTTGGAATGTGACTGTTGGCTGAGGACAGACATTTAAAATTATAGTTAAGTTTATCAGCTTTGAGTTTGAATGGCTGTGTGTGGCTAGTGGCCATGGTGTCAGACAGCACAGGTGTAGACTGTATTAGAATCTTCATACTGAAGGAAGGGTCTAAGATGTCACTGTTATCCTACTCAGACACCTTCGACTCCTGTCACAAGAGCTGCTTCAGCTTCTGGCTAATCACTTATGGGTGTAGCTTTTTTTTTTTTTTTTTGTGACCAGAAATCTGGAACAGTGACACATTGAAAGACTTAAGTCCCAGGTAACCCTTTCTGACTGCAATCCTACAAAACTTAACCAGCAAACATGCTTAGGCAGCTTCATTTTTAAATTGTAAGAATATATTTAGAGCACTTCCCAAAATGCAGGAATGCATCTCTGGCCCCAGGAGATCCAGGACTTTCTTTCTGTGATTGCAAAGTAACCAGTATTAGGAATTCCGTGTTGTAAGAAAGAATGTGTGACGTAGTGACAGAAAGGAAACCATGTGCCTCCTCGCCCTCTCGCAGGCTTCTGCAACACAGCAGAGGTGGGGAAACATAGCTAGGCAACGGAGGGCCACATGTGAGCTGCAGCTAGGTTCCAAGAAATCAAATTGTACTTCAGCATCTTTTAGGTCTAAAGAATATATAGCAGGCATCTTGTGAACTGCGGTAAGGACTTTAAACAGTTTTACACCTGCGATCTTGCCATCCTGCTGCCCCTTCATTAATTCTCTTTTCCTCCCTTTTCTTCCTCATTTTTTTTTCCCTTTTGGTCATTTGCCTGCCATATGCAGCTTGTTTCTCCTATGGTCTGAGTAACTCCTCTTAGGTGACATTTCTGCTGCCCACATGGAGGGCTTACACTCCATGTTGAGGTCGGCCTCTCCTGTCTTTTCTCCTTCCACAGCCACCGCACGGCTGACGCCTGACCACGCCAAACCCTCCTCTCCAGGGCAGCTGCCTTGTGATGACGGCACAGACCGCCAGCGTTATTAGACTTCCCAAGCTGCTCTGCGGCCTGCTTAGCAAGTTCACAGAGCGGTGTGCCGTGTGCAAGTGTGGGTGAGGCTCCTCTTCGTATACACTGTGATTTTCCATCTTTGTATTTTTTCAATTTCTGATGCTGTCCTGAATCACACAGGATTTATTTCCCATTCCCCCTTACTCACTACTCTTAAAATCTTAGATAGGATTCTTCCTCACCCACAATGCCAAAAATTTCTGTCCTCTAAATTCAGTCACCACTTTCTGAGATCTACACCACAAGCTCTGTACAGAGAGGTCTGATCTCATAATGGTGGTGACTGTCCGTTGCGCTCTCTGGGGGAGCACACAGTTGGCCTGTTCGACAGGAGCTTCCCCATGTGTGCAGCACATCAGGGCAGCACCTGACTTCCTGGGAGGAAAGTTCTAATGCTCTCTCTGTGCCTCGTGGGCATCCACCAGGAAGACTGTCCTCCATGACCCCCTGGATGTTATTTTCCAGCTCTTGCTATCATCTCTGTTACAGGATGCTGCAAATAGGCACCGTCTCTGCTTACCATAGGAGGGACGCAGGAATTTCTCCTATATTTACACCTAGGTGTTGCTGTTACATGATTTGTACATTAAAACAACTTTTTTTCTTGGTTGTTAAAAATTCCCCTAAAGATCTATCCTTACAGTCACTAAGGAGAAGCACTTCGAAGAAGCAAGTCAGGATGTTTCTATGACTTGAGGCTTCTGTCCCATGGTCAGAAGCCAGGGCCACTTCTGGGATCCTTCATCTTGTCCCTTAGTTGAACATGTTGTTTTGCTGTATATTTGGGGGTTTTTTTGTTTTTGCTTTTTTAACCAAAGGAACTGTTTCAGTTGTGTGTGAAGCTGCTTCCTCCTGAGATCTACTCAGTCATTTCATTTAGAATCCTGCCTCCTGTCTCCGCCCTGCACTTCCACCCCGGCACTAGTCATCTCCCTTCATAGCAGTGACCTCTTGCGAACACCCTCATGCATTCACTTGCTTACTGTGTTCACATCCGTCCTTGCTCGTGGAACGCAGGCTCCATGAAGGAAGGTATGTGTGCACAAGTGTGCAGAGAACAGGGCCCAACCCACAGCAAGTGGTCAGCCGACTGCCCTTCCCAAACCGTCTGACAAAGAGCACTTCCTCTGTTAGTCACAATTCTAAACATGGACAATTAATCCATGATGTAGCACATGTTCATCTATGAGAGATTTGATAGAGAGTACTCGGAAATTACCCCTTTCTGCATAAATACCTTGAGACCATCAATGCAAAGACTTTCCTGTCAAGTCTCAGAAGTTTTTGTTTAACTGAATTTTGTTGGAACTATTCTCCTCTGTGAGGTTGTTTCACTCGCCATATGAAAAAGCAGGCTTAATTTTTAATTAGATTGTGAACACAGGAAAGCCCGATGAATTTTTTTTAACCTTTTAATTGGTGACAATTTACTTGAAGTAGCGACCAACTTTTTGTCCGTTCTGCCTGGAGGCTGCAAACTCAGTACAGAGGTGGGGCCGGGAGTGGAGGCAATGACATGTAAGTAGCTTTTCCCTAAGAGGCTTAGAGATAGGAATAAATATTATTCATATTTAATGATTAAAGGGCTGCTGTCAAGCCAACAATTGGATTTATTTCTATTAAAAACACAGGAGGGCCTCAGCAGTGCCGTGTGGCACTCGCAGAGGCGGGTCCTGAGCCAGGCCCATCTTTCGCACTCACTCAGCTGACCTTCGCTGGCTGTGTCCTTGGCCGCGGAGAGGCAGGCACCCACAGCCTCGTAGGAGGCACTCAGCCGGGTGCTGGGGTCCCTCTTCGGCTTGGGCGGAGGCTGTTTCCGTGGCGATGGGAGGCCACTGCCGTCATCCGTGCTGAACACTGAGTGCAATGACGGAGACCGGATGGATGGTGCAGCGAGAGCCTGGGCCAGGCTGTCCACCGCCATGGGGATGGGGACGGAGCTGGACTGGACATGCCGGGACCCACCCTGGTCTTCGGCTCTTAGGGGGAAACAGAACACAAACAGCCTCAGAGGAGAGAGGCCCGGAGACATAATTCAGCTGACAGTAAGGAACCCTCTCAGATCGACCAATGAGGGCTCCTTCCAAACAACCCTGGCACTGTGTCTGGAGGATGAGGGGCCCACTTGCCCAGAGGCTGCAGCCCACCTGCGTCATCATGCTGCTTCTTGAAATCCTCAATTCTCCTGCAAACTAACCCCTTAAGAGGCTTCCCATTTTCTATCAGGCAGTCACTGAATGAATTTTTCACACTCTGATTCTTAAGCAAATCAAAAACCCAGAATTTCAATCTGAATGGTAATTTCTGGGAAATCCATCTTAATAGAGAGTTACTGAGGCATCGAATGCCGGGAGTTCATCATCCTCTCCCTCTGAAAATGCAGCACTCACACTACCCAAAGCCATCAAAGAGTTACACTCTGGCCCTTTCTGTCTCCCTTGCCATTTAAATTCCACAGGCAATTATTTAATTATGCCCTGAACTATTATTTGTCCTATGAGTCCATATGGATGTCTAGTGCCAAGTAAACTGCTGGTATTCAATAAATAGACAAAGGCTTCTTCACTGAATTTTATATCAGGCAAATAAATACATAATCAAATTGAGAAATTGGGGTGATTGTTTAGTTCCAGCAGAGAAAATAACAAATATTATTCTGGAAGTCATTTAAAATTAATAGTTATCTGGTTTAAAAAATTCCTTCTGGCTTCACTTGTCAATGTAATCTTGTACTAGCAAGATCCAAGGCGTTCATCTCCCAAGGAGTTCCTGAGCATTTGCTCTATAATTACATCTTTCTGTGGCGGAACACCAACAGGGCTGGACTCTTCCACCAGGCAGAGCCGCCCATGTAGAAAACGAAGTCGCTGGAGACAAGAGTGTGGCACTCAGTGGGTGATTTTGTTTTCCCTGTAATGTTTAATTACAGTTTTCTGTATAAAGGGAATTTTTTCAGTATTTAATCACAGAGATATTTGAGGCTAATTAGCAAGAGACTCATTGCCATCTCTTCTTTAACAAAAAATCATTTGACACAGGCAGTCATGGGCAAGGAGAGCTGCTTTCAGAGAGAAACGAGATATAACCAAGTTCCCATGGAAAAACAGACACCTCTCTAACCACGAATTGGAAAGTCATTGAACGTCTGTGCTCCCTGGAGGGTGCTGCGACGCACAGGTGAGCTGTCATGCACAGAGACGATGAAGAGCCCTGGCTGTGTCTGCGTTTCCAGTGCAGGCTTAGTGTCCCAAGTAAACTTTTAAGTGAACAGCTTTTTTTCCAAAGCTTGCTTTATTGGCCAAGAAACTGTGATCATTTACACAAGAAAATGTAATATGTGTAAGCTATTTATTGAGTCCACTAGTTTTATGTTTTCAGAGTGGTATTTCAATTATTTGCTAAAATTTCAAAAAATTTCTATCAGCCTGCCATATGTGTGTGTGTGTGTATCACTTCCATAAAAATAAAAAGTCTAGCTATCAGCTTTTGCTCTTGGTTTTGCTTTAAAACTTTGATCTCAAGGCAATTTAGTGACAGAAACATAGTAAAGGAGCAATCGTGATTTTGTGTGACCATAGTATCTAGTTCCTGAAAAGCAAGCACAGGACAAGCATTTCTGAGACTGCTAGGGAATGTCAATCCTCAGGACTCCTCTGAGTCCATCACAAAGGTAACTAAAGTTGCGGACTACCTGCCTTTACCTTCTGGTTCCTTCCTCTTGCTTGCTCCTGGAGGCTGCCTTCTCTTTAGGGTAGAGACCGTTCGTTTCCTTCCGGAGCCTGTCATTCTCCCGGGCAATGTCGGAGGCGTTCTGAATGACCAGGGCGTCATAGGCTTTCAGTGCCCTGTCCTCTGTGTTCTGCAGAAAGCTCTTGATGGACGTGACCTCTTGCTGTTTGATGCTCATTTTCTGAAGCAGGTGTTGGCGTGCTAGAAACCCTCTTATGACTCCATAAAAGAACACAACCCTGGGTCAGTGAACAGAGTAAGAGGGAGGCAGCCCAGACACAACGCAAACAAGAACCATGACTGCAAAATAAGGTACGTTTAACCCAGAGAAAGAACATGCTAAAGCACTGACATCTCTCACTAGGGACATCTGGATTCAGTAATGACGGCTCTCAGGGTAACCGTCCTTGACCTGAGACCCTGCAGATGAAGTGGGTAACAAGGCTTTCCCCCCCGGCTTTGGTAACACAAGCTGGATGCTGATGGCCCAGAGTTAAGCCAATGGGGAAGAACCAGCTCCAAACTGCAAAGCATTTGAGGGAGTGGCTCCTACTGCACAGTTTTGGGATGTCTTGATTTTCTTCCATGATATCAGAAAGAAAGCTATAAATTTTTGTTTTCAATTTAATCATTATAATTTCAAATTGTTCCTACTGGAAGTTTTCTATGTATGTTCCTCTTATTCTGAATGAAAATGAATAAGAATGTTCCAGAAACATCAAGGTGCATGGATTTAGTTTTTGAAATGTCATGCATATATTATTTCAAAGACCTTGATTTAATTCCTGGAGAAATCAACACAGTGTGATGTTTCTAGAGAGATTTTTGTAGAAATATAGGACATCTCTCTTGCTATCCAGGAAGGAAGGTGGGGAAAAGGTGTAAAAACTGGGGAAACAGGTGAGTAAAAATGTTTTGAAATCACTGACCTATCAGTAGCCAGGATAAGAACTGAAAATAAAAACAAAAGACTCCTATTAAGAGGCACCCAAATGTCTCAGGTGATCTATTGTATCATTTGATACTAAAAAGAAATGATCATATGTATCATTATACCCATTTTGAACACAATGATAATGGGATTTCCTTAGTTTCATTCGTTCCTCCAGATGAAGACAACCAGTAAGAGCAGAGCCAGGGTTCCAATTTCCATGCCTTTGAGGCCAGGCTCCATTCCCGCAGCTGCAGTCACACAGGTGTGATTTGTAACTCTTCAGGGCTGTGTATCATCGGCCCACAGGGAAGCATATCTTCAGTCAGTAGGAGGAAGGACTTTCTGACAATTAGCACAGGGTAGAAATGGACCAGGCTGCCCAGTGAGAAAGGGAACTGGCTCCCAGGCCCTAAGTATAGGCAAGATAAGCACAGAAAGGCCTCTCCTTGGGGACATGGGGGACAGGTGCAGGCTGCACACAGGTACAGGCCATGTGGTTCTGGGGCGAGTCAGTTTCTATGTTGCCATCCCTTCTGACTCTAAGATTCAAGGAGTTGTGGACAAAAGAGGACCACTAATTCCAGGGAAAACTAATGTGTGTGGCAGACACTTTAATGTTGTCTTTTGGGGAGGCAGATGCTTATGGAACATGAAGGGCCTTAAAATATTCCAAGACTAGGAAGTAACACACATGGTCAGCTGAGGATTCCTTTTTTGACGCCTTTACTTGTTTAGATGGTGGAAGCTGAAAGAAACTTTCTCCAATTAGGGCTTCATAGGAAAATAAGATACAGGGCTCCAACATGGTAAGCCTTTCCTTTCTTTTCAGATGGCAAAACTAAGTGTTGAGTTCCTTTGGAATGCAGCTGCATTAATTGTAAAACCCTCATGCTGAACTAATAAAGTTAAACAATGAAAGGTACACCAGACTTTCAGGATTGTAACGTGAGATTAAATGAAGAAGTATTAAGCATGTCATGGGCACTGAGAAGAGGGGAGACTCTAACTTGACCTGTTCACCTGCTCTTTCTTGTTATATTAAAAAACAAAACAAGGGGCTGGAGTTATGGCGCAGTGGTAGCGTGCTCGCCTAGCACACGTGAGGCACTGGGTTCGATCCTCAGCACCACATAAAAATAAAATAAAGATATTCTGTCCACCTACAACTAAAAAAAATAAATATTTTAATAAAACAAAACAAAACTGAGAGGTTGCCTCTTGGAAGGTGAAGGTAAGAGTGCATTCCAGATGTTTAATTTCTTGCAATAAAGGGAAGATGCACATGGACTTGCCAGATCCTCTGGATCTCCTAAAGTGAAACTGTCCACTGGGGTCCCATTCCACTGGGCATGGACTATCCACATCCAGAGGCCTCCACTTTTTCATACTTCAACTAGCAGCCTTCTAAAACCCTTCAAAAATGTTTTACCAGTTGCTAAAAGTCAGAATCTCTAATACAAGATAATGAAAATGAACTTGCCACAAATGGATCATGGTATTTGTTGTCCTCCTGAAAATCCCAAAATCCTGCCTCTAAGGACCAACCACATCGAGGTCCACATTTATTCTTATTCATTTTCATCCAGAATAAGAGGAACATACATAGAACACTTCCAGTAGGAACAATTTAAATTATAATGATTAAATTTAAAACAAAAATTTACAGCTTTCTTTCATCCAAAGACTTGCAATTTAAAAAATGGAACTCTTTAGAAACTGGAAGTGACTCCAGATTGTGTAAATTTAGAGTAAACTTAATATCAGTGAAAAATATTGAGAGAACTATTCTAAGAGATATAAAAATAAAAATCAATAATTAATGCTTTGCCTTTAAGAGCCCATATTTTAAAAAGTGCTTTCATATCCATTATTTCATTTATGTTGCATGGAACTATGTTTATTACCTTGACACCATTTTCTAGACCATTCTCAATTTCTATCTTTAGAAAGGTGACCAGAAAATCAGAGTTCTTGCATTTCTTCTGCTCTGCGTTGTGTTCCAGAACTTAGTATTTGTAGCTAAGTAGAAGAGAGATTTCTAGGGTTTCACATATCCCTCTAGTTATTCAAGAACTTCCTGAGTGTTTGGGATGCCTTGTTTGAGCTACACTTACAATTATATTAAGTGGAACTTTCCCTGTCCCAGTTCTAGCTGTGGCTGCAAATGCAGATTAGGATTTAATGCAGGCAGGTGGGCCTGAAACTCTAGGTTTCTAAATGGCCTCCAGTAAAGTGGCAGCTGCAGGGGCTCAGAGGCCACCTGGGTGGGTGCAGGACAAATAACACCAATGGGCATTGCCTACAGGGAGTCCCAAACAGACCTGTGGCCCAGCCCCTGCCCTGCCCCAGTGAGGGGTGAAGTTACAGGGCAGATTATCATCTCCAGAGAGAAGACACTTTCCCAACTAAGTTGTAAGCACTGGCCCTCCTCACCTAAGACTTCCACTACCCCAAGCTGGGCATGTGGCTTGAGGAGACTGCCCAAAGAGCTTGCTGCATTGACAGCTAAAGTTGGGTGGACAGAGAGGTGGACTGCAGGTCAGGAAGGTCAAGTCATCAACCACAGGCAGAGCTGCCTCTGTGGAGGTGTCTGAGCACCCGCTTCTTAGGCACAAATGGGGTTTTCAAGAAAGAGATGTCTGCGGAGAGAGAGGGCTGCTGGGTGCCCAGGGGCTGAGGGGGTAGTGACAGGGACTGGGCCGGGAGAAGTGCCGCCACTTAGCCCAGGGGACAGGGGAAGTGCTCCTGATTATGTGAAGGGTCTCAACTGGGAGAGCAGGGCCAAGTCACACTGTGCCCGGGGAAGACCGGTCCTCCCCTGGGCGCCGCCTCTTCCTCTCAACCCTGGAGGATCCAGAGGCACCTGAGCACACAGGGAGCAGGAACATGCCCACAGTATCATGGAATATTCTGGATACACCAGGCCTGAAATGGCCAAGTGCGATGTTTTAACTTGGAAAGAGTCTGGATTATTACTCGAACAGGACATGCTAACCTCTGAGCTGAGCCTGTTGAAGGAGCGGCACACAGGAGGACTTCCTGTCACTAGACGTCCATGGGGCCTGTGGAGAGGTCTGCAAGGACCATACCCAGACACATCCCACACAGGAAATGGATGGAGTAAAGCTGAAGTTGGCACCCTCCCAGGCTCCCCTGGTAGAACACCAGTTTCAGATACATCACAGAACCAGGTCATATCAGAAGCTCAGGTTAACTTCTCCCTCACTTGCCCGCTCTAAGGAATTAAACCATTAAGCATACTAAAATTTTAAAAATTCCTACCAAGCATAGACATTTTATAGGGGACAATTTTTTCAAATAGTTGATTGGATTTTGTTAGAGAATGAATTCTAAATAGAACGTCTCCCAAACTTATAACAAAATAGATGCTATTGGCTACTGAAGATGCTACAGATATTATCCTTTCAAAAAGAAAAATAGTCAAAAACTTCCCCAAGGCATATGTGGAGTTTTGGAAAATGTGGTCTGGGCTAGGTGGCTGATCCCCGTTCTCCAAACTCTGGCACACTGGTGGCACTCACTGAAATGGCTTGGGAACATGGCACTTTCACTGCACCTAAGTGCCAGGTGGAGGGTTTTTCTCACTGCAGATTCCAAGGTACGATCTTATTGTCTTGTGCTTCTTACAAGGATCATTAAGCCTGAATAGCTGTAATAAATAACAAGATGTATATTCTCTCCTCCAAATTTTGATTGGGGCGAAAACTGAATATAAAGTTTCACATGAAAGCTACTCAATAAAGCACCAGCAGTGTCTCTAAACCCTCAAGAGGAGAGAGGTAAGTAGCCAACTGGGCCACTGTGCCTCCCCACCCCCACTATAGTGTTGGAGACAGGTAGGGTGACCTGCTGCAGTGCGGATGCCACTGACATTTGAACTTGGGGTACACCAAAGGTTTTTGAATTCTGTGACTTGAGGGTCTGGAAAGGTGGTGTGACAGTTACCTTTCTGGCAGGTTATGATCTTCCTCTGCAGCTGCAGGCAGAGCCCGTGGAGCTGGTCGGCATGCCCGTGTCTCAGGAACACCTTGTGGACTCCCATCTGGAAGGCAAGCAGTGGGGAGACACATGTGGAGATGAGAGTGATCACAGGCAAACCGTTGGAGGGGATCAGCACCACACGGTACTGAGGCGGAGGCTGCCTGGTGTTGGCACTGGATCTGCCTAAAGATAAACGCACCTGGGAATGATCTCCCATGCACTGTTCCTTGGGGATGCCTCCCTCTCCACCCAAAGCAGGGACACTGAGCCCACGTAAAGGAAAACAGACACGCGAGGAGACCAAAACTAAACACAAATCTAACACCTTGGTCATTTCATTTTGATTATTCTTCCCACTGCACCATGAATTACAATAAGCAGAATCTTTATATGTCTGCGATTATTAATTTCAGCACAGAAGTAAAAAAAGACCGTAGAGAGTCTCTTCTGAGCACAATCTCCTATGTGCCCGCGCCAGCAGGAGTTATGTGATGGACATGCTTCTCCAGAATTTTAAAATAAATTTCAGCATGACATTGAATTTGCTTCTATGAAAAGCTCTAGAAGCATCCAAGCATCTTCATTACTACCACTAATGAAGATAACTGCTACAGAAAATTCTTAAAACCCAGCGTGGTAAGTGACATCCATACAATTTAAAAATACTTTTCTTGCGCAATGTGCTTCTTTCCAAGGAATTGGGAGAGCTGGGCCAGGTGTGAGGGATGCCCCTCTCCTGGCAGGCACTCCTGGGCTCAGAGGAGAACAACTTAGAGAAAGGTGGAAAAGCCCACAGGATCTAATGTAAGTGCCAGGGAGCTGGGAGGTGATGCTCCCCAGGTAGGGAAGAGTCCTGCCTGCAGGTGCTCCCAGTCACACTCTCCCGCACTTGAGACAACTGCCATTAGAGAAAGAAGACTGAAGGTGTGCTCCCGAGCAAGCCCTGGGCTCCACAGTGACGAGGCCTGGCCTGCACCAGCGTCACAACACTGAGCCATGCACATGTGTCCACACCATCAGGGCCTGAGAGGGCTATGGGTCACACGTGCCTGCACAGCGTGTGCCCAGGGACGCTAACGAAGCTCTTCACCAGGGAACAGTTGGCTGCAAACACACGCACCACCCACCTGTCCATCTTGCACTTCCTTCAGCCATGGTCCGTGGTCTTGACACACAGGACTGCCAGACACTGTGGCCTGAGCCCTGCATTGCAGTCAGGCTGCTTAGGTAGGTGGGTGGGGAAGCTCTCACAACTGGCCTATTTCAGAGAACCCTGGTTGACCAGATGTTCGTGTTCCCTCGGTTTCCTTTGAGCTGGTTGAAATCCCAGGTTGTAGGATTTCATTGGTGGGTGGCTACTTCATGTTATTAACTTCTTTACTTCCTTACATTGCTACTCTCTCCCCCTAGTTATGTTCCATAAAATTTGTAGTCCTTTTTTTTTTTTCTTCCAACTGCCGACTTATTTTGGCAGTCGACAGGAAGAACGGTTGGTCCTGGCTGTAAGCTCTGCAGACAAATCTGTGAGCCAGGCAGAGGGAAGGAGCAAGCATGTCACTCTGGCCATCACGGATGGTGGGAAACTAAGTCCTAAGGCAAAATGCATACAAACCTGGGTTCCACATGAAACTCCCAGAGCAAGAGCCAACGACACTGCATTCTATGTGATGGACATGCTCTTCCAGAAAATAAAATGAATTCCAGCATGACATCAAATCGATTTCTATGGAAAGCTCTAGAAGCATCTGGACCTCTCTGAATGTACTACCATTGATGAAGATAACTGCAACAGAGATTCCTAAAAGCTAGCATGGAAAGCTACATCCATACAATAGATTTCACTGTGAATGGAAGGAGGGTGATGTGGACCCAGCTCCGCTCCACAGTTAAATGGAGACCCTTGCAGGAGGGCAGCTGAACAATATGATTAAGGTCCCTCTGAGTGGCATTTCTAGCAGCCACTCAGAAAACCAAAGTAGGTTCAGATCAAACACTGTGAGGGTCTGGGGTTAAGCAGGGGGAGCCCACCCTCAGGGAGCTCCCAGTTTCCTGCAGAGGGCCGGCAGTGAGAAAGCCCCAGCCATAATGCAAGCCCGGTGCAATGACCAAATTGTGTCCAGGCATTCGATGTCCAGCACAGCAGTTCAGAGGAGGGAGTGGTCAAGATGCGGGCAGGTAGGATTCTCAGAGAACTATGCTTAATAAGCTATTTGAGAGACAAGCAGGAATTCTCCAGGGCACCTTGGGAGGGTGGAGAAGATGCGTGCCTCAGAGAAAGGAACGTGTGGAAGGCGGGTCTGGCACAGCTGCATGGACAGTGAGGAGGGACAAAGCCACACCGTGGGGGCAGTCCAGGAAAAACGTGGAGAATGTCCTTGTGGGCAATCAGGATATGCTGGAAGATTTGAGGAGGATCAGATCTGAATTTTACAAAAAGTATTTTTTTGAAATTTGTTCTGAATTTGATAAAGTTCTTCTGCAACTCTGGAGAACAGGCTGAGGCTGAGCAACAGGAGGCTGCTGGCCAGGCACAAGGTGGCCTGTGAGCGGCGTGGATGTGGAAGATTCCCAGTGCTGCTGGTCCATTGACCGCCCCTGCTCACCCTCAGTTGGAGGGGTGCTCCACCAGGCTCCACGCCCCGTCTCTTCTGGACTTTGCCGCCCTCCGTCCATGTTCTCAGCATCTGGAGGGAGCACTCACTGCTATTATTACAGGCCTGGTGTAAGATACCCATAATAAGATTAGATACATTTACAGCCCCAAAGAACAGGATTCGTGTCTTGAAATGCACCAGGAGTAGAGAGTGGGGAAGGTGGATTCAGATTAGGGGGAAAAATCAGATGAATTGCAAAGGTTTTGCAAGAAATGAGTCAGAAAGAGATGACAATATCACCTAGGATGGAGCCAAGGCATGAGGGTAGCTGAACTCTTCAGACAGACCCTGATGTGTACCAGCAATGCAGCACAGGTCCTGGAAGGCAGTTCCAGCGGGGTAGATAATGCAGGGCATCAAGGAGAAGGAGAGGTGTGTGAGGAAGGCCCAGCAGCACAGCCAGAGGTCAGAGTGGGCAGCAGCGGCCCCTTCCCCTCTAAGGAAAAGGAAGCGAGAAAAAGTGAAACCACACAGTAGAGCATTTCCAGGAAGTAGCCAGTTTTGGGTTCAGAGAAAGCAACTGCAGTAGGAGGAGAGATGCAGTGGACTTTTCTCTCAGGGTTAGAGATTTCCCAGCATCTGGTGGTGGCAGATTGGGAAGTGGACGCAGATGTCCCAGGTGGATCTACATGGCTATAGAGCTGGGGTCCTGTGGGGTATCAGCAGGAGGAAGGGGTGGGTGGAGTGCTAAGTAGGAGGCAGCAGGAAGGGTAGCCCTGTGCCTGGAGCTCCTGCTGGGCTCTGCTATTCAAATCTGCCCTGCTGAGGCCAAGGGCTGCTGTTCGGGAGGGGATGCTATCATTACATTCAGGTGGCTTTTAAACAATCCTCATTCAACCAGTTGAGCTCACTTTGCAGATTTCCAATGGATCACTTTGCTTTATATTTTGAGTCTGTCTTCAGAAACCCTTCTGAACCTGGTCCTCCACTGGCACTGATGCTCATGATGAATGAAGACACAGGAGAGTGAAAGCTACTGTATGACCAGTGTCCTGGCTCGGGTGCTATAAGGAATCTTATACGTCAAGGTCATCCTAATCAGCCTGAGGGTTTGGGTTCAGATGCATGCTCACGAGAAAGGATGTTTCTCAACAACTGGGGAACAGGAGAGAAGATGCTCTCCACCGAGATTGTGCACCCTAGGGAAGAGCGTTCTCATCTGAGATCCAAATGTAAATGTCGCTCCGACCCGGGTAAGAGCAAGCCATCTGTGAATCACAGACATTGCTATTTCATTAGAAACCATTAGGAATTTTTTTTTTGAAGTGACAGATTTTAAAGGATTAAACAAAATTGTCATTGATGACTTCCAAAGCTCCAATTATTGCTACAGTTTTCAGGGATTTTAAAGAGGTGTAGGCTGTGGAAGCAGACAAATGTAGGCACAGCGGTTGATAGGGTGTGGGTGGCATGGGGGCTGTGTCAGTAGAGAGATCAAGGGATCCTGTGAAGCAATTCTTCTTTTTTTTTAGGACAACTTTTAAGAGTACAGTGTGTTTCTGGCAGTACCTTTTAAACAGCATTTACAAAGAAAAATTATAGATATTATCCTTTGATAATTTATATGATGCACATTTTTCTCTGCCTTAATGAAATTGGGAAAAATGACTAATGTAGAAATAATCTAACATATTGTTAGTATAGAAAGATACTGTCAACCCTCATCTCGTTATACCCGTGAAGCCTTCCGGATATATGACACATACATTATTTGTATCCTACATCTGACTTAATTTGGTACATTTGCTTGCTGTTCCTAAAGACTACAATGAGTAATTGTTTCCCTTGTTGGTAAGTTGAGGAAGACACCTTGGGTCATGTGGCTCTGCTTTGACCAGAGAAGGCTGTGCCCATTCCAAGGACAGAAAGAGTTTTTGTTTATGCATGGGAGACTCAAAAAAGTAACTAAAAATTATTCTGAAATGACAGTACAATTTCTCCCAAGAAACTATGTCCTCAGAGGAGACTAAAAGGACTCTCAACACACACAAAGGGGAGCAAAGAAAGAGGGTGCCTACATCCCAGGCAGTTTCAGGTCTTGGAGGGAACCTGACTCCGTCTCTGTGCTAAGGAAGAAGGAAGGTACATTTAGAGTCAGGGGTTCATATAGCAAGTTAGGGCCAGATGGGCGATTAGTCTGGACTCTCTGGGCTCCAGAGGAAAATATATGGATACTGTTAATACTAGACCATCTCCAACTGCAAGATGCACGTTGACCTCCTGGGATTTTGTTTCCATACAGACTGACTTCGTAGGTTGGGCTCGGCTCGAGATGCCATGGCTCTGGTCTGCAGACCGTGCTGCATGACTGCTCTTCTCCTGAAGCGTGCCTCCTGTAACAAGCTCCCGGTCCTCTCTTCTGTGTCTGCTGCCTCTGTTCCAATGTTTGGCACAGGTGCCTACATTTTTTTGCTCCCTACTGAAGTGTCAGCCACCCTCACAGTTTTCCATGAGATCCTCCTCTTAGTTTCTACATTCCCCCAGATGAGCTCATTATTTTAAAAACTTATGCTACAAAATACTTGTGAATCTATTAGGTTCATCTAAGTCTCAAGTCCAGCCCCGTGTAACTCGCCCCATAGAGCACACTTTCATTTCAGTGTTTTGTCAGCTCGGGCTTCCTGTGTTTTCCTCTTCCTACAAATAGGATTCTTGTCCTGTGTGCCTGCCCCAGTGATTGACAGGACCAACCCCTGGATGCTCCTTGGACACCTCAGTCCCAAGATATTTACCAGTACCATTTCTGCTCATATTTTTCCACCCATCTCTGCCCATTACTCCCTTTCTGGCCTCATGGAGACATCATTAGCCACTGAGCACTCAAGCCAGAGCCCAAGTGTCGTACCAGTTTGCCCACCCCTTTCCTCTGGGCCTCATTAAGTCATAATCCTGTTGATATTTCCAGCTCCTGAAATTGCTTTAGAGCTTCACAGATTCAACCTTAAAACCATCTTTAGGGTGATCTTTCTAAACATTAACCTCATTATGTTATTTTCTATTTTCCTAAAATTACCAAATAGTAATGATTTGTCATGATTTTCAGAATGATGGTCAAACACCTTTGAGATAGTTATTACACTTTCTATAGTATGGTCCTTTTGAGTCTGTTTTCCTTTCTTTCTTCCCACCCCCTTTCTTTCTCTTCCCCTCTTTCCTCTCCCTTTCTCTCTTCTCTGCTACCTTTTTTCTTTCTTTTAACTGTGCAAGTATACTTAATATGAGATCTACCCTCTTAACAAATTTTTAAGGGAACAGTTGAATAGTTCCAGGCACAATATTGTATAGCAGATCTCTAGAACTGATTGAATAAACTTGGACTTATCTATTTCTCAATATTTCTCACATTGTTTACTGATCCAAAATTCCTCTAGACCTACATATACCACTTCTTTTTCCTTTAATTCCTCTCTCTGCACCTGTCTACTGGGTAAGCCCCTGTTTATCCTTTAAAACCCACATGGCTTAGTGAACTCTCAGCTCAGTGTGTACTTATAATAATGAATTCATTTTAATAGCTTATTCGTGTCACTAGTGTACCTCGTATATATCTCTGTAGTATCACTGAATCTTCGTTTTGACATGTTTTGCATACCTGTTCTACTATTCCACTTAACTATGAGGTATTTATGGTCTAGGACAATGTTGAAAATATAAAGATCACAATTTATATATATTAAAGTGAAATAAATAAATAAAAGGATTAATAACACGGAGAAGGAAGAACTCCAAAAAGAGTGATTTTAGTAGACACTAGCTGTATAATGAGCTCAGATCTTTAAAAAATCATTCATTTAAAATAAATCTTAATCATTTTAAATCTTCTAAAGCTGTTTGACTAATTTTATTAAAATGCATCTAATGTGATTCAATAAATGAAGGTGTTACATTTCATAATTTCAAATTTCCTACACTCTGGTGTATAGGATTATTGTAGACCCAAGTCCAGAAATTAACTCATTCTCTATTCATTTCCTGTCCTTTGACTCACCTTAAACAATGTCCCCAATTAACTAATCTTCTAGAACCTTTGAGGATTGCGGGTGGCCCACGGGCTACAAGCCATGCTTTTGAGGTTAGCCTTCAAAGCCCTCTATAATATGTTATTTGCAAATCTCTGCAGAGGCGGCTCCCTCTGCTCCTCTGGAGAGGGGCCACTTTCTGTTATTCAGATTCCTGCTCAGTCTTGCAGCAGAGCAGTGCGTCAGGAGCCTCAGAGCCCTGGCCCCGGCTTCAGCCCTGCGGCGGTGTGTTAGAGACACCCCTTGGCGCTCGTACTATTGGAATGTACTCTTAACACAGGTCGGATGTTAATGAGAAACATCTCGTTGTGAATGCTATTTCTTTGCTGCAAACAAAACATTTTATTTTCATTATTACTAGTCCACAAACCCCTTTATTTTCATTATTACTAGTCAGAAATTCATCTAAATATTTTAATCTCCCTGTTCCGCAAACCTGAGCATCATTCTAGCAATGGGGCGTGGCAGGATCCACGTCACAGCTGCAGTGAAGTGGTCATCTTCTCTCACTGTAGCTACAGTTCCAGAAGGATGTCCTGGCACCTCTCAAAGTATCCTGCGATGGCAATCTGCTCCCAGCCTCTGAGGAGCAGCTGAACGGCGCACTCCATCTTCCAGTGCCTTGATGCCTGTGAGTTCTCTCCCAGAGCTGTTTCCTTCCTGCTGATCTGAGAATGTCATTGTGCTCTTTAAAGCACTGTTCTATTTTTGCCATGCAAGCAGCATCTGCCTCTCGGGTCATCTCTTCCCTAGACACGCACGCCCCAAATCCCAGCATTGCCGTGTGTTGCGCACAAAGGACTCTGCCCATGTCCCAGCCATCCTGCCTCCTCTTCACTTTCTCCTAGCACATGGGTGCATTTACTGATGTTTTCCCCATTTTCCTTGTCTCACCTGTATTCCTGTCATCTGACATCTCTCTGTCCTATACGCCCATGTATCCATCCATTAACTAATACATAATTCACATATCCGCAATGGCCTGCCCCATGCCAATGCAGAGCCAGCCTCTAGGACCACAGGGTCAAGCGGAACATGGTGCACCGTTTCAAGATGCTGGGTGAAGCATCCATTCAACCAAGACTCTCCTCTCCAGGCTGCATTCCCATTCCCCCACCCAACGCCTCCATCCACTGACATTCCAGAGGTGCCCACTGCCCCGTGCGTTTTGCTGTTATTGCAGCAGGTTACACTTTCATGGTAGCTTTGAAAACCTAGGAATAGGAAATGTTTGGATGTGCAGCCTGGTTCTGAATGTCTGAATGTACTTTTAAACATCCTCAAAGGATACATTTATACTAAAATGCAAGTTCTTTTTGTTATAAATAGACTATTCTTGAAGTTTAACTTCAACACAGAGAAGATAATTACAGCCACACACATCTCATAGAGTACTGTATCTTCTGGTAGTTGAAGAAGGTGGTTTGGCTTGAATTACATATAATTATAGGTTAGGAAAAATTAATTACCCTCACCTAGAACAGTGTGGCCTGAACAGCAGGCAGGCATGAGGAAAAAGCACTGTTTTCAGCTTGCTGGTGAATCACTCACTGTGCAAGCCTGTATTACCTCATTATGGGAATTGTATCAATGGTGGTCAAGAGTGTTAAAAACTCCCTGTTCCCAAAGACACATTGTAAAAAGCAAACCAAAGCCACACCTCAACAGGACCATGCACTTCAGAGTCAGAGGACCATGCACGTGACGAGCTAATGGATTCATATACAGGGCACTCTTAATCTTTATTTTCAACCAAATGGCCCCAATAATGTCAATAATTACTACCTGACCCCTGGAAGGGGCATGTAACAAGGGATTAGGAGCAGCATGAACACAGCCGCAGCTGCCTGCTCACGGGGGCAGCGTCTGCATGCCCTGGCACCTGCTGTGCTCCAGGTTGGCTTGGGTTTCCCTGTTTGCTTCACTGCTAAACCCGAAGGCCTGTGGCACTTCACCCTGGGCACCTGACCTTCCATGGCTCATCCTCAGGAATATTTTTAGATATTCAAAAATCCTTACATGGCTTGCTGATTTTCCAAGTCCACGCCCAGTGGTGCAACTGTATTTGGTTTGAGATACGCGTTGATCTGGGTGAGCTCTCTCGCTTGGAAGGGCTGAGTCTTTTCTATCATTTGGAATTGCCACACAATGTTTTCAGCAAATTCCTTTTCGTGAAGAAAAGCTTGAGTATATTCCTAACCTGCACTAACATTTTGGTTTGAAAAGAGATTCTGGGGCTGGGGTTGTGGCTCAGTGGTAGAGCACTTGCCTAGCATGTGTGAGGCACTGGGTTCGATCCTCAGCACTGCATATAAATAAATAAATTAAATAAAGATCCATCAACAACTAAAAAAATTTTTAAAAAAAGAAAAAAAGAGAGATTCTGCCATTCGAGTCACTGAAATTTAACTATTGCGCATACTAACGGCCACCAGCAGTACTGTCCCTTCCCTCCCGCCTCCGCTGCCACCTCCACTCTACCCACCACTGCTCTCTCTTGCAGCATCCTGCCAACTGGCTTCCTGGCCTGGTTTTTGTTTAAATCTAAGCATGTTCAAAGCATAAACCAGGTCCTGGCACTATCCTCTCTAAAGCTCCTTGGTAGCTCCCCAGGGAAGTACAAAGGGAACTTGGTCTCACCCAAGGTCCCCTGCTGGAAAAGAGGTCTCACGCAGTGTGGTTCCGCCCGTGGGTAAAACTGGATCTTGATGGGCAAAATATCTGAGCCATTATAAGACTTCTAGAGTATAAGAGGGGCTCAAAAACGCTTGTAAGAAATAAACCTGGAACTGGGGAAACTGCAGAGGGGATGAAACTGATGTGCATAAGCAGGAACAGCATTTCTGAGCTGTGAAGAGCTGTCTACTGCCCAGTGGGACTGATGTTTGAAAGATCCATCATTGTAACAGCAAAGGCATTTTTGCCTCCCCAGAACTAAATTCTTTAGTAATTCTCTCATTAATTTTTCTTCTTTGCAGGACCATTAGTAGAAAAGCAAAGCCTGAGGATCTCTGCTCTCCAGCATTATTCCTCCCACCTCACCAGGTTCTCTGGGCTGCAGCCATCTAGCTCAGTGGCCTGCATTTCAGGCCTAGCACCCTGTGCTCTTCTCCTGGACCCAGCTGCCCTGACCCAGCACTTATCTAAATTGATTTGCCACCATGTCTTCTTGCTGCTTCCCTGCCAATGTGGGTGTGGATTCTCATCTGGGCTTGCTCATTTCCCCTGACCCCCCAACCCACTGGACTGTAAGGCATTATAATCACCCTGTGTAACTTCAGGAACATAAAGGTACTCAATAAATGTTGCTGGAGAAGAGATTAGACTGATTTCTAAGAGATGAAACTTGGATTACACAGAGCCACAGTTTTTATTTAGCAATTACTTAGTGCCAGATAGTATTCTAAGCCTTCTGCATAATGAAGCTGAGATGAAAACTACAAAGTTACTTTAGAGGAAGAAACTGTCAGTCACCCAAACTTGACTGTAGATCCCCTTCCAAAGTGAAAGTGTGATCCGAAGCAGGAGGTTGCTTGGGCATGCATGCCCTCAACAAACACCGGTTGACTGTCTAACATGTGCCAGACCCAAGAGGTCAGACAGAGGACACATACACACACATGAAAACACGTGAGCTCTGTCCTCATGAAGCTTCGAGTGAAAGGGAGAGAGAGGTGGTAGGAGTCACATGCATGTGATATGATTTCTAAAAGCTGAGGAGAGAACACATCATACTTCCCGAGAAGTTCTCTCTAGGTAGTTTAGTTCTGGGAAGTTTGTGTTTCCTTCTTTAATTTTTTCTATTTTTAAAACTTCTTATTAAGAATAAATACTATTTTTCTAACAAAAATGGGTTGAAATATCTGTGCATGGTACATGTTCAGTACAAACAAGAAAAGAAACCAAAATATATCTATATGTGGCAATTTCAGTTAGAATATATATTGTTTCAAGAGATACTCTACATCTCTAATGTTTGCTTTTTCGACATTGATAATTCCAGAAAAAGAGAAAGAATACGAGGGAAAGGATGATTTCATAGGCTATTTTCTAGCTTTATTACAGTTGATTTATGGAGCGCTCCTGGAGCAATAAAATAAATTTATTGTACTAATAAGAGCCAGGGCCCGACACACAAGTGTCTCCTCTCAGAAGGTGTAGAAGAACAGGGGTGGTTAAAACTGCAGCAGCTTTTGCTGCTACTTTTATTATCTTTCCTCTACTGTACTACTTTAGACTAATGAAATAATAAATCCTTCGCCCAGCTGATTTTATTTAAGGTTATGGTAAAATGTTAATCTTGTACTTCTCAGCACTGCGGGAGCAAATCCTTTAAAGATAGCGTATTTCACCTTGACACATACTGAAATCTAGACCGTCTCATGAGAGTACATGAACACGACGACGAGGATTTTTGTTCGTGAACACATGGATAGGAAAAGCGGGTCTCATTAAACGGGCCCATGGTCACCTCTTCGGGTCTGTCTCTCGTACAGGTGCGACTGCACCCAGGGAGCAGACCAGGGCCGCTGGGGTGCAGGTGAAGTTCTCGTCATCTCTTCCTGAATCCTCAGAAGCATCCCTGGGTCTGACTCATCCTTCAATGATGATCCTGTTCTCCAGGGTCTACTCTGAACTGCTCCTCTGCCACCTCTGGCAGCAGCTGTCAGGGCACCTGCTTCACAGGGGCCGCCCAGGATGCCCCTTTGCCTGCCCACAGCTCCCTCCTCGAGGAAGTGGTGGAAACACGTGTGTGACCTCAATCGTGAGTGTCCCCCTTCCCTGGGTGAAGCTACCTGCGCCCCGACGCCCCGGGCGCTCCCAGCCCTGTTCTGAGCAGCACCCCTGGCAGCCCAGGAACCCGCTCCGACAGATTTGTTTCTCTATCCGTCATCCCTCCAGATGGCTGGAAAACGAATATAGCATTCAAATAACCACACAGCAGAGACCGTCCTATAACCAGTCGATGCACAGAAAATGTGTGAAAATCAGATTATACCACTTATTTTTCCACTAGGAATGAGTCTCAAAGGTTTTCATTTTACATAAATGATATAACTTGCACAACAAGCATGTTTCCCACGCAACCTGGAGCCTGCTGGGCGCCTTCCTGCTGCTCAGGGCTGGAGGGGCAGAAAGCCCTGGAGTAAAGGCCTGGGGGTACGGAGGGAAGACTCTGAAAGCCACTTGAAATAGCCCTGAATTTAAAATGTGTCTGTTTACATAAATAAGCTCTGATGACGATGATGATCAAACAAACAGTGGATGTTAACAAATAGCAGCTTAACTGTTTTCAAACTATGACTTAATTCAAAGTATTTGGATCATTTTTCCACAAATGAAGTGATTCATAGACTGTTTCATAAAGAAAAATATATCTGGTGGAACAGAAAACAGCCTTAGAAGTGAGGCATGTAGATTCTATTCAAATCATTTTAAGAAACTTCCATTTCTCCTGAGTTTGCCACATTTTGTCTTGCCAATAAAGACACAGCTCTGACTGTTCCACGGGCTTTTAAACATGCCATTCCAGAGCCAGCATGGATAGGAAACCAGCAAGAAGCATGCCCTCCTAGCCACCACTGCATCTGACTTTCTTTTTTAAAAAATAAAACCACAGTGGAAACGATAGTTTTGAGTATCAGGGTACAGTGATTCCCAGAGTTTGCCAAAACCTATGGTTACCAGTTCCAATCATGTGAAAGAGTCCTGAGGATGCCTTTGCAAAGTAAAGGCTGGATGTGTGGAAGACAGAATGGAAATCAGCTGTCAGAAAGCAAAAGTGCTTTGGAGCAAAACAGTGTGATTTATGGTTTTTTCAAAAATGCGTAAAATAATTAATATGGCCTAGTATAATAACCTACACTTAAGGTATATTGATGTAGTAGTTATACATTTTAAAATCATTTTTAATCATGGGAATAATGCATTAATACATTTATAAATGTAGCTATAAATGAAATTTACATCTGATTCTCAGCTCAAAAAAAAAAAAAAAAAAAAAGAAAAGAAAATCCCTAGATGTTACCAGTTAGGTTTTTGTTGTGAATTATATCAGATTGTAAAATTTCTTATATATTTATGTATCTGTATAAAAGATGGAATATTGTTGGTAGCTTCCTATTCATAAAGATGGGCAAGAGTCTGTGCTGTGTCCTGTCTCCTTGGGTAGAAAGACAGCTGGCAACACCACAGACAGGGTCCCTCCTGAGGAAGCTGTGATGCTGGAGGAGGGAGGAGCCCTTGGCTAGATGTGAGGAAGGCCAAGGAAGGTCCTGAGGCTGGGGGAGAGTACAGGGTCGCATCACGAGTGTCTGGTAGTGGCTGTGAACTGGCGCTTGAGCAGTGCTGGCGTGCTGCGAGCTGCAGATCAAACAGTGAAACTGTTCCAAACTGCCTTTCCTCAAGCAGGGAACGCAAAGCCACTCCAACCTGACGCATCTCCAGGGTGGACTGCCTCCCCACTGTGTGTTCCAGGCTGCTGGGGTGGCGTCTAGGTCTTGCCTGTCAACTGGAGTTGATGTCAAACCTCACGTGATTGCAGTCTTCCTCCTCCTCTTTCCCATACTCCCGCCCTATCTCCTCCTCCTCCTCTCCTTCCCAAAATACAGTTGGGAAAGAGTGTGCAAATGCTGTGCTCCTGGCTGGCAACTGGGCCAGGGGCCATTCTGATGGGATCAGCCTGCAGAGGGAAGTAGTCCTGTGGGTTTCCCTCCTCCACCTGGCAGATGATGAGCACAAGCCAGGCACATGCGAGCAGGCTGCCGAGGATAGAGGGCAACGCACAGGTGCCTGGATCCAGGCAGTACCATGATGCAGAACCCAGGCCTTTGGAGTTCCAAAACCTGAACAGAATGACTTCAGATCAAGCTAAATGCAGAGGAAAGAGCGGCATAGGAAGAGTTGCATGCTGGCCTTAGCAAAGTGGCCTTCTCAGGAAAGTAAATGTCAACTGCACCTACTGTTTTGGTCAGTACGCTAGTGCCCAGGATGAGGGCCCTCAGAGGGTCCATTTTCTTGTGTCTGAATTGCGGTCATTACTACACACCCTGCCTGCATGCCTTTCTGCATGGAATTACTAGGCTCAAATTCGATAAGGTAAGAAAAGTTCTGACTAGCTGTCACATGTGTGGCTGAGAGGCATTCTAATTCACGTGGTATCAGAAGTTCCTCTAGCTGACTCCAAACCCAAGAGCTCATGCAGCAATGGCCCGCGCAGGAACACACGCATTGCGCAGAGTAGATCGCACCTGCGGGTCGTGTGCGATTCCAGCAGCACTGAGGACAGGACGTGTCTACCCTCACCTCGGACTGGAGACACTGATGTCTGTCAACTGTCACCATGTGCACAGTGTGGTCACTGGGGAGCTGATGACGTCAGGCTGTCCTTCAATAGGGTCTGATTAAATTAGAGGAGATCTCCAAGATCCATCATCATGGCAAGAAAAGGACATTATTTTTATTTAAGAGAATTGAATTTCTAGCTAAGACCATATGCGATTCACACAACAACAACAACAATAAAAGACTACTCCAATCTCTTCTCTCCTGTAGCACTGCTTTTAAAAATACAGGAAAGGACAGCCATTAATTGCATGCTAAGTGTCCAGGGCCCAGGCAGGAGCATTGAGCACTAAATAAAAACACGGCATATCCTGACCACTGGGTAACAATGCTGCAGGTGCATCAGCTGTCCATCACCGCCTGGTTGCTGCTTCAGTGGATAGTGCCAGACTTCGCTGTCACACTGATGCACCAGGCATAGAATCCACAGCGGCACCTTGCAGCGATCCCCACATCTTAAACACAGGCTTTGCTCCTGAAACTGAGAGTCTGAATGCAGGGTCAGGAATAAGTGATTTTTTAAAATTTTATTTCATTTTTTAAGAGAAACTACTTTGGGCTGGGGTTGTGGCTCAGCGGCAGAGCGCTTGCCTCGCACATGTGAGGCTCTGGGTTCGATCCTCAGCACCACATAAAAATAAACAAAATAAAGATTTGTGTCCATCTCTAACTAAAAAATATATTTACAAAGAATAGTATATTTTAAAAAAAACTACTTTGCTGTGTAATGTGAAAGTGAACTATGAATGAGCTTTATTTCCGTGACGTCCATTACTTTTCTCACGGCATAAAGTCCGTGGAAGTTCCCACCCTGAAGAAGCTACAGGAGGCAGTGTTCCCCACTGGGAGGACCCGGGACACGAGAGCAACGTGCTGAGAATGAACGGAAGACTGTCTTCTTCTCTCATCTTGTATTTTCAGCCTCTTTGTGTAAAATTTAAAAATGAGGAGAAAGTGGATTTGTGCGATGAAATGGGAACCCTTTCCCATTTTAAAAATTTTGATGTTCTTTTGCAAAATTCTCATGTGCGTTCCAATTTAATACCATCCTCAGCTGCTATTTCAAGTATCCCAGCACAAACACAGATCTGGAAGGAACGACGGCTGCCAGTGTGTGCCGGTGTCTCACAGCCTGCTCCCACACCCAGGACCTCCTTTCCAGTGAGCTGCAGGGACGCTGCTCAGGGGCTGTGGTTGGTCAGTGCCCACCACTGTCTTCAAGGAAGAACTGCTACAGGTTCCCTTCCTCTCCATGTATATGTGAAAATACATGCGTATGTGTGAAGACACATGTATATACATGCATACACAGATGCTCTACATTTGTGTGTATTCTTTAAAAGAAAAATGTACAATAAGAAAATCTTGGTATTACGTTATTCCGGAACCATTACTCCACCATTGCTTATTAAAAGATTCCAGGGATGAATCAGTTGAAATGACTCCGGCTGCCTACAGTCTTGATAATCACAGGATCTGTGCATCCCACATCCATGTCACCGACTTCAGCGTGGCTCGCTGACATCAGTCCTGTTAGTAATGCTCCCCTCCTCCTTCCTTTCCTATCCAGTCTTTTGGCACTGACGTGTCTCTCTGACAACCACGGAGTGAGTAAGCTTCCTCCTTCAGACTGTTATTTAAAGTTCAACTTCCATTATTAGTTAGAAAAGAAGAAAAGATACCAAAGAAAGGGGTTGGGTAGAACAATGAAGTCATGACTCAGCAGTGCAGAATGCCAGGTTCTTTGTCCTCGTCATGGACAGATGAGTGTGCTGTGACCCTGCCGCATTCCCTGCCTGTGTCATGAGGCTGGGCTGCTTTCAGACCTAGCCTGCAACTCAGAACCAGCTGCTCGTGCCACTGAAGCAAAGGCTCCATTTTTGGTCTCATGGATTATCATCACATTTTTTACTTACAGAAGCTTTGCCTATCAACTCTTTTTTTAAAAAATGTTTTTAGTTGTTGATGGATCTTTATTTTATTCATTTATTATTTATATGTGGTGCTGAGGATCGAACCCAGTGCCCCACGCATGCTAGGCAAGTACCCTACCACTGAGCCATAGCCCCAGCCCCTGCCTATCAACTCTTTAAAGAGGCTTATGTCTGTCTTCCAGCAATTGCTGTTTTACCAAAGCTATCAGCTGCCAGCCACGCTGCTGGCCACCTATGCACTTTTCAGTGGTTCATAGCCAGAAACTTCCACAGGGCCCCGGTGCCATGTCCAGGATCGCTCTGACATCACCTTCTCCACTGGAATCTCCTCTTCCTAAAGGGAGTCCGGGGTGGGATTCTGATGCTCTCTGAGTAGCTGCACAGTACCTGGAACTGTCCCTTCCTGCCTCAGGTGGGCATGCCCCATGTTACTTTATCTTCCGCTGGTCTATTGGCAGGTGCCCTGGACCCCAGGCTCTGCTCCACAGGGATCCCAGACCATGGAGAAATGCTCCCCATAACGAAGCCTCTGCCACCAGGTGAGGGCTGCAGTAGTGACAGCTCCACTCCATGGCAAGTGAGCAGAGCCCGGCAAAGGGGGACAGGAAAGAGGCCTGAACGGGGCCTGAGCCAGCCTGGCAAATCCTGGTCTCACAAACGCTTGGGAGGTCTCAGTACTGAGCCAGCAGATAGCCCAGCACCTCAGAGTCTGGCTTCTCTGAAGGCTCTACTGCTGCAGTTTGGATGTTGAACATCCCCCGAGGCCATGTGGGATCTGGACAAACAGAGGGCCTCCCATTGTGGCTGCAACAGGGTCTCCTGGGAGGCCTCACGTGCTGGCCAAGACGCTAAACCCCTGCAGCATAGAGACTGAGCCCCAGGGAGCCTGCTAAGTGCTATTCCTTGCCCATACATTGCACCGAGGAGCTCGCTGCTGCCCGGAAGACCTGGTGGCTCCCCGCAATGACCGCTCACTCCTTAAAGTCCTACCCTGGAGATCCCCCAGCTTGTTGGCCACCAACCTGCCAGCCATGTAGTTTACACTGCTGGAGAACAAGCCGGCACCTCTCCTCCGCAGGCTGCTCCTCCTTCTCGCGCAGGAGTGTATCCGCCAATGGCTTGTACCTGTCAAAAGCAGCAGACACAGGAAGAGTGACTGGTGTGCAGAGCAGACAATCACCTTCGACACGGCTGTCTTCCTCACATTGCTGTCAGCTCCCTAACTGTGTTCCAGGAACCCCAAGTCCCCATCCACTGTGCACCACCAGCCCACTGTGAACAACTCTACCTTTCACAGGGAAGGCAATTTTTCAAATGAGTCAGAAATATTTTTCAAGTCTTTAATTTACATTTAGAACTGTCATAGAGTGATATAAACCATTGATTCAAAGAAAATTTGAAGAAAATAAAAATCAATCTATTAGTTTTAATGTAAACATTTGATTTGCTGTTTAAAAATACACACTAGAAGCAATTCAAGCATCTTTCTTACGACCACTTGAGAGTGAATCTAGCTGTTGTTAGGAGTCCATAGCAAAGGAATGTGAAAATACCTACAAATCTCATTTAAATGAGAGGCACGACAGCTTCCTCCT